>JAPVLO010001028.1:0-295253 GCA_027257055.1 Cephalopachus bancanus | reverse complement strand
ACACTTCAGGGAGACACCAAACTGCCACATGTTTCTAGAGCTTTGTCTTTGTCAGGTGGTTGGGGAAAGAAGGTGGGGGCTCACAAGGCCAGTGCCAAGCCCATGTCCCCTCCAGGGCGGATTCACATGGCTCCATTTGGTGGCCAGTCCTGTGCTCTTGGCCCTGCTTCTGTGAGCCCTGGGTCACAAGGGATGACAGAACTCAGAGCAAATCCATTTTCACTTCTAGGAAAACAGCTAATGGGGGTCGGTGGCACCATGATCACAGCCAAAAGGCGGTTTGTTTCTCAAGAGGCAGGAAGCGCTGTGGCCAAGGTGCCCTGCCCCCACCACTGGAGTGCCTCAAGGAGCCAGGAGCCAGCCCATTTGTCCCTCCGTTAGACAGCACCCCACTCTCCCACCCCGCACACACAGAGAATAAACCAGAGGGGAGGGTGGCTGCAGGAGCCTGGCTCATAATGGGGCTGGGGTGAAACACGACCAGAGGACCCTACTGTGCAGGCAGATGTTACTGGGTGACTCCCTACCTCCCAGAGCAGGTGAGTGACAATGAAGTGGGTGGCAGAGGGATCTTCCCTCACCCTCGCCCCAGGCTCACTGTCCACCCCAGGCAGAGGCCCGGGGTTGGGTAGGGAACCCCTCCAGCTGAACACACCCCCATGCCCTCTTTCCTTGATTTCACCCATCTGACCCAGAAAGACTTTTGCCTTCAAGCGGTCCTGTACAGAAGTGCTCACACCTGATACAATGTGCGGAAAGTGCTGGTAGAAAAAGAGATTGCTAGAATGATCTCAATTTTGCTGAAAAATTATATATATAAGAAATATATGAAAATGACTGACAAGAACCATCTGAAAATGTTAGTGATTATCTCCGTGTGGTAGGCCGAGGTCTTTTCCTTCTTTGCATCTTTCTGTACCTCTAGGGAGGGCATGAATTGTTTTTATAATCAGAAAATAAGCTGTGCTGTATGGCCTGCTTTTTCTGGATGCAAGCGCCCTGAAAAAGTCACACCTTAAAACCTTTCCTGTCCAGTACCTTCATTATTGCTTCACACCTGGATTATCAGCTGGTGTCTCGGGACACATTAGTCAGCAACCAGGGGAGAGATGGGCAGGGAGAGGCACCAACCAGGAGGCAAAAGGGGCGGGACCGGCGAACCTCCTGGAGCCTGGGCTGTCGGTATCCTGGACCACTTCCCACCCTCCTGTGGGCCAAGATGTGGGAACAAGGCCCTGCTAGGCACGGCGGGAGAAGTTGATGGATGGAGACCGCTCCTGTCTACTTGGGGTGGGGAGGGCAAGAAGCCTTGGGCTGGAATTAGCATTGGGAGGCCAGGCTCATGCCTGCTGCCTGGTCCACACTGGGCCCCCACTTACATAGCAGCCCTACCTTGCAGGCTGAATGTGGATTACAGGAGATGAGGTGCTGTACACACAGCAGTTAGCAAGGCTCCTGGCACACACTAGGCACTCCATAAATGCACTTATGCTCATTAGCAGTGAATGCATGCCCATCAGCACCAACTCTCCCGGGCGAGCCCAGCACCCCTCTCATCCTGTGCCAGGAAAGGAATGAGTCCTGCCCCACCCCCAGCCTGCAATCCCCTGTTCTGTACCTTGTTGGATCCTGCTGTCTACACAGCGGTGAAACGTTTTTCTATTGCTGGAAGAGTTTCTAGGATGGGCTACTTGAGCCAAAGCAAGCTGCTTGTTCTCACGGGTGATGAATGCCGGGATGATGCCACCAAAAGCCATTAAATGGACCCAGGTGGTTGGGGGTGTTTGCTTTGTCTCCCATCAACTCTGCTTGGAGCGATGCCAGCACCAAGCCAGAACGGGAGCCAAGTATGCAGGGAGGGCCCCACACAATTAGGAATGGTGATGTTCTTTCATGTCGGGGGTGGGGCTCGAGTTGAGGTCCTCAGCCCTCCTGCACTTTTAGGTTTACAGTGCCCAGTTGCTCCCTTGTGGCCCTGACTCACACACCTACTTTCAGGAGGGAGTTTGAGTTAAGTCATTTACACTTTAGTATGAACTTATGCATCACCAGAACCTCTGGTTTCATCGTGGAATAAAACACTTTATTCTCTACTCCTGGAATCCCATCATGAGGGGAGGGGAGGTCCTTGGCCCTAAATAAGAGAATGGGAAGCTGGTGAGGAGTTCCAACTGGTGTTTCAGCCATCCTCAGGCCTAGCCACCCAAGTCCCCAAAGTCAGGACTTCCCCTACTCTCTGAGTGAGTCCAGTGTACACTCCTTTATTTTTAATTTAGGAGACATAAATAAAAAGCATGAAAAAGCTATCTATGTATCCATCTAATAGAAGGATTTGGAGGCCGGACACAGTGGCTCATGCCTGTAATCCCACCACTTTGGGAGGCTGAGATGGGAGGATCGCTTGAGCCCAGGAGCTCGAGACCAGCTTGGGTAACGTAGCGAGACACCATCTCTATTTTTTAAAAAGGGAAGGGGGAGGGGATTTTCCTCAGCAAAAGGAATAAATCTGAAGGCATCACACTTCCAGACTTTAAATTTTATTACAAGCCGGGCTCGGTGGCTCAGCCTGTAATCCCGCGCCTTTGGGAGGCTGAGGTGAGTGAATTGCCCGAGCCCGTGGGTTCGGACCCCCTGGGCAGCGAGACCTCATCTCTACAATAAATCAAAAAATCAGCCGGGGATGGTAGCGCGCACCCGTAGTTTCCCGGGTACTTGGAAGGCTGAGGGGGAAGGATCGCCGGAGCCCCGCAGGTCGAGGCTGCTGTGGCCGGAGCGGCCACTGCACTCCAGTCTGGGCGACAGAGTGAGACTCCAACTCAAAAAAAAAACAAAAAAACTTTATTACAATGCTACAGTAATCGAGACAGCATAGTGTTGGTACAGGAATAGACACATAGATCAATGGAACAGGACAGAGAATCCAGAAATAAAGCCACGAACCTTCAACTAACGCATCTTCAACAAAGCCATCAATAACAAACATTGGGGAAAGGAAACCGTATTTAGCAAATGGTGCTGGGGAAACTGGTTACCACACACAGAAGACTGACACTGGACCCCTACCTATCACTATATACAAAAGTTAACTCCAAATGGATCAAGGACTTAAATGTAAAACTTCAAACTATAAGAATTTGGAAGCGGGCTCGGTGGCTCAGCCTGTAATCCTGCACCTTGGGAGGCTGAGGTGAGTGAATTGCCTGAGCCTGCGGGTTCGAGACCCGCCTGGGCAACTTGGTGAGACCTCATCTCTACAATTAAAAAAAAAAAAAAATTATCCGGGTGTGGTATCACATGCCTGTAGTTCCAGCTACTTGGAAGGCTGAGGCGGAAGGATCGCTGGAGCCCAGCAGGTCGAGGCTGCGGTGGCCGGGAGCGGCCACTGCACTCCAGTCTGGGCGACAGAGTGAGACTCCAACTCAAAAAAAAAAAAAAAAAAAAAAAAGAATTTGGGACGAAAATTTAGGGAAGCCTTCCTGGACATCGGCCCAGGCAATGAATTCATGGCCAAGTTCTCAAAAGCCAGTGCAGCAAAATCTAAGATTGACAGGTCAGACCTCATCAAACTGAAATGTTTTTACACAGTTAAAGAAACCATCAAGCAAGTAAAGAGACAGCCCCACGGAATGGGAAAAAAAATATTTGTAAGCTATGCATCTGATAAAGACCTAACATCCAGGATATATAAGGGACTCAAATGAATTGACAGGAAAAAACAAACACCCCAATAAAAACTGGGCAAAGAACATGAACAGACACTTCTCAAAGATGACATACATGCAGCCAACAGAAACATGAAAAATGCTGAGTCTTACTAATCATCAGAGAAATGCAAATCAAAACTACAGTGAGATACCACTTAACACCAGTGAGGATGGCTATCATTAATGTCAAAAAACAACAGGTGTTGGCATGGGTGTAGAGAAAAGGGAAAACGTCTACATTGTAGGTGGGAATGTAAGTTAGCCCAGCCTTTGTGGAAAGCAGTGTGGTGATTTCTCAAAGAACTAAAAATTCAGCTTCTATACAAGCCAACAATCCCTCTTCTGGGAATACAAGGGGGGACCTCCCCAAAACCGGAATTTATTTATAAAAATTGTATATTTATTCTTACATGGTTAAACTTCAGTCACCTTCAAAGTACCTCTCCGTTTGATGCAATACACCTATGGAGACGCTTTTTCCACTGCTCTGAACAGTTTTTGAACTCGTCAGTTTTGATGCTTTTTAGTGCTTCTGCTGTTTTTGGTTTCACCTCTTCCACATCGGCAAAACGTTTCCCTTTGAAGACTTTTTTCATCCCAGGCAACAAAAACAAGTCAGGTGAATAGGGAGGGTGGAGCATGGGGGCCATGCTATTTTAAAAAAATGTTTTTTAATTTTAAAGATGTAGGATACAATTCAGGGTTAGGTATACAAATGTCATGCTATTTTTGGTCAAAAACTGCTGAACACTCATCACAGTGTGGGCAGGTGTGCTTGTAAATCATCCATCATGAAATGGGCAAATGCATTGAAAGAATCTCCAAAAAAGGTTCACTGAAGCCAAACGCAGCCTCTCACGACACTAGCTGGTACACCGATGCCAGTGGATTCGTAGAACACTTACTTTGAGGGGGAAGCCTGTGCTACGAGGAGCCCACCCTCCAAAAGATAATATTGGTTGTTTTTGGTATTTTGGTATAAACCCCCTTGTTTACCCAGAGGAACATAAATCACTCTTCTAAAAAGACACCTACACACTCATGTTCATTGCAGCACTATTCACAATAGCAAAAACAAGGAACTAACCCAGATGCCCATTGAAAGTGGGCTGAATAAAAAAAAAATAATGGTACATGTACATGATGGAGTATTATGCAACCATAAAGAATAAAACCGAACAGGCTCGGGGGCTCAGGCCTGTAATACCGGCACTTTGGGAGGCTGAGGTGAGTGGATTGCCTGAGTCCACGGGTTTGAGACCTGCTCGGGCAACTTGGTGAGACCTCATCTCTACAATAAATCAAAAATTAGTCGGGTGTAGTAGCACGCATCTGTAGTTCTAGCTATTTGGAAGACTGAGGTGGAAGGATCGCCGGAGCCCAGCAGGTCAACGCTGGGGTGGCCGTGAGTGTGCCACTGCACTCCAGCCTGGGTGACAGAGTGAGACTCCAAATCATGGCCTTTGCAGCAATATGGAAGCAGCTGGAGACCATTATACTAAGGGAACTATCACGGAAACCAAGAATTGAATACCGCATGCTCTCGCTCATAAGTTGGCCCCGATCCCTGGTCACATGAGCACAAGGGTGGGATCACTGAGTACCCGGTCCACTATCAGGGGGAGAGAGGGCCAGCTAGAAGCCCAAACTTCACCTGCATGCAGCCTACTTATGTAGTAAATTCCCACAACTCTAAAAATATATTTAAAAATTAAAAAATTGTAAAAAGGACCTAGAGAGTTCAAAAAAAGTGTTGAAATGGTGAAAAGAAGAGTGACACTGAAATCCAAAGTCATAAAGGAAGAGATGGACATTACATCATCCACCAGAGATTGCAAACTGGTGTCCTGCCGCTCCAACTCAGCCCAAAGAGGTGGTGTCTTTCATAGTGCTTACACATTTTTGAAAGAATTAATAGCATTTCAAAATCGGAAATTTTCTCTTAAAAATCCAAATTTATGGCATCACCTGACATCAGTAGATCTAGTCCTCTGCTTTCTCCCTTCCCACCGGCAGTGGTTGGGTCGCACGCAGCAGGGACTGGTCTTAGAGAGGTCCCTGCTGGGCCGCTTCACTTATTTTAGTTGCTTGCCTGGTCTCAGCATGTACCAAGATGTGCCATTAACAAAAGAAGACAGAAGAGACTCAAAGAGACCACATCTGCAACACAGCCAACACAAAGTTAATATCCATTATACATAAATAAGAAAAAGACAAACAGCTCAATAGCAACATGGGAGAGGGAGGAGTATTAACAGCCCTAGGAAAAGAAATGCAAATGCCCAATAAACATGAGACACATGCAACTGACAGGTGGCCAGAAAAATGCAAATGAAAATGAGAAGATCCTTTTTTTTTTTTTTTTTAAGCCAGAGTCTCACTCCGTCGCCCAGACTGGAGTGCAGTCACACTCTCACGGCCACTGCAGCATTGACCTGCTGGGTACAGGCGATCCTTCCACCTCAGCCTTCCAAATAGCTGAAACTACATGTGTGCGCCACCACACTCGGCTAATTTTTTGGACAAGGTCTTGCCAAATTGCTCAGGCTGGTTTCGAACCCATGGGCTCAGGCAATCCCTTCGCCTCCGCCTCCTAAAGTGCTGGGATTACAGGTGTGAACCACCTCGCCCAGCTCTTTTTTTTTTTTTTAAGCCATCTTATTGGCATAAAATCAAAACACTTTCTAGCATTCGCTATTGGCAAGGGTGTGGGGGAAGAAACCTGTGTGTTACTGGTGACCATGTAAATAGGTGCAACGTTCTTGGAGGGTAGTTTGGCAGTTCCAATAATTTTAAATACATATACCTTTAAGGAAATGTCCATAAACTTTTGGTGGAAGTACAGCACACATCTAGAGAAGTAAACACATCCTAACTGTTTGGAAACTGAACACACCCATATAACCACTGCATGGATCAAGAAAGAGAACACTGAGTTCCCAGATGGACCTTGACCCTCTCCCAGTCAGGAAATCCCCCCAAAGTAACCCCCATTCTGACTCCAGGCAGGATTTGCCTCTTGCTGATCGTTACATAAGTGGAAGTATATAGTATCTGTTATTTTATGTCTGGATCCTTTCCCTTAATATTATATTTCATTTTTTATTTTTTCAGTCGGAGTCTCACTCTGTGGTCCAGGTTGGACAGCCAGTGGGCACACTCACGGCCACCGCAGCCTCGACCTGCTGGGTTCAGCCGATCCTTCCACCTCAGCCTTCCAAGTAGCTGGAACCACAGTTGTGTGCCATCACATCTGGCTAATTTTTCTTGATTGATTGTAGAGATGAGGTTTTACCAAATTGCCCAGGCAGATCTCGAACCCGTGGGCTCAGGCAATTCTCTCACCTTGGCCTCCCAAAGTGCTGGGATTATAGACATGAGCCACCATACCTGGCCCAATATTATATTTTTGATGCATCGACATTGCTCTGTGAAGCAGCACATTCATTTTTGCTGCTGTATAGAATTCCACTGCATGAATAGATCAGACTTTATTATTCCATTGTATTGTTGAAGAACATTTGGGTTGTTTCCAGTTTTGAGCTCTTATAAACATTGCTGCATGGAACATTCTTTTTTTTTTTGAGTTGGAGTCTCACTCTGTCGCCCAGACTGGAGTGCAGTGGCCGCTCCCGGCCACCGCAGCCTCGACTTGCTGGGCTCCAGTGATCCTTCCTCCTCAGCCTTCCGAGTAGCCGGAATTACAGGCATGCGCTACCACGCCCGGCTGATTTTTTTTTTATTTATTGTAGAGATGAGGTCTCGCTGCCCAGGCGGGTCTCGAACCCGCGGGCTCAGGCAATCCACTCACGTCAGCCTCCCAAAGGCGCGGGATTACAGACTGAGCCACTGAGCCCGGCTTGGAACATTCTTATACATGTATTTTGTGCCTGTGAAAAACCTTACCTTTTGACAACACTTTCATTCCAGGGGTCTGTCTTACAGAAACACCTGTGAGGACAAGACTACAAGTCCAACAGTGTTTGTCACTTTAAAAAATAATGATTTGCTGGGAGTGATGGCTCATACCTGTAATCTCAGCACTTTGGGAGGCCAAGGTGGGAGGATCGCTTGTGGCCAGGAGTTTGAGACCAGCCTGGGCAACATAGTGAGCCCCTGTTGCTACGAAAAAAAATCAAAAAATAAATGAGCTGGGTGTGGTGGTGCTCACCTGTAGTCTCAGCTCCTCAGGAGGCTAAGGTACCAGGAATCACCTGAGCCCAGGAGTTTGAAGCTGAAGTGAGCTATGATCACACCATTGCACTCCTGCCTGGGCAACAGAGCAAGATCCTGTCTCTAAATAGATTAGATTAGTATATGTATATATTGACACAAAAAACCCGGAATCATCTTTTGGAGGGCCAGCCCTTTGTAGTACACTTGGAATTTGCTCCTCCAGATCAGTCAACCAAAGTTTTTATCTGGAAGTTTTGAAAAGATTGGGTCATGATTTGCAGAAGAAACGTCCTCAGTTGTGACAAAGAGGTGACTGGTTTTTCCACCATGACAACGCACCTGCCCGCACTGCGCTGTGTGTTCAGCAGTTTTTGACCAAAAAATGGCATGACCCCTGTGGTCCCACCCTCCCTATTCACCCAATCTCACCCTGAGCAACTGTTTTTTATTTCCCCGATGAAAAAAGTCTTCAAAGGGAAACGTTTTGCCCATGTGGAAGAGGTGAAACAAAAAACGGCGGAAGCTAAAAGGCATCAAAACTGAAGAGTTCAAAAACTGTTTTGAGGAGTGGAAAAAACATCTTGATAGGTGTGTTGAATCAAACAGAGAACACTTAGAAGGTGACCGGAGTTTAAACATGTAAGACAAATACACCATTTTTATTAATAAATTCTGGGTTTTGGGAGTCCCCCCTCACACATAATGCTTCATTCAGACTTGGAATAGCATGCAGCTAATAATAAGCAGAACGAGTCACAGGGGTGCCCTCTGGTATATAAGGCTACACACACATCAAGTGAAAAAAATCCTGCAAAAACTAGGTACAGTGCGATTCCATTTTGTAAACAAAAACTAAGACAGCGCTTTGTATGCGGATACTTGTGTGCATTAAATATTTGAAAGGCCTAGCTGGGCGCAGTGGCTCATGCCTGTAATCCCAGCACTTTGGGAGGCAGAGGCGAAAGGATTACCTGAGCCCAGGGATTCAAGACCAGCCTGAGCAACTTGGCCAGACTTCAGCTCTACAATAAATCAAAAAAATTAGTCAGGCACAGTGGTGTGCTCCTATAGTCCCGGCTATTCTGTCACCCAGATTGAGGTGCAGAGTCATGATCATGGCTCACTGCAGCCTCCACCTCCTGAGCTCAGGCGATTCTTCTGCCTCAGCCTCCTGAATAGGACTACAGGCACGTGCCACCATGCCTCGCTAATTTTTATTTTATTTTTTGTTGAGATGTGGTCTCATTATGTGGCCCAGGCTGGTCTCGAACTCCTGGGCTCAAGCGATCCTCCCACCTCGGCCTCCCAAAGTGCTGGGATTATAGGCGCGAGCCACAGCACCAGGCCTTGCTTGCCATTTTAAAAATGAATTAACAGCCAGGCTCGGTGGCTCAGCCTGTAATCCCGCGCCTTTGGGAGGCTGAGGTGAGTGGATTGCCTGAGCCCGTGGGTTCGAGACCCGCCTGGCCAGCGAGACCTCATCTCTACAATAAATCAAAAAATCAGCTGGGCGTGGTAGCGCATGCCTGTAATTCCGGCTACTCGGAAGGCTGAGGCGGAAGGATAGGCGGAAGGATCGCCGGAGCCCGGCAGGTCGAGGCTGCGGTGGCCAGGAGCGGCCACTGCGCTCCAGTCTGGGCGACAGAGTGAGACTCCAACTCAAAAAAAAAAAAAAAAAAAAGAATTAACAAATGATAAAGCAACAATATGTGAATATATGTATCCATTTAAATATTTGGAGGCTGGGCGTGGTGGCTCACAGCTGTAATCCCAGCACTTTGAGAGGCCGAGGCAAGAAGATTGCCTGAGCCCAGGGGCTTAAGACCAGCCTGGGCAACGTGGTGAGACCCCATCTCTACAATGAATCAAAAAATTAGCTGGGTGTGGTGGTGCACACCTGTGGTTCCAGCTACTTGGAAGGCTGAGACAGAAGGATTGCCTGAGTCCAACAGGTAGAGGCTTTGGTGGCTGCGATTGTGCTGCTGCACTCCAGCCTGGGTGACAGAGTGAGACTCCGACTCATAAAAAGAAAAATACAAATTAAAAAATAATAATAACAGATACATATTTGGAAGAGCGTTTTACATATGAACAGATAATACTCATAACCCTTGAGGAAGAGGGCATAGTGCAGGGAAGGGTAGCAAAGAGATTTTAACATTTTATCTATATTTTACACAACAGACCCCAAAGGTGAGCCATCAAAGGTGGAAAGGCTGGCATCCAATGGGCAGAGTTGGCTCCACTCACAGTTAACATCCTGTACAGGCCTCATGGCTCTCAGCTCCTTCCTCAACTAATAAAAGTTTCTCTGAAGAAATTAAAATCTCAGTGAGATACCACTTCACACCATTAGGATAGCTATTATCAAAACATAAGCAAACAAAAACCAGACAGTAACAAGTGCCAGTGAGGATGTAGAGAAACAGGAACCCTTGTGCACTGCTGGCGGGAATGTAATGGTGCAACCACTGTGGAAAACAGTGAGCCAGACACAAGAGGACAAGTGCTGTAGGCGGTCCCTAAAGTAGTCGCACTCACAAAGATGGAAAGCAGAATGGTGGTTGCCAGGGGCTGGGGAGGAGAGAATGGGGAGTTATTGCTTAAAGAGTGCAGAGGGCCGGGCTGGGTGGTTCAGCCTGTAATCCCAGCGCTTTGGAAGGCCGAGGCGAGTGGATTGAGGCCTGAGCCCGCGGGTTCGAGACCCGCCCAGGCAACTTGGCGAGACTTTGTCTCTACAATCAATCAAAAACTAGCTGGGCGTGGTAGCGCGCGCCTGTAATTCTGGCTACTTGGAAGGTTGAGGTGGAAGGATCGCCGGAGTCCACCAGGTCGAGGCTGTGGTGGTTGGGAGCATGCCACTGCATTCCAGACTGGGTGACGGAGTGAGACTCCAACTCAAAAAAAATTTTTTTAAATAAACAAATAAAATAAAGGGTGCAGAGTTCCAGTTTCGGAAGAAGAAAAAGTCCTGGAGACGGATAGTTGTAATGGTGGCACAACAAAGGGAATGTCCTTGATGTCACTGTACACTTCACAATGGCTAAGATGGACAATTGTATGTATATTTTCCTACAGTAAAAGAAAATAGCATAGGCCAGGTGTGGTGGCTCATGTCTGTAATCCCAGCACTTTGGGAGGCCTAGAGAAGAAGACTGCTTGAGGCCAGGAGTTGGAGACCAGCCTGGGCAACACAGCAAGATCCCATCTCTAAAGAAAATTTAAGCTAGCCAGGTGTGGTGGTGCATGCCTGTAGTCCCAGCTACTCAGGAGGCTGAGGCAGAAGGATTGCCTGAGCCCAGGAGGTTGAGGCTGAGGTTAGTCATGATTATGCCACTGCACTCCAGCCTGGGTGATAGAGTGAAACCCTGGCTCAAAAAAAAAAAAAAATGTGAGCGATTTTGCTTCCTTAAGAAGGAATTGAACACAGACACCAGATCCCTCATCAGTATCCTTCATTTGTTGAGCGAGGGAAGGAACCCACCCCCTGCAAGCTAGGACCACCTCAGGCCAGAGAAGTGAACACATCCTTTCACTCTTCTCTGTCACATCCTGAGTGAAAGGAATACAGGGTTGGAAGCTGGGACTGTCCTAGGACACGTGTAGTCTTCCTCGAAGCCCCTCTAGGTCCTCTGCCTCATCCACCAAATCACATCGCACCTCCTCTGTCGGACCCCCATGAAACCCTCCTTCCTTACAGCAGTTGTGACAGTTATTCGTTCTATATGTGTCTGTCTTTTTTTTTTTTTTGAGTTGGAGTCTCACTCTGTCACCCAGACTGGAGTGCAGCAGCCGCTCCTGACCACCGCAGCCTCGACCTGCTGGGCTCCGTCGATCCTTCCGCCTCAACCTTCCGAGTAGCTGGAACTACAGGCGTGCGCAACCACGCCCGGCTGATTTTTTGATTTATTGTAGAGATGAGGTCTCGCCAAGTTGCCCAGACAATCCACTCACCTCAGCCTCCCAAGGCGTGGGGTTACAGGCTGAGCCATCAAGCCCGGCTCATATGTGTCTTTCAACATGTCTGCCTTGCTGTTTAATGTTAACGACTTTGCATGGATGTGTGTCTTGTCTCCTGGACTAGAATCAAAGTTCCTCAAGATAAAGACTTATTCTAGGCCAGGTGTGGTGGTTCACATCTGTAATCCCAGTACTTTGGGAGGTGAAGGAAGAGGAAGGATCATTTGAGCCCAGGAGTCTGAAGCCAGCCTGGGCAATATAGTCAGACCTTGTCTCTACAAAAATAAAAAATAATAATAACAAAAAAATTAGCTGGGTGTGATGGCGCACGCCTGTAGTACCAGGTACTCAGGTGACTGAGGCAGGAGTACCACCTAAGCTCAAGAAGCCAAGTCTGCAGTGAGCCATGACTGTGCCACTGCACTACAACCTGGGCAACAGAGTGAGACCCCGATTCAAAGCCAAACCACACAAAAAGACGGGTTCTTAGCCTCCTCTGGCCATGTAGCTCTCACATCAGTATTTAGTATATAGCAAGAGGTGTGTACATTCAGACAAGGGAATATTATTCGGCACCAAAAAGAAATGGGCTATCAAGCCAAGAAAAGATCTGGAGGAAACTTAAATGCCTTCTTTCCCTTACTAAGGGAAAGAAGCCAACCTACAAAGATCACAGCCTACAGGATTCCAACTAGGTGACATTGGGTGGGGGTATATCTATAGAGACAAAAAGATCAGTCATGGCCAGAGGCCATGGGGCAGGCATGAGAGATGAACCGGTGGCATGCAGGGGGTATTCCAGGCAGTGAAACCACTCTGTATGATGTTGTAATGGTGATGATGCATTTGTTCAAAAATCAGAGAATGTATAACACAAATAGTGAGCCCTAATGCAAACTGTGGGCATTAGCTAATAACTGCCAATACTGGTTCACTAATATAGAGCCAATATTCTCATGCAAGATATTAATAGAGACAGCAGATGGGGACTCTAAACTTTCTGCTCCTCATTTTTCCTGTAAACCCAAAACTGCTCTAAAAAATAAGATCTATTCATTGTATATATGTGTATATGTGTGCATGCATATATATACAGAGAGAGAGAGAGAGAGAGAGACAGTTGGTTAGTTGAGTGAATGTCAGATCATCCACATGGACTCACCCAGTTATGAAAGAGTTGAGCGGCTGGGCACGGTGGCTCACACCTGTAATTACAGTACTTAGGGAGGCTGAGGCGGGAGGATTGTTTGAGCCTAGGAGTTCAAGACTAGCCTGGGCAACATAGCGATACCTTGTTTCTATTTTTAAAAAACAACAATAAATAAGAGCTGGGAAGATTTATCCAGGCCTGACGTTCTTCAAAATTCAGTAAAACCTAATTGGAATAAATGAAAGGTTTTCCTTGAAGCCAAAGGAAAAAAATTAGGAGATGACTAAGCATTTATTTATGAGTTAAAATTAATGCAGAAAGTTGCTAGGTTTCCCCCTAGGTGTTTGTGCTTCTTGACGTTTTGTCCTAGGGTATCATATTTTGTATTTAAATCATAAGTGATTTTTACAGAGAATCAAAGTTTTCTTAATGACATCTGGCGTCCCCTTTCCAGGCCTTGTCAGTTACCCTATTGCGGCAAATCCGACTGAGGGTCCCCCAGCCACAGGCAGACCGTCACCTCCAAAGGGAAGGAACAGACCACGCGTTACCTGGCATCTTTTGGAGAACGAGGAAAGGGAGTTAACGGCCAATGTCCACTGTTCCAGCAGTGTCAGTGCCCTAGAAAATGGTTTCTGGAGAGACAGTGTTCAGGGGACTGCACTGCAGAGGGAAACACAAAGGCTCTGATGTCAACAGATATTTATCAAGAAAATGCTTGACCAAAAGGCAACGGGGCGGGACAGCCATTCCTGGCAGCTGTTTTGTTTCTGTGACATATGATCGACCAGGGCAGGCACGCGTCCCTGGCCTGGGTGAGCTTCAGCGCCTTCCTGTTCCTTCAGGTGTGCGATGCCTGCCACACACAGGTTTAAAAGTCTCCTCTGAGCCGGGCTCGGTGGCTCAGCCTGTAATCCCACGCCTTTGGGAGGCTGAAGTGAGTGGATTGCCTGAGCCCGCGGGTTCGAGACCCGCCTGGGCAACATGGCGAGACCTCATCTCTACAATAAATCAAAAAATCAGCCGGGCGTGGTAGTGCACACCGGTAGTTCCAGCTACTTGGAAGGCTGAGGCGGAAGGATCGCCGGAGCCCAATAGGCCGAGGCTGCGGTGGCCAGGAGCGGTCACTGCACTCCAGTCTGGGCGACAGTGAGACTCCAACTCAAAAAAAAAAAAGTCTCCTCTGCATTTCCCACGGACCCAGTCCTCACAGTGTTGGCTTTAATGTGCCTGCAGCGAGCGGTACTAACTAATGTTATTTTGTTGGCATTAAGGCTCCTGACCTCAGGGTGCAAATGTGCAGAAAGGAGAGGCAGATTAGTGCCTCCAGCCGGTGGTCCCAACACTCGGTCTCTAGTAGGAGCTTTCTGCTGGTTGTGGCTCCCAGATGACGGCGCTTGTGAGCGTCACACTGCACTGCCACCCCCATTTCATTTATCATCCTCTCCCTCTGACGCCTGCTTCTGATTAGAGGGTTAGAAAATAAGCCCTGAGAGGGAACTAATTACTTAAGTGGGGGACAGAGAGGCCAAGGAACGGCTTGGTGGCAGTCACCCTGCATTGCGAGGGTGACAACTACAGGCCACGGTGACCAGCCATGTCTTAGGTCAGGCTCCCCGGAAGCAGAGCCCCAGACGAGGATTCTTGTGCAAGTGGATGATGGAAGGGGACTCCCAGGAGGAAAAGACAGAGATGGAGAGAAGCAGGGTGGGTTGGGGGAAGCCAAGCAAAGATGTGGATTCAGCCAAAGTCTAGCCTCAGCCCAGGGTGGGGAGGGGTGAGAGGGTACCGGGGTGGGGGAGGGGGCGTTTTGGCTTATGAGGGGCATCATAGCCTCATTCATCCCCACACTTGACACAAGGGGGCCAGGCCTTTATATTCCCCATGCCAGTCAGTCATTGACTGACTGCAGGCCACCTCCATGGGGGACGGGGAGCACAGGAGCCCCAAGTGGTCGCCTCTGGGTGAGGCTGCTCCTGCGGGTGGACAGCAGTTCTCCAGAGAAGGCTGAAGCTGGGAGCCACTCATTCTGGATGTACCCGCCCGCTGAGGAGATCTGGCTGGAGCCACGAAGGGCTGGCCTCTTAAACAACAGCAGGAGAGAAGCAGGATAGACACAAGAAACAGCCTCTGGAGGCGGCTGGATGCTCTGGAGCTCCTTCCGGCTGCCTGTCGCCAGAGTGGATGGATGGGGAACGGTCCCCACTCAAGTAGGTCTTTTTAGGCAGTCACAAGCAAGATGTCTGGGGTCAAAAAAGACACAATCTGGGAATGTCACTGAGAACCATGACTTGTGATCTTGCTATCAGATGCCGGCCTAAGAGACCCAAGGGACGCACCAGAAACTTCCAGATTAGTTCAGCTCTAACCACAGCAGCAACGGGTACAGATGCTCCTCTGCCAGGTGCTGTTCTAAGTGATTTACATCCATCAACCCCATTCAATCCTCAGAGCAACCCTATGAGTAAGGTGTTATTATTTACCACCCCATTTTACAGTTGGAGAGACTGAGGCCCAGAGAGGTTAATTCATTTGCCCAAGTTACACAATTGGAAGTAGGTGAGCCGGAATTGGAAGCCAGATGGTCTGATTCGCGAGGGCAACGCCACACTGGCCGCCGCCACACTGGCTGTCCCTCTAGCCAGTGGAGATGGGGTGAGAAGTGTAGACAGATGCTAAAAGAGAGGAAACCACCCCGGCTGCTTTTAGAGGAGCGTTTCTGTAAACCTTTGCATGCATCAGAATCACCTGTAGGTGATTGTTACACCAGAGAATCCTGAGCCTCGCCCTGACCCTATGAATCAGAACCCAGGCTGAGGGGCAGGTAGAGGTGAATAAGCCCCCCGGACGTCCTGGCACAGTGCTCCAGAGGCAGCTCTGATGCAGTGAATTCTGAATACAGTGATTCAGGTGAAAGAGCAAACGCCACGTTCAAATTCTGGCTCTTCCACTCACCACCTGTGACCTTGGAAACGTTTATTAACGTCTTTAACTCTCAGTTTTTCTCAACTCTAAAATAAAAACAATCATATTTCTCTTCTAATAATTTTTGTGAAGTTTAAACTGTGAATTACTCTACATATGGTATAATTTCATTTATATATATTAAAATTTTCGCTACGTATATGAGGGGGGACGCTAAAAACCTGGAATTTATTTATAAAAAATTGTGTATTTATCCTTACACATTTAAAGTTCAGTCATCCTCAGAGTCCTCTCTGTTTGATACAATACACCTATCAAGACACTTCTTCCACTGCTCAAAACAGTTTTTGAACTCATTAGTTTTGATGCCTTTTAGTGCTTCGGTCATTTTTTGTTTCACCTCGTTCACATCGGCAAAACATTTCCCTCTGAGGATTTTTTTCATTTGGAGGAACAAACAAAAGTCACTTGGGGTGAGATCCGGTGAATTAGGAGGGTGGGGGATGGGAGTCATGCCGTTTTTTCGTCAAAAACTGCTGAACACTCAGTGTGGTGTGGGCAGGTGTGCTTGTAAATCTCCCATCATGAAATGGGCAAATGCATTGAAAGAATCTCAAAAAAAAATTCACTGAAGCCTAACGCAGCCTCTCATAACAACGCTAGCTGGTACACTACTACTAATGGGTTCCTACAACACTTACTTAGCAGGGGAAGCCTGTCCTTCAAGGGGCTGCCCTCCAAAAAATGATTCCGGGTTTTTTGGGTCCCCCCTCGTGTGTGTCTGACATATATATAAATATTAGGCAAAGGTCTAGTAGACCCAATGATTGAAGACAGATATCACTGGAGAGGAAAGTAAGGTGGTAGGGCAAAGGGGGTGGAAGGTGGCATAGGAGAAACTTTCACTTTTTACTTTATGCATTAATTTTTAATTTTTTAATAAAGAGAATATATTAAAGTATTGAGTACATAAAATTTATTTAATCAAAAACAGATTAAGCCAGGCACAGTGGCTCACACCTGTAATCCCAGCACTTTGGGAGGCTGGGGTGGGAGGAGTGCTTGAGCCCAGCAGTTCGAGACCAGCCCGGGCAACATAGCAAGATCCTGTTTTTACACAAACACAAAAATCAAAAATAAAAAAATTAGTGTGGTGGCGCATGCCTGTAGTCTCAGCTACTCGGGAGGCTGAGGCTGAAGGATTGCCTGAGCCCAGGTGGTAGAGGCTGTGCTGAGTCATGATTGTGCTACTGCACTTCAGCCTGGGTGACACAGTGAGACCTCAACTCAAAGAGAAAACAAAGATTAAATAGAATCATCTATATAGAATGCCTGGCATACAGTAGGTGCTCAATTAACAGTAGCCATTTGTTGAGTGCCTATTATGCGCAAGTCAGCATATTTAGTCTCCATCAGGAGGCAGAGAAGTACAAGACAATGTCCCTGCTCTTACATGTACAAAAAAAATCACAACCAAATGTCCAATGGCAGTGTTTACTTTGGATCCAATGAATGCTATAGAAAATAAGGACTTCAAGGAGTTGAAACGAGAGAGATCATTTCCAGTTGACCTCTTTAAGGGAGGTGGGACTTGAGTGAGGCTTTGAGAAAAGGGGAAGATTTCAATAGGCAGAGATGGGGGAAAGAACAATGCGGTGGCAGAAAAGACCTAAGTTCAAAGGGCAAAGGGACTGCTAGGTATGTGTAGAAGATGCTGTGTGGACATTTGGCTGGGTGCGACCAGTCTGTGGGAGGCAGTAATACAGGCTCCGAGGTAGGCAGAACGGGCCAGCGACAGACGGCCTGCCCTCCCTCAATTGAAATAACACAATCTCTGGGTCCAACCCTTCCGGTGGTTGGAATGGACTAAGGCCAAGATCGACTTTCTTGACCCTTGTGGACCAAACCTGGAATAGGAACCAAAGTAGCCCCAGGGATTTAAAGAGGAAAAAAAAAAAGTTGATCCTCTCCCCAGGCTGCTCTGGTCTAAGTATGCATGGCCTTTGTAGTGGGTTGTGGGTGCAGACTGGAGAGTGTGTGACTGGGTGCACTGTGTGTGTGTGTGTGTGTGTGTGTGTGCATGCCACAACGTGTAGTGTGTGGGGAGACCGCTTCGGAAGGGTGCAGATTGTAATGACATGCGGTATTTCCTGCGATTGTGTTATCTACTGGGTTGTGTTACCAGTACAGTGTGTGATAGCCACATTCCTGAAGGCTAATCTGTCTGTGCGCCTGGGAAGAGGGCAAAGGCGCTGTCCCCAGAGCACACCATCTGCCTGGGGTGGTAGTACCAGGTGCCATGGGAGAGTGGGGCGGCCCGGGGAAGGAGGGATGAATATGAGGTCAGTTGTCCAAGAGGGCAGGGAGGTGGTCGGGAATGGAGCTGTCGGCATTTACATTCCCGACGGTACCAAAATTTTCCCTTCATCAGCAAAGTTCCATATTGTGGGTGTGCATTTGGCTGTCTGAAAAACGCACCCCCGGCATCCTCTTAGATCTGGTGCCTGTGTGTATATACACACAGTGTGTATATAGAGAGCTGGAGATAAACACTTTTTTAAAAAGTTAAAGCTTGATTAGCTGAACACCACGAGGCCCTTGGAAATTGAGTTTAAGAAAAATTTGGATAATTGGAACAGCATATAATATCAAGAATGTTAAATACACAAGTCAGCTGAGCACGCAGAGTTTATGGCAAGCTCTGATTAAAATGAAGTTTCTGATAATCAAAGTTTTAATGGCAGAGGCTCATTTGAATTTCTTCTGTATAAAAGGGAGATTAGATATTGCGTGCACAGAATAGCTTGTGATATTTTCCATTTTTCTCAACTCCGGTTGGGTCACAGAAATGCTTTTCAGATATTTATTTCGTAAAAAGTACTGTATCCTTTGGTCTGCCCCAAACTAGCCAAAACAGGACTTGCCGCAGATGTGTTTATCAGATTGTGCTGCAAATTTGAGGAGAGGAAAAGTCTGCCTATCATCTAAGTAATTTCCAAATCAAAGCCATCCCAGGCGCACCAGAAGCCTAACGCAGCCAAGAGATAGGCCAAGTTTATAAACTTCCATAATATGTTTATTGCAAGAATGGCAATTACCCAATAGCCCTGCCCTCCTGGGTCTTAGATCAGAGTATTTCCACAGAAAGAAATCTGTGTTTGACTGCATTTAAGCAGCCCTAATTCCAGATGTCTGTAATAGTCCAACGCCAGGCGTGGGGGTGGGGAGAATGACAACAAAGCCGCTGATAATTCTGTTACATTCTTGTTCGACTCCGCGGTGGCAGCGGCATGTCTAAGCGTGGCCGTTTGTTCTTCCTCCTCTCTCCCTAATGGTCAGGTGGCATAGGAACAGTCATTGTATTCAGGGGAAATGGTCGTCCCCAGCCACAGGCAGCCTTTTCTGTCCACCCCTGGAAACCTGACACGTCACATCACGGACGTAATTTCTTAATGAAATGGCTGGAGTGTACCTAATTTACGCCAGGATGGAAAACGCTGACAGGGCACAAAGGCCACTTGTTTCTGCTGTCGCAGAGAGCACATGTGGGCCACATCAGTCGGAATGAATGAGAACAGCGTTCTGGGGCAGTCTGCTGAGAGAGCTGCCTCCTTTGGACTCCTCTAAAGTGTTAAAGCTATTTTCTGCGCATGCACATGTAGGCCCATTCAGCCCTGCTCACTGGAACACGAACTTGTGTTGAGTTTAGTCATTTGTCCCGGACCCTTTCCCGAGCATGAATACAAAAAGCAGGATTGTTCTATAGAATCATCGTAGGGGTTTATTCTATCCTGTCCTCTGGGGCTCTTCTGGCAAACGCTAAACATCACAACACCCCATTAAAGGGAGGCTGCGTACTCGTTTCACATGCGGTAAGAGTCACACGTGGGTTTTGCCTCTGTGACCCGTTATGGCCAACAGAATAGATTTTTTTTTTTTTGGCCCAGCAAAATGAGTATGAGCCTCGTTGGTGAACTTAGCCTAAGCTTGGGTATGGCGTGGCCAAAGAGTTCAGGTGGGCATCTTCTGATCATCACGGGGTTGGGGTGGGATCTTAGAGTCTGGCACCTTTGTCCTCTGCTCAGCCCTGCACAGAGCAGTATCAGGCATGACCAGCAGAAGAGAAAGTGAGGGATAAGAGAAGTTTCTCCACTGGACTCTAGGTCAGAAAGTCTCCAAGATGGGGCAGCACACCTTAAGTGGCACGCAAGACAATCCTTGTCTCCCCAAAATTCTTTTTTATTTTTATTATTTTTGTTCTGAGTCAGTCTCACTCTGTTGCCCAGGCTGGAGTGCAATGGCACAATCACAGCCACCACAGCCTGGACCTGCTGGGCTCAGGAGATCCTTCCATCTCAGCCTTCCAAGTTCCTGGAACTGCAGGTGCACGCCACCACGCCTGGCTCATTTTTTGATTTATTGTAGAGATGAGGTCTAGCTATGCTGCCTAGGCTGGTCTTGAACCCCTGGGCTCAGGCAATCCTCTCATCTCCGCCTCCCAAAGTGCTGGGATTACAGGCGTGAGCCACTGTGCCCAGTCAAAATTCTTTTTTTTTGAGTTGGAGTCTCACTCGTCGCCCAGGCTGGAGTGCCGTGGCACGCTCCCAGCCACTGCAGTCTCCACCTGCTGGGCTCAAGCGATCTTTCTGCCTCAGCCTTCCAAGTAGCTGGAACCACCGACGCACACCACCACGCACAGCTAGTTTTTGTGATTTATTGTAGAGATGAGGTCTCACCAAGTTGCCCAGGCCGGTCTCGAACACCTGGGCTGAGTCAGTCCTCTCGCCTCAGCCTCCCAAAGTGCTGAAATTACAGGCTGAGTCACCGCAACCAAAATTCTTATATTGAAGTCCTAACCCCCAGGACCTCAGAGTGTCACCTTATTTGGACACAGGGTGTTTAAAGAAGTAATTAAGCTAAAATGAGATCATTAGTGTGGGCCCTAATCCAATATGACTGGTTTCCTTATAAAAAGGAGAATTTGGACATACATGCATAGAGAGAAGATGATGGGAAGAGACAGGGAGGCGACAAGCCAAGGTGAGATCTGGGACAGACCCTTTTCCCTCACAGTCCTCAGAAGAAGCCCACCCAGTTCACTCAGACTTCTGGCCTCCAGGACCTGTGAGACATTCCTGTTGTTCAAGCCACCGAGTCTGTGATACTTTGGATGGCAGCCCCAGCAAAGTAGTATAGGTAGGAAGAAAATACCAGAATTTGGGGCTTTCATTTGGATCACGGTGGTAGATTGGCTTATTGACCTTAGACTTTCACTCATCTGGAATAGAATTAATACCCTTTGTCGGGTAACTTTGCAGTGCCTCCCATCGAAGGGGTTACAGACTCGCGCACCCCAGTGAATACTAGCAGATGCGGCTTTAGCCGAGTTGCATGATGTGGTTTGCCTTCTCGAACTTCTGCTGTCACCAAGACTTGAACATGTCCTGGATAGCTGTGATCACATTAGCCTGGGCTCTGGACCAGCACAAAACCTGCAACCCAGAGCCAAGCCCAGCCAAGATCAAACCCCATAGAACTGCAAGCAAGAAAAAAATAAATGCCTAATGTTTTAAGCCACCGAGTTTTAATGCTTGTTATGCAGCATTATGGGAGCAACAGTTGACTACTGCAGATACCAAGATGGATCATGCAGATTGACATTGGTCCTCATTCAGGACATTGTCAGCCGCAGCATCCAGTGTGGCAGGCAAGGAATCCCAAGGGAAGGATGGGAGGCCCAGACCTTGGAGGAGATGGTCGGGTGTGGTGGCTCACCTCTAATCCCAGAACTTTGGGAGGCTGAGATGAGAGGATTGCTTGAGCCCAGGGAGTTCGAGACCAGCCCGGACAACATAGTGAGACCGCATCTCTCTGAAAAAAAAAATTAGCCAGGCATGGTGGTATGTGCCTCTAGTTCCAGCTACATGGGAGGCTGAGACAGAAGGACCCCTTGAGCCCAGGAGATTGAGGCTGTGGTTAGCTCTGAGCATACCACTGCACACCAGTCTGGGTGACAGAGTGAGATCCCGACTCAAAAATAAATAACTAATAAAGTAAGAACTCGGAGGAAGGATTGACAGCATCTCTTCACGAGATTTTTTTTACTTCTAGGAAATGGTCTGTTACAAGTACCATGTTGAGCAGATTTACAGATTATATTATCTAGCTCTAACTAAACTAGTCGTCACCAATGGGCCAGGGGCTTAATGTGGTTCCTCTGAAGAAACTGCAGCTTGAAGATAACACTGTGGATACAAGCACAAGCAAGAAACTGGCGGCATCCGCAGCTCTGTGAGGACGAGAGCTCTGCAAGCCACTTCATGAGTAGTGAGGCCGACCTGACCAAAATTGACAAGATGTACGTTAAACTAAAAAATAACAAGAAGATCATTTGAAATGTGGATTTTCAACCTCTGTTGTTAGCAATGGAACACACATACACACACACACACACACACACACACACACACACGGCCTTGTGATCTAGCAGAAAATTTTAGCACATGAATGCAATTTATAAATAAATAAATATACGTTTAGCAGGGAAGATGCTAAAAATGTTTCACTGTTGGAGTTGAGAATACTTGGGAGTTAAATCACCTTATCAGATGGAAATGAATTTTGTTTTTAAAGATAGGGTCTTAGGCCGGGCTTGGTGGCTCAGCCTGTAATCCCAGCACTTTGGGAGGCTGAGGCGAGTGGATTGCCTGAGCCCCCGGGTTCAAGACCCGCCCGGGCAACTTGGTGAGACCTCGTTTCTACGATAAATAAAAAATTAGCCGGGTGTGGTAGCGTGCGCCTGTAGTTCTGGCTACTTGGGAGGCTGAGGCGGAAGGATCACCAGAGCCCAGCAGGTCGAGGATGGGGTGGCTGTGAGCGTGCCACTGCACTCCAGCCTGGGTGACAGTGAGACTCCAACTCAAAAAGAAAAAAAAAAAAAAAGATAGGGTCTTGCTCTGTCAGCCAGGCTCTAGTGCACTGGCGCCATCATGTCTCACTGCAGCCTTGAACTCCTGGGCTCAAGTGATCTTCCTGCCTCAGCCTCCTAAGTAGCTAGGACTACAGGTGCGCCCCACCATGTCCAGCTACTTTTTATTATTTTTGTAGAGATGGAGTCTCGCTTGATGCCCAGACTGGTCTTAAACTCCCTGGGCTCTAGTACTCTTCCTGCCTCAGCCTCCCAAGTTGCACCCGGCTCAAGGATTTATTATTGGTGATACAACGGGCCTTGATCAAAAATGTCTTCCTCAGTGACCCGGCCTTGGGGAGAGTGCCAATGGCTTTTCTGGGTACCTTTCACCAACTCTCAGCCTCCCCCTGAAACAGCTCCAGGGCCCAGGAGAAACAGAGTATTCTCCTGTGACCTGAGTTACGCAGATGCCTGATTGGAGAGTATGTCCCAATCAGTCCTGTCCTGTGGTCTCGGGCTTGCACTCACCTTTTTCTGCGGAGCGCCATCGCAAGGGCTTTTCTCTTGGCCTCTCCTCCCTGAGGTCCACTGTCTCCTCTACCACTCTGATGAATATCCATTTTCCTTCTTGGATTGGGGTTCGCTGTGTTGGTTTTTCCATACTATTTCACACTGTTCCGACAAGTGAGGCACGCTTGGAAGCCTCTAATCCTCCAACTTGGAGAAAAACAAATCTCTTGGGTGAACTGGTTTTATTTTAGTGTTGAGAAATTGTTATGGTGCTGTCCTCAGAAATGAGAAAGACCTGGCCCCTAAAAGAAGCGTGTGTCATCTTCACATGGTTTCAAAAACCTGAGGGAGAGAATAATGTCATGGAAAAAAGCAAGGACACGCCATGCAACCACCCAGAGCCTGGAGCTGACGCCTCTGTGGCAGAGAAGTATGCCGAGGGAGGGGGCCCCTCCCTGCCCCAAGGCTCCTCCCAGCTTTGGAAAGTCCCATGAGGCACAGCACACCCTTCACCTGCACTAATTTCAACAGCACCGTTAGGGGCATGGACATCACGTGATGGGCCCTACTCTAAGCCCCAAACTCTGTCCTGGGCCATTGGCCTCCTGTCCCCTCATTGTGCAAATCTTGCTCAGGGCAGAGTCACCGAGCAGCCAGAGTGTATGCCTAACTCAATTAAACAAGTGTCAAATAATCCCGACCACTGGCTTCACCCCAGGAAATGCTTTCTCCCTTGTGTCCCTGATACATCGTTACCTTCTTCCCTGCAATGCTGAAGCCATTCTGTCCTCCAGGATTGTCACTTATAATTGTGTACGTGTCCTAATTCAAGGGTGTGGCCAGGCCTCAGGGAGGTGAGAAGAATGCCTTAGGCTCCTATGAAAGTAGAACCTACTGGGAGAATGGGATGCAGGAGTGTGGTCCTGTATAAGCCAATTGTGTGATTCTCAGGGAAGAGCACTGGTTGGCCCTGAGGTTACCATTATGAGTAATCCTCATCAATTTCACGGGGAGCCACCCTTACCTGGGCATTTCTGTGAGAGACTGAGGCAGAGAGGATGAAGAGGGTTCTATCAGTCAGGGTCCCAGCAGGGAAGCAGATTCCGTAAGTGTCAGGGAGTCAGGGCTTCAGGTAGGGTTCAGACCTTATGCAATGTGGGAAAGTCTGGGGAAGGCTCTGAAAGGTGAGTGGGACCACGGAGCAGTGTGCGTGGCCGTGGCTCAGCAGGGCCAACAGGCAGGAAGAAGAGGTGGACCCAGAGCAGGAGAGAATAAGGGCAAGCTGGCACCTTCCGGCGCCTTCTTTCACTGCATCAAACTCTGATGACTGGAGAGGAGTGACAGCTGTTTCTCCTCCACCATCCAAATGTTGTGCAAATTTCTCTTCTGACTGCCTCTAATCTGGAAGCATAAAAGGAAGGGAATTCTGAGAAACATGGCTCCAGATCAGGCAAGGTGACACAATACCAAACCACCGCAGGAGTCAAGGGTTGAACTCATGGGTACAGTGTCCCACGTGGCCCTGTTACACAGCCAGTTTACAAATGGAGACTATGCTGCTAGTCCTCAAGCACGTCTTTGTCCCAAGCTTGGCAGGTGAACTTGACTCAGGAAGGAAAAAGGTCTTTACAGGGTAACATTTTCAAAACGTCACCTGCAGGCCAAACGCAGTGCTGCCCTTAGACTCATGTATCGCTCAAAAAAGGAGGATTTTAGCTTGAGAGACCCAAAGAGCAGAAAGCAGTTTAGGGCTTGTGGCAGATGATATTGTTCAAAGATGGCCACTATTAGCAACTTAATTATGCCCCTCCCTCAAATTCATGGGTTGACACCCTAACCCCTACTGTGACTGTATTTGGAGACAGGGCCTGTAGGGAGGTAATTAAAATTAAATTATATAAGGTTGGGTGAGGTGGCTCACTCCTGTAATCTCAGCACTTTGGGAGGCTGAGGCTGGAGAATCACTTGAGCCCAGGAGTTCGAGACCAGCCTGGGCAACATAGTGAGACCTTGCCTTTACAAAAATTAGCCAGGCGTGGAGGCTCATGCCTGTAGTCCCAGCTACTCGGGAGGCTGAGGCTGAAGGATCACCTGAACCCAGGAGGTCGAGGCTGCAGTAAGCTATGATCGTGCCACTCTACTCCAGCCTGGGAGATAGAGTGAAACTCTGACTCAAAAAAAAAAAAAAAAATAGAAGAAGAAACACCAGAGAGATCGCTCTCCTTGTGTGCACAGACAGAAAAGCCTATGTGAGGACATAGTAAGAAGGTAGCTGTCTACATGCCAGGAAGAGAGGCCTCACCAGAAACTAACCCTGCTGCCACCTTGGTCTTGGACTTCCAGCCTCCAAAACTGAGAGAAAATACATTTCTGTTGCCTAAGCCACCCAGTCTGTGGTACTTTGTTATGACAACCTGAGCAAACCAAGGCAGCCACCACATAGCTCCCGTCTCACAGGCTCTTCTTACAATATGACAGTAACACTCCAATAACAATGACCCTTCTAGTGATGGAGTCTATACCCACTCCCCTTGGTCCTGATTAGGACTTCATGCCTGCCTTGACCAATAGAATACGGCAGAAGTGAAGCTATGTGATTTCCAAGGCTAGGTCATAGGAATGCCATGTACTTCTTATCTTGTTCCCTTGGGACACTTGCCCTGAGAGCTCAGCTGCCACGCTATGAGGAAGCCAAGAGGCCACATGGAGAGGCCACATAGAGAGGCCACAGTCAACAACCCCGGCTGCAGTCCCTTCGAACAGACAGCATCAACACCAGATTTGTGAGAGACTAGATCAGAGAGCCTTCTGGAATCATGGTCTGACCCCCAGCCGTCGCATACACCCCATTCTTTAAGCTACCCCAGAGGATGCCCTGTGAAGCAGAGACAGACTGGACCCACTGGCCTTGCCCAGATTGCTGGTTAAAGTGCAAAAAACTAAATGATTTTTTTTTGAGTTGGAGTCTCACTTCGTCGCCCAGGCTGGAGTGCAGTGGCACATCATGGCCACCCCAGTGATCCTTCTGCCTCAGCCTTCCAAGTAGCAGGAACTATAGGCTGCACTACCATGCCTGGCTATTTATTTATTTGTGTATTAATTATTGTAGAGACGAGGTCTCGCCAAGTTGCCCGGGCTGGTCTTGAACCCACAGGCTCAGGCAATCCACTCGCCTCGGTCTCCCAAAGTGCTGGGATTATAGGCTGAGCCACCAAGCCTGGCTGATTTTTTTTTTTTTTTTTTCCGACAAGGTTTTACTTTGTCGTCCAGGCTGGAGTGCAGTGGTGCAATCATGGCTCACAGCAGCCTCAAACTTCTCAGCTCAAGTGATGTTCCTGCCTCAGCCTCCTGAGTAGCTGGAACTACAGGCACGTGCCACCACACTCGGCTAATTTACTTATTTTATGTAGACACAGGGTCTCACTATATTGTCCAGGCTGATCTGCAACTCCTGACCTCAAGCAATCCTCCCACCTCCACCTCCCAAAGTGCTGGAACTACAGGCATGACCCACCGTGCCCAGCCCCAAACTAATTGATTGATACTGTTTTGAGACACTAACTTGGGGGCGGTTTATAACCAAAACAGTGTGGTCTGCAGAACACATGCATCCCGGAGACCGTGAGGGAGGAAATTCAGCCAAGTCCGTATATACCCGCTCTACCTGCTTTGCAGGAGAATTTGCAGTGATTTCAGACCATCAGACTGAGCCAAACCTCCGGCAGCAATACAGCGCCACGGGCTGCCAGATGAATGTGTGTCCAAAGATCACACCCACTTTGACGATTTCTATTCCTCTTCAGGCGGCTCTGAAAGTCTTCCCAAGGAGATTTTTTTATTAATGTTGATCAAGCTCCGGACAGAGTTTAAAGAGGGCATATGTGCAGAAAGAAAATGGTGGAATTGGGAGGTTGAGCTAGAGGCTAGAATAATTAAAGGTTAAACTCCAGGTTTGCATTTGGTATTTATAGAATTTTCCATGCTTGATGTGAGGGTTTTAAAACCAGGCTGAGCAGGGAAGCTCTTTCAGCTCCGAAAGGAGGGAAAGGATTTTAGCACAAGGAATGGAGCCTGCCTAGTTCAAAGTTTTAAAAAGCAGCATAATTAAGCAGCTTTGTTGTTTCCAGTGATCCTGTAAAGGTGAGGGGGCGGGGAGAGCAGGCTGAGCCGGCAAAACAAAGCCAAACAAAGCACTTTGTTTCCATACTAAGCACCCTGGGCTATCAGTAGGGGGTCCGCCGTCCTCTAAAGCTGTTTCATGCCTCTGTTGCTCCCTGTTATCTGAAGGAGCCTTCTATCACTTGACCCAAGAGGAGGCAACTCCGGGAGGTTAGCGTGCCAGGTGCCTTACAGGGGATGCCCAAGGATGCGCCTGAAGGACGCAGGTGAAGGCAGAGATAACGAAGGCCTGGCGCCCGGCTCGCCTCACAGCTGCTTGCCAAGGCTGGATGTGAACTCATCGGAATTCACTTCTGCTCTTCTTTAAGTTTCTTCTCGCCTCCTTCCCCCACCCCTGCCCCCCATTTTCAGCGCTCAACTTCAGAGAAACGACTCTCTGTCTTTCAGCTAGTCTGTTTTCAGGACGCAGTTGTCTGTTTTTGCTTTCCTGAAGCTTTGATGGGGATGAAATTGGGTGGGATGGGAGAGGATAAGAGGCAAGGGGTGTTAGTGCTAAGGGCTGAAACTGCTCCCAGGGAGAGTTTTCCAAATGTGTCCTGCTCCAAACCTTCAAAGACACAGATGGGAAGGCCTGTAAGACCTTGTCTAAACTGATCCTGCATTTCTGTCTGAAAATTGAGTCATGGCCGAGCTCGGTGGCTCAGCCTGTAATCCCAGCACTTCGGGAGGCCGAGGCGCGTGGATTGCCTGAATCCGCGGATTCGAGACCAACCCGGGAAACTTGGCAAGACCTCATCTCTACAATAAAAAAATCAAAAAAATTAGCCAGGTGTGGTAGCGCGCGCCTACCACAGTTCCGGGTACTTGGAAGTAGTTCCGGGTACTTGGAAGGCTGAGGTGGAAGGATCACCTGAGCCCAGCAGCTCGAGGCTGTGGTGGCTGTGAGTGTGCCACTGTCCTCCAGCCTGGTTGACAGAGTGAGACTTCGACTCAGAAAAAAACGTAAATTAACAGCAGGGACTCAAACAGATACAGTACACCCATGCTCATAGTAGCACTATTCATAATCGCCAAAAGGTAGAAACAACCAAATGTCCATCAACTGATGAATGGATAAACAAAACGTGGTGTAACCATACAATGGACTATTTTCAACTTTAAAAAGAAGGAAATTCTGACAGCCACTACAACATGGTTGAACCCCTACGATATTATGCTAAGTGAAAGAAGCCAGACACAAAAGAACAAATACCATGTGGTTCTACTTATAGGAGGCACATTTTTATTTTTATTTTTATTTTTATTTTTTGAGTTGGAGTCTCACTCTGTCGCCCAGACTGGAGTGCAGTGGCCGCTCCCGGCCACCGCAGCCTCGCCTGCTGGGCTCCGGCGATCCTTCCGCCTCAGCCTTCCCAGTAGCCGGAATTACAGGCATGCGCTACCACGCCCGGCTGATTTTTTGATTTATTGTAGAGATGAGGTCTCGCTGCCCAGGCCGGTCGCGAACCCGCGGGCTCAGGCAATCCACTCACCTCAGCCTCCCAAAGGCATGGGATTACAGGCTGAGCCACCGAGCCCGGCTTAGGCACATTTTTAGAGATGGAGGCAAGGTGCAGTGGCTCACGCTTGTAATCTCAGCACTTTGGGAGGCCGAGGAGAGAGGATTGCTGAAGCCCAGGAGTTCAAGACCAGCCTGGACAACATAGCGAGACCTCGTCTCTACAAAAAGTAAAAAAAAATTAACCAGGCACGGTGGCATGCACCTGAGTCCAGTTACTCAGGAAACTGATGGGGGGGGCGGAGATCCAAAAGAAATCCAGAATTTGTTTTGTTGTTGTTGTTGTTGTTTTGGTTTGGGTTTTTGTTTTGTTTTGTTTTTGAGTTGGAGTCTCACTATCACCCAGACTGGAGTGCAGTGGCCGCTCCCGGCCACCGCAGCCTCGACCTGCTGGGCTCCGGCGATCCTTCCGCCTCGGCCTTCCAAGTAGCTGGAACTACAGGCGCGCACTACCATGCCTGGTTGATTTTTTTTTTTTTTTGATTTTTTGTAGAGATGAGGTCTCACCAAGTTGCCCAGACGGGTCTCGAACCCGTGGACTCAGGCAATCCACTCACCTCAGCCTCCCAAGGCACGGAAATCCAGAATTTATTTATAAAAAATAATAATTGTGTATTTAATGTTTAAAGTTCAGTCACCTTCAAAGTACTCTCTGATTGATGCAATACACCTATCAAGATGCTTTTTTCCACTGCTCAAAACAGTTTTTGAACTCGTCAATTTGAATGCCTACTAGTGTGTCTGCCGTTTTTGGTTTCACCTCTTCCACATAGGCAAAACGTTTCCCTTTGAGGACTTTTTTTTTTATCAGGGAAACAAACAAAAGTTGCTCTGGGTAAGATCAGGTGAATAGGGAAGGTGGGGCCTGGGGGTCATGCCATTTTTGGTTAAAAACTGCTGAACACTCAGTGTAGTATGGGCAGGTGTGCTTGTAAATCACCCACCATGAAATAGGCAAGTGCGTTGAAAGAATCATCAAAAAAATCCATGGAAGCCCAACACAGCTTCTTACAACACTAGCTGGTACACTGATGCCGATAGGTTTCTAGAACACTTAACTAGGGGAGAAGCCTGTATTACATGGGCCCTGCCCTCTAAAAGATAACTCTGATTTTTGAGGGGTCCTCCCTCATATGTGTATATATGTGTTAGAGATGGAAAGTAGAATGGTGATTGCCAGGGGCCGGAGGAGGGTAGAATGGAGAGTTGGTGCTTCTGTTTGGGAAGATGAAAAGTTCTGGAGATGGATGGTGGTGATGGTTGTACAGCGTTGTGAATGTATTTAATGCCACCAAACTGTGAATTTCAACGATCAAGACGGAAAATTTTATGTATTTTTTTTTTGTTTTTGAGTTGAAATCTCACTCTGTCGCCCAGGCTGGAGTGCAGAGGCACGCTCATGGCCACCCCAGGGTCGACCTTCTAGGCTCTGGTGAACCTTCCGCCTCAGCCTTCCAAGGAGCTGGAACTACAGGTGCATGCTACCACTCCCGGCTAATTTCTTTTTTGAGTTGGAGTCTCACTCTGTCGCCCAGACTGGAGTGCAGTGGCGGCTCCCGGCCACCGCAGCCTCGACCTGCTGGGCTCCGGCGATCCTTCCGCCTCAGCCTTCCGAGTAGCCGGAATTACAGGCACGCGCTACCACGCCCGGCTGATTTTTTTTTATTGATTTATTGTAGAGATGAGGTCTCGCTGCCCAGGCAGGTCTCAAACCCGCGGGCTCAGGCAATCCACTCACCTCAGCCTTCCAAAGGTGCAGGATTACAGGCTGAGCCACCGAGCCCAGCCCTCCCGGCTAATTTTTTGATTTATTGTAGAGATAAGGGCTCGCCAAGTTGCCCGGGCTGGTCTCGAACTAGCGGGCTCAGGCAATCCACTTGCCTTGGCCTCCCAAAGTGCTGGGATTACAGACTGAGCCACTGAGCCCGGCCTGTTATGTATTTTTTACAATCAGAAATTAATTTTTAAAAAGTGGATCAGACAGATTGGTGATTGCCAGAGGCTGGGAGGAAAGGGAATGGAAAGTAACTGCTTAATGGGTACAGAGTTTTATTTAGGAGTGATGAAAATGTTTTGTAACTACAGAGAGGTGATGGTTACACAACATTGTGCATGTGCTAAATGGCACTGAATTGTTCACTTTAATTGATTTTGGCCAGGCACTTTGAGAGGCTGAGGCAGAAGGATTGCTTGAAGCCAGGAGTTTAAGGCTAGCCTGAGCAACATAGCGTGACCTCGCCTCTACAAAAAGTAAGAAAATTATCCAGGCATGGTGGCACATACCTGCAGTCCCAGTTACTCGGGAGGTTGAGGTGGAAGGGTTGCTTGAGCCCAGGAGGATGAGGCTGTGGTGAGTCGTGATTCTGCTACTGCACTCCAGCCCGGGTGACAGAATAAGACCCTGACTCAAAAAAAAATTAAAATAAAGATAAATAAAATGGTTGATTTTATGCAATATGAATTTTGTCTCTGTTTTTTAAGCATTGAGTTCGGAGGAGATTGGAAGGAAATGTGGAAAAATGAAAACTATTTAATGTGCTAAAATGATGGGACTATTGGTGAATTCATTTTGATTTCTGAAAAACGTGTTCAAACACAGTTTGTACAATGTATTTCTTTATGTGTTTAAGAAGAACCTATCAGGTAGAAATTCTATCATAAAAGACAGATCGTTCATCAATGAGTATAGCAAAACCTCTTACCTTTTCTTAAAACTTGTGGGGCGAGATTGAACCAAGAGAAAAAGTATAAGGGAAGAGGCATGGGAGATATTGCTATCACTTAAAAAAATACATATTATGTGTCATATATTAATCTATTAATAATAAAAGATATATACTATATTAATAATCAAGAATATAAGAGATGATCACAGTATGTCCTCACCAATCAATCAAAGATATGCATTTAGTATCTACAGTGTTCCCAGCGTGATGTCGGGCCCAAGAAGCGAGGTCAGAGATGGCCCTGGTCTTCATGGAGTGACATGGTAGGGCTGACTTGTGTGAAGCTGACTACAGCGTGTGAATTCAGAGAAGCCGAAGAATGCATGGGGGTCGGAGGCGGCTCATCTGGACTCTGAGAACAAGCAGGATTTGAGGAGGTAAAGGGGAAAGAAGGGTCTGCCGCCATCTTTGGTCAGGGGAAGGGAGGGGTGAACAGGGAGGTGTGTGTGGGCAAGGGCGTTGAATGAAGCCTCCCCTGAGAGAGATAAATAGTGTCTGAGCACAGCGGGGAGCCACGCTTGGTTCCTGAGAGAGGGATGGGAGCTGCAGATTCAGAAGATGACTCTGCCAAAATGACAGTAGGCCCTGGATCCTTGGTTATTCTACCCAGGGGGCCCAGACAAGCCGCCATGCAGCCAGAGCCCTGACACGATTACAGCAGCAGCACAGTGAGCAATTTTGGAAACCCTGTCCTCTCACTGATGGTTTATAGCACCTTGTCCCCAAAGGGAACACTTTCAGAGAGTGATGGTGTGTCTAGTTAAAGACGGAAGACGGAACATGCACATTCATTCCTCCGCTTCATTCCAAAGATTCAGCAAAATGAGAGTAAAGAGATTTTCTTTTTTGAGTTGGGGTTTCACTCTGTCGCCGAGGCTGGAGTGCAGTGGCACCATCATGCTCAGCGCAGCCTCGACCTCCTGGACTCAGGCGATTTTTCTGCCTCAGCCTCCCAAGTAGCTGGAACTACAGGCCAGCACCAACACAACTGGTTAATATTTTTGTTTAATGTTTTGCAGTGATGAGGTCTCGCTTTGTCACTTAGGTTGGTCTTGAACTCCTAGGCTCAAGCAGTCCTCCCGCCTTGACTTCCCAAAGTGCTGGGATTACAGGCGTGAGCCACCACACCCAGTTTTTAAAAGGCATTCACCTGCATGTATAAAAGGAGCAGAAAAGGAGAAAATAGGCTGGATGCGGTGGCTCGTGCCTGTGATCCCAGCACTTTGGGAGGCCAAGGTGAGCGGATTTTCTGAGCCCAGGGGTTCGAGACTGAGGTGGACAAGAGCATGCCACTGCACTCCAGCCTGGGCGACAGAGTGAGACTCCAACTCAAAAAAAAAGCCAGAAAAGGAGAAAATAGCCCAAAGCAAGATCTGAAACTCGCACTGAGGGTAGCTGCAAAGTGACCTAAACTGCATCACAGAATCTCTGCTATCTCCTCTCCCAAAGACTCAGAAGTGGCAACTACAGGTGCTTCTGGAAGTGAAGTGGAAACCAGGGCCAAAAGCAGGAAGATCAGTGGAAAGTCCACTGAAGCGGCAGTTAGATATTCAGATGTCATCCTCTGCTCTGTGCACCTGAGGGACTGTTCCTTCACCCCCATTCTCCCCAGACAGAAGATTGAACTTTTATTATCTAGAGAGTGTTAAAAAGCGGGGGGAGGGGAGCTCTTTGGATAGAGACACATAGTTAAGGGTAGGATGCCCAATGAAAACAGAGAGATCAGATGTAAATTCTCACACTGAGTATTGTGACCCCAGCCAAACTCTCCTGCCCACTCAACTCCTAGAAACTTGACATTCAGGCTTAGACCCTCTCTCAGAAGGAGACTGAATGCTGACATCAGAGATTTCCCAATGAAAAATCTAGGTTAGCCGGGAGCAGTGGCTCACTCCTGTAATCCCAGCACTTTGGGAGGCAGAGACGAGAGGATTACCTGGCTCCAGGGGTTTGAGACAAGCCTGGGCAACATGGCGAGACCTCGTCTCTACAATAAGTCCAAAAAAATTAGCCAGGCTTGGTGGTGCACACCTGTAGTTCCAGCTACTTGAAAGGCTGAGATGGAAGGATCACCTGAGCCTAGCAGGTCGAGGCTGTGGTGGCTGTGAGCGTGCCACTGCGCTCCAGGCTGGGCAACAGACTGAGACTCCAACTCAAAAAAAAAAAAAAAAAGAAAAAAAGAAAAATCTAGTTCAGATCACTGTAGAGCAGAATCCTCAAGCTTGAGGCTGCATTAGAATCCCTTGGAGGAATGCCGGGCCCAGTGGTTCACGCCCGTAATCCCAGCACTTTGGGAGGCCAAGGCAAGAGAATTGTCTGAGCCCAGGAGTTCGAGACCAGCCTGAGCAACGTGGTGAGACCTTGTCTCTACAATAAATCCAAAAAAATTTAGCTAGGTGTGGTGGCGCACACATGTAATTCCAGCTTCTTGGAAGGCTGAGGCAGAAGGATTGCCTGAGTCCAACAGGCCGAGGCTGTGGTGGCCGTGAGACTGTAGCTCAAAAAAAAAAAATTCTCTGCAGGGTTTGGTAAAACACAGACTGCTGGGCCCCATCCCTAGGGTTTCTAATCCAGTGAATCTGGGGTGGGACCTGAGAATGTGTATTTCTTGGCTATTCCCAGTTGATGCTGATGCTGCTGATCCAGGCACCACACTTTGAAAACTCTAGAGTGAAGTCTGCAGTCGGCAAGCCTCCGCCATGAACATGGAGCTGCCGTTCAGCTTTTAAGTGCTCACTGTCAAATGTGGGCAGATAGCGGAGGGTCAATCAGGCATCTTAGGAAAACCTCTAACATAAATGGCCAAGACCCAAACGAACAGATAAAGCAGCCTAGAGGAAACAGAGACCATGGCGAGAAATGTAAACTTTACACACACACACACACACACACACACACACACACACACACGCACACACACACACACGCACACACACACACACATCCCTACCTATTGATAATGTCCCAGAAGAAGCATTATTTTAATAGCAATAAGAAGTAGCATTCGGAAACATTTTGAGAATAAAAAATGACCTATTAGAAATTTAAAATATGACAGCAGACATGAAAAATTAAGTAGAAGGAATGGAATATAAAGTTGGGAACGTTTCCTAGAAAATAGAGAAAAGAAAAAGATGAGAAGCAGAAAAGTTTTTTAAAGTTATGAGTCCAAGACGGGCTCGGTGGCTCAGCCTGTAATCCCGCGCCTTTGGGAGGCTGAGACCTCATCTCCACAATAAATCAAAAAAAATCAGCCGGGTGTGGTAGCACATGCCTGTAATTCCGGTTACTTGGAAGGCTGAGGCGGAAGGATCGCCGGAGCCCAGCAGGTGGAGGCTGCGGTGGCTGGGAGCGGCTACTGCACTCCAGTCTGGGTGACAGAGTGAGACTCCAACTCAAAAATAAAATAAAATAAAATAAAGTTATGAGTCCAAAAGTCCAAATAAAAGTTTTAGAGAAGCCGGGCTTGGTGGTTCAGCCTGTAATCAGCACTTTGGGAGGCTGAGGCAAGTGGACTGCCTGAGCCTGCAAGTTCGAGACCAGCCCAGGCAAATTGGTGAGACCCTCATCTCTACAATAAATAAAAAATTAGCCGGGTGTGGTAGCACACGCCTGTAGTTCCGACTACTTGGAAGGATGAGGCGGAAGGATCGCCGGAGCCCAGCAGGTTGAGGCTGCGGTGGCTGGGAGCATGCCACTGCACTCCAGCCTCGGTGACGGAGTGAGACTCCAACTCAAAAATAATAATAATAATAAATAAAAAATGACTCAGGAAAATTTCCCATACCTGAGGGATACATGTGTATAGATTGAAAGGATCATTGAGTCCCTAGTACAATGGATAGGAATAGACTCTCACACATGAACTTTCAGGCCATGGAGGACAAAGTTCCTAAAAACTTCCAAAGGGGGGAAAAAATATATATATATAATATATATATTATATATATTATATATACACACACACACACATATATATATGCATACACACAGGATCAAGAATCAGAATGGCTTTGAACTTCTCAACAGCAATACAAATTTGGGAGAAAATGGAAAAACACCTTCAAAACTAAGTGAAAATGATTAAACTTAAATTCTATATCCAGCCAAACTATCGGTTGAGTATGAGTATAGAAAAATGTTTATCTGACATGCAAGTTCTCAAAAAATTGCTGCCCCACGCATCTTTTCTCAGGAAGCTACTGAAAGAGACGATCTACCAAAATGTTAGGAAAAAAATCGAGAAAGAGGAAAACGTGCTCCAGGAAATTGGGCACACCACGCAAGCCAGAGTCAGAGGGAATCTGCACAAAGCCGTAGTCATAAGTCATGTGCCCCAGTCATAAGAAGCAACCAGCAACTGAAGCCACGCATGAGCCTCCTGGTAAGGTGCCCCCAAGTAGAAGAATCGTTGTTTTAGGACACAGCAAGTTGAGATCATGTACATTGGGAGAGAGTCGGGGCTGAAGCAACCTTCTCAAGCCCAGGGGCAGACAGATGGTTGCGAGAGAGCCTAGTGACTCCAACCTGGCCTGGATTCAGATTTTCTGTACAAAGATGAAAAGGCCTGGCTCCCGCCTCTGCCTTCCTTCACCAGCGGCCACATCCTCGTGTATATTTGGGAAGACAAAAATATCTAGGCCAATTTTACCATACTAAAAAGAGAAAAAGAACCATCCAATTTCCAACTCCTCCATCATCATTTGAAACGGCGTCAGAGTCTCCCTGGTGTGAAATTCCAAGTGTCCAAATTCGGACACTGTCATGTGTAGAAGGGAAGCTGGTCATTGGCAACGTTCATTGTTTTATCGAACAAGAACTTGCTGGGGTATAATTAGATGTTACAGATTCCTTTTTCACTTGTATAGGAAGTTTTTGGCCATTAATCCATAGCGCGGCATGATGTGTTTTCTGGCGAGGAATTTTTCACCCCATCCGTGGTTTATTTGAAGGTGAAATGACACCAAAAGGACAATAAGCGGGTCAACTGTTCTCTCCCTCCCGCATCCCAGGACTTCAGTGCAGGTAAAAGTCTGTCACCTTACACCCTTTCAGTGGAATTTGCTGCCTTTAGTGATTTGCATTAGGAATTGCCAACCCATTCAACAATTTTTCATGGTATAAAATATAGGACTAATCAGGATAGAAAAACACCTCAACAGGTTAAAATAAATAACAAATCCTTGGCCAGGTGCAGTAGCTCACACCTGTAATCCCAGCACACTAGGTGTCCAAGACCAGAGGATCACTTGAGGCCAGGAGTTCAGGACCTAGCCTGTCTCTACAATCAATCAATGACAAGTCCTGGCTGGGCACAGTGGCCCACGCCCGTAATCCCAGCACTTTGAGAGGCCAAGGCAAGAAGATTGCTCGAACCCAGGAGTTCGAGACCAGCTTGAGCAACACAGTGAGACCTTGTCTCTACAAAAAACCAAGAAATTAGCCTGGCGTGGTGGTGTGCGCCTATAGTCCCAGCTACTCAGGAGGCTGAGGTGAAAGGATTTCCTGAGCCCAGGAGGTCGAGACAGTGGTGAGCAGTGATTGTGCCACTGCACTACAGCCTGGGTGATGAAGTGAGAGACCGCCTTAAAAAAAAAAGTCCTGCTTATGGTCCCCCCCCCAAAAAAAGTGCACCAACAAGTCTATCACTCTATGATATGATCAAGATTCCTCCAGAGGAAGGACGTTGGTGTTGAGGTTGAAATACCTGCCGAGGACAATAACTACCATGACTTCTGGTGCTTTTACGAAACCTCAGATGCGTGGCCTTCTGGCCAAACATCTGTGGTTTCACATTGTCGGAGCATTCATTGTATCCCTGGGGATTGCAGCTTTCTATAAGTTTGCTGTGGCTGAACCAGGAAAGAAGGCATATACAGATTTCTACAGAAATTATGATTCCACGAAAGTCTTTGAAGAGACGAGGAAGGCTGGTATCTTTCAGAGTGCAAAATGATTTGGGAATAGAAAGAATTTCTTTGCATTGAATGACAGAAGTTTGTCACTGAGCTGCGTTCCTGAACTATGGAACATGCTATGTGGGCTAAGTAGTGGTTTCTCTCGATAAATAAACAATTAACAATACTTCGAAGAACGAAAAAAGATTCCTCCAAAGGAGGACACAACTTTATGGCCCAGGCTTTGGTGCTGCCCTGCTTCCTGCCACTCACCCACAAACCCAGCAGCCATGACGAGCAACTGCCCCAACACCCACTGTGCGCTCCTTCTGCGAGTCTGGACAAATCTCTCCAATCTCCCTAGCCCACCCCCAATGCATCCCTCTATCCCATTTCCAGACTGAGCCCAGGCCCAGGCCAGCAGCCCCTCGCCCCTGTGCCCCTACATACCTATGTAGGCATCCTTCTCCAAGTGTTCCAAGACTGTTCAATGCTCATCTCCTCTTGGTCTGTGGCCAAGAAGGGACAGTGGAGACTGCCGATTGTTCATCTTGGAATCTGAGCACCTGCACAGAATTTGACATGCAACAGTGGTTAATAAATACTTGTTGAATGAATGAATAAATGAATGAAGAAAAATGGATGCATGAATGGATATAACCTAGGGGCTTTAGTAAATGCCACATGAACTTATTGTGTCATGTGACTACCAAAAAAGGCTAATCCCGGGACTTACGCTGTCCACTGAGGTGCACCGACAACTTTCTTTCTCACTATTTAGGATAAAAACTATACATAAGTTGTCATGTAAATCTTCATTGAGATTTGTTCCCTTTTTGTTTGTCAATTAAAATCAACGTGAGTAGTCTCCATTTATGTTTGCTGTGCAGATTGCCACTCGCGAATGCCCTTACCTGGCTCATACAGCTGTGAGTCGTGGTCACGGGTGGCACCTGAATAGCTGGCAGAAGAGCTGGAAGCCTGCTCCCCCCACCACCGTCAGCATATTGTGATGCATTGCAGCTTACAGGTGCCTAGTGTTGTGGATTTACTGATCACATGACCTAGTTTTAACTTAACTCCTAAATGAGCCACAGGGCTTAAAAAGATTCCCGAGAAGAAACCATGTGTTAAAAAGAATACTAATAATACCAGCACGCCCGAACAAGATGGAGGCAGGGCAGATGTTTTGTCTAGCGTGAGCGCTTTGTCAGTCACATTATGAAGCAAAAACAACCATAATCTAATCATATCTGAGACGAAGTCGGCCCTCAGATTGAAAAAAATCAAGAGACAATTTGAAACACGAGCTCTCAATCACTGCCATTTTAATGACAATCCTGGCCTTGAGTGTACATCACACATTGGGATTATCTGGTGAATGGCAGAAGCCTTCAGAACACAGCCTTTAACCATAAGTAAATATATTGGATTACAAAGAAAGCCAATGGCATTGAAATCATTATCAAATTATTAAAGCACATTTGTGATCTGAAAATTTACAATTTATTTAAGTCATTAGCAAGATCCTGTGGCAGGTCTCATAACTACATACAATCATTTTATAGTGTTGATGAGCAGAAATGATATTTCAAGACGCCTGTGACAATGGGACCGTGATTTTGATTGGGGACAAATTCACAGATTCTGCTAATATTCCTGTGGTTTGTGCCTACATTCATAATGGAAGAAAATGATAAATTTCAGCTACAGCCTAGTGAAAATGAAGACGCTTTCTCTCCCATCAAAATCACGAACCCCATGAATTCTATCCAGGTTAAGAGCCCCTGGTCTAGAGTAAAGGAAAGGCTGTTGGTCCAGTCTTTCACAACCTCACTACCAGGTGTTCTGTGAAAAATCATTAAAAAAAACCAATCATAGGCCAAGCGCGGTGGCTCAAGCCTGTAATCCCAGCACTTTGAGAAACTGAAGTGAGAGGATTGCCTGAGCTCAGCGGGTTCAAGACCAGCCTGGGCAACTTGGCGAGACCTTGTCTCTACAATATATCAAAATTAGCCAGGTGTGGTAGCACCCTCCTGTAGTTCCAGCTACTTGGAAGGCTGAGGCGGAAGGATCGCCGGAGCCCAGCAGGTCAACGCTGGGGGGTGGCCATGAGCGTGCCACTGCACTCCAGCCTGGGCAACAGAGTGAGACTCCAACTCAAAAAAAAAAAAAAAAAAAAAAAACAATCGTAGCCAGCCTCCAACTAAATCAGAAACCACACATACCAACATTTATTACAAGAAGGCACCAAAACAGTTATGCAATCTGCTCTTGTAACAGTGAAGTGCCAAGACTCTGCCCTCAGGCAGGTCAACAAGTACCTTGCACGACAGGTACACTGAGCAAAGATATGACAATATGGAAGTGGCAGGATTCAACGAACCCCTTAATTAGAACAGGAACAATGTCCTCTGTTGTGTGACAGGTCACAGGAGTAAACAAAATCTGTGGTCTGGAGCACCACACCCAAGGGTGCTCGCTCCACCAGAATCATAGACGGCCTTGAGACACTGGGACAGTATTTCTAGTCAATCCCCATGTCTTGAACACCACTCAATTTATCAATGAAAATTAATTTCTTTATGTTAGTTGATGAACCCTCTGGTATAGATTTAGATATATCAAAAGTGCTTGTGGTAACTGTGGATTTATTTTTTTAATTTTTAATTTTTATTTTTTTGAGTCAGTGTCTTACTCTGTCACCCAGGCTGGAGTGCAGTGGCATGCTCACAACCACCACAGCCTCAACCTGCTGGGCTCAGGTGATCCTTCCGCCTTAGCCTTCCAAGTAGCTGGAACTACAGGTATGTGCCACCATGCCTGGCTAATTTTTTTTTTTCAATTTATTGTAGAGATGAGGTCTCACCAATTTGCCCAGGCTGGTCTCAAATCCGTGGACTCAGGCAATCCTCTCGCCTCAACCTCCCAAAGTGCTGGGATTATAGGCGTGAACCACTGTGCCTGGCTGCTGTGGATTTCTGATTTGGGCTTTTCAGAGGCTAAGCATCCCTCATTATGCTATTCTTTTTTTTTTTTTTTTTTTTGGTGAGTTACAGTCTCACTCCGTCGCCCAGGCTGGAGTGCAGTGGGACACTCACGGCCACCCCAGCGTTACCCTGCCGGTCTCCAGCGATCCTTCCGCCTCAGCCTTCCAAGTAGCCAGAACTACAGGCACGCGCTACCATGCCCAGTTAATTTTTGATTTATTGTAGAGACGAAGTCTCGCCAAGTTGCCCTGGCTGGTCTTGAATCTGCAGGTTCAGGCAATCCACTTGCCTCAGCTTCCTAAAGTGCTGGGGGCTAAGCCACCAAGCCCGGCCCATTATGTTATTTCAAATGTTAACCCACCTCTTTTACAGTAAAGATTAAAACAACAAAAATACACATATATGTCACACTATCTATACAGAAGTATTTTGTTATGGGCTGAACTGAATCCCACAAAATCTGTATGTTAAAACCCTAACTTCCAATGTGACTGTATTTGGAGACAGGGCCGTTAAGGAGGTAATGAAGATTAAATGAAGTCATAAAGATAGAGTCCAAAAATACTTGTGTCCTTGTAAAAAGAGGAAGAGACACCAGAGAGATTTTTCTTGCCATGTGCACAGACAGGAAAGACCATGTGAGGACTCGGTGAGAAGGCAGCTATCTACATGCCAGGAAGAGAGGCCTCATCAAAACCAACCCTGCTGCCACCTTGGTCTTGGACATTCAGCCTCCAAATCTGTGAGAAAATATATTTCTGTTGCCTAAGCCACTCAGTCTGTGGTACTTTGTTGTGGTAGCCTGAGCCTACTAATCCATACTTTAAAGTACAGATAGCATAATAATTGACCCACATAACAAAAATAGCCACATATTCTTCCCCTGTGTATTAGTTATCTATTGCTGCATAACAACATTACCACAAACTTAGCAGGTTAAAACAATCCATGTTTCTGTGCTTAAGGACACTGGGCACAGCTCAAATGACTCCTTTGCTTAGGGTCTCACAAGGCTGAAGGCTGGGGCTGTGGTTTCATCTGAGGCTCAAGTGGGGAAGGATCTGCTTCCAAGCTTGATGAGGTTGTTGGAAGATTTCAGTTCCTTGTTGTTGCAGGACTGAGGACTTCAGTTTCTTGTGCAGCTGTTGACTGAGGGTGCCCATAGCTCCTTGAGGCCACATGGGATTTCCCAGCATGACTGCTTGCTTCCTCAAAGCCAGCAAAGAAGAGAAAGACCCCACCAAGATGGTACTACAATTTTATATAACGTAGCCACATAATCACATATATCCCATTACCTTTGCCATATTCTCTTGGTTAGAAACAAGTCACAAGTTGTGCCTACACTCAGGGAGAGAAGATTATATAAGGCCATGAATACCAGGAGGGGGATCACAGGGCTGTTTTACTTTGTTTGTTTGTTTATTTCTTTATTTTGAGACAGGTTCTCACTCTGTCACCCAGGCTGGAGTGCAGTGGGTGCAATTATAGTTCACTGTAGCCTTGAAATCCTCCTCCCTCAGTCTCCTAAGCAGCTAGGACTATAGACACATGTCACCACATCTGGGTAATTTTAAAATCTTTTGTAGAGATGGGGTGTCTCACCATGTTGCTATTCTGGTCTCTAACTTCTGACTTCAAGCAAAGCTCCTGCCTTAGCCTCCTAAAGTGCTGGGATTATAGGCATGAGCCACCACACCCAGCCCTATAGAGCAACTTTAAAAGTCTATCCAGCAAACCCTTCACCACGACTCCATGAATATGGGTTGGCTATGAGATTTCCTTTGGTCAATTAATAAATGTGACCTTGAAAAGTACTTGTGCCTAGAGGCTGGTCCACTTGCTATTCCTAGAATCCTACTTATATGAATATGCCAGAGCTAGCCTGCTGGAAGATAAAAGACACATGGTCTATCATCCACTAATCATCCCAGCTACTAGCCAGCCAACCTCCAAATAAATGAGCAAGGCCATCTGGGACCATCAGTCCCAGCCAATCTGCCAACTGTGCAGAGACACATGAATAAGCCCAGCTGAGATCCACCAAGCCTGGCCCAGTCCAGAAGAACGTCCCAGCAGAATCATGAGCTACATAAATGGTTACTGTCTTAAGCCACTGAATTTTGAGGGTGATCTGTTATGAGACAGTAGGCAACTGACACACTGTTGATACTAACTGGAGTTACATCTGTTATGGACAACTGAACCAATCCAGATCACATGCCATCTCAGAAACTATCATTGTGACCAGTGGAATGTGATGCATTGATTGGCCAAGCTAGGACACATGGCTCACCCCAACAGCTAGAGCAGAATTAGGCTGTAACCAAAGCATGTGAATGGAGGGGGATGGGAAGGATGTTTTCCCAGAGGAAAATTAAGGGACCAAGACAATTTTAAAATATGGCCTAAATTCTTCAACACCTCTCAGGTCTATGTCTCCTGCTATTATGGACTGAATTGCATCTCCCCCAAAATCCATTGTGGCTATATTTGGTGATAGGGCTTTTAAAGGAGACAGTTAAGATTAAATGAGGTCATAAAGGTGGGGCCCATATCACCCCCAAAACTCAGTGACTTAAAATAACTGGTATCCTTACAAGAGGAAGAGACATTAGAAATATCTCTCTCTGCAGGCACAGAAGAAAGGCCATGTGAGGACACAGTGAGAAGGCAGCTGTCTGAAAGCCAAGAAGAGAGGCCTCATCAGAAACCGACCCTAATAGCACCTTGATCTTGGACTTTCAGCCTCCAGAACTATGAGAAAATAAATATCTGTTGCTTAAGGCCACCCCATCTGTGGTATTGTGTTATGGCAGCCTGAGCTGAATAAGACACCTGCCCCTGATGGACGGATTTCTGACTGTGTCAACCAACAGCTGTGGTTGAAGTGACACTCTATAACTTCCAAAGCTGAGTAAGAACAGGCCATGCAGATTTTGCCATGTTTAGAGGGACACTTGCTCTTAGAGTCCTGGGTTACAATGTTTTGTTTTGTTTTGTTTTGTTTTTTGAGTTGGAGTCTCACTCCATCTCCCAGTGCTGGAGTGTGGTGGCACGCTCACGGCAATCCCAGTGTCAGCCTGCTGGGTTCCAGCGATCCTTCTGCCTCAGCCTTCCAAGTAGCCGGAACTACAGGTGTGTGCTACCATGCCTGGCTAATTTTTGATTTGTTGTAGAGACGAGGTCTCTCCAAGTTGCCCAGGCTGGTCTCAAACCCGTGGGCTCGGGCAATCCACTCGCCTGGGCCTCCCAAAGTGCTGGGATTACAGGCTGAGCCACCAAGCCTGGCCCCTGGGTTACAATGTAAGAAGTCCTTTGTGATAGGCTGAATTGTGTCCTCTAAAAAGATACATTGAAGTCCTAATCCCCAATATCTCAGAATGTGAGCTTATTTAAAAATAAAGTAGCTACAGCTGGGATCAGCTAAGTAAAGATGAGGTGATACCCACGTTGGATGAGCCATTAATCCAATATGACTGGAGTTCTCATAAGAAGAGGGAAATTCACTGGGCGCAGTGCTCACACCTGTAACCCCAGCACTTTGGGAGGCAGAGGCGAGAGGATTACCTGAGCCCACAGGTTTGAGACCAGCCTGGGCAACTTGGCGAGACCTTGTCTACAATGAATTTTTAAAAATTAGCTGGGAGTGGTGGCACACGCCTGTAGTTCCAGCTATTTGGAAGGCTGAGACAGAAACATTGTCTGAGCCCAGCAGGTTGAGACTGTGGTGGCCGTGAGTGTGCCACTGCACTCCAGTCTGGGTGACAAAGCGAGATTCCTACTCAAAAAAAAGGAAGAGGGAAATTCTCAGACACACCAGAGGAGAGAGGAGACTTCATGTGATACAGAGAGAATGCCATGCAGAGACAAAAGCAGAGGACGGAGTGATGTGTCCACAAGCCAAGGAATGCCTAGAGCTACCAGAAGCTGGAAGTGGTAAGGGAGGATCCTTCCCTAAAGACTTTGGAGAGAGGACAACCCTGCTGACGCCTTGATTTTGGACTCCTAGCCGCTGGAACCATGAGGGAATCCATTTTGTTGTTTGAACCCACCCAATTCATGGTACTTTGTTAAGGCAGCTCTTGGAAGCCAACACATTCTTCTAGCCTGAGGCTGCCCTCTTGGAGAAGGCGCTTGCAGGTGCTCTGGTCAGTAATCACAGCAGAGTCTGACTTTCAACCATCTGGGCCCAAGTGCTGGCCACACAATGGAAGATGTCAACCTGGAAATGGATCCTGCAGCCCCAGCTGTTTGACTTTTCCCAGACGTCATGGAGCAAGGACAAGCTCCCCCCCTGCATGCCTTTGCCAAATTCTTGACTGTCAGAATCTGTGAACTGTTTGTTATTTTGGCTATTTTAAGCCACTAAGTTTTAAGAGTAGTTCATTATGCAGTGATGAATAAGTGGAAGCAAAGACCATTATCAAAGGGCAGGGGAATGGACGCTGGATAGGCCAAAGCAATAGTACTGAGCATATTTTCTCGTCATTTCTACAGAAGGGGCTCTGCAGGATGTGGCCCATAGCCACATGCTGCTGCCACAAAGATCATAGTTCCTTCTTCCTTCCTGGCCAGAATGGTACCACCGGCCACATGGATGCATGAGCTGTGAAGCCACACAGGGTCCCACCCTCAAAAGGGCCCTGTGTTTGGTTTAATACTCTGATAAAGCTGTATTTAAATGCTTAATAATCTTCGGAACCAGGAGTTCTGCATTTTCATTTTGCACCAGGCCCACAAGATGCATAGCAAGTTCTGGTTGGAGCCTGAGCCCTCATGGTGAACCATTGAACCATATGACGACCTTAGAAATGGGGGACAAGCCGGGCTCAGTGGCTCAGCCTGTAATCCCATGCTTTGGGAGGCTGAGGTGAGTGGATTGCCTGAGCCTGCGGGTTCGATACCCGCCTGGACAACTTGGCGAGACCTCATCTCCACAATAAATCAAAAAATTAGCCAGGTGTGGTAGCGCACGCCTGTAGTTCCAGCTACTTGGAAGGCTGAGGCAGAAGGATCGCCGGAACCCAGCAGGTCGAGGCTGCGGTGGCCGGGAGCGGCCACTGCACTCCAGTCTGGGCAACAGAGTGAGAATCCAACTTGGAAAAAAAGAAGAAAAAAAAAATGGGGGACATAGACCACAGACAGGATAACAGGAGGGAGAGAAAGTCTGGATCTGGAAGTATTTCATAAAGAAGAGCTACCACCGGGTGCGGTGGCTCATGCCTGTAATCTCAGCACTTTGGAAGGCAGAGACGAGAGGACTGCCTGAGCCCAGGGGTTCCAGACGAGCCTGGGCAGCTTGGCGAGATCTCGTTTCTACAATAAATAAAAAAAATTAGCCAGGCGTGGTGGCAATGCCTGTGGTTCCGACTGCTTGGAAAGCTCAGATGGAAGGATAGCCTGAGTCCAGCAGGTTGAGGCTGCGGTAGCTGTGAGCGTACCACTGCACTCCAGCCTGGGTGACAGAGTGAAACTCTCACTCAAAAAAAAAAAAAAAAGAAGTTATCATATCAGTGTCTTGGATTGCCTTCCTCCAGACTTTTTTTTTTTTTTTTTTTGAGTTGGGATCTCACTCTATCGCCCAGACTGGAGTGCAGTGGCACAATCCTGGCTCACCACAACCTCGACCTCTTGAGCTTAGACACCTCGGCCTCTTGAGTAGCTGAGACTACAGACACGTGCCACCGTGCCCAGCTAATTTTTTTGATTTTTTGTAGAGACGAGGTCTCGCTATGTCTGCCCGGGTTGGTCTCGAACTCCTGAGCTCAAGCGATTCTCCTGTCTCGGCCTCCCAAAGTGCTGGGATTACAGGCATGAGCCACTGCACCCAGTCTTCCTGCAGACTTTTATGTGACTGGATTTCCATCTTGTTTAAGCCACTGTTATTTAGGGTTTTCAATCATACACAGTTGAAACTAATCCCTGTTGATACAACATGGGAGTATAAAACTCTGAGTCCCCCAATATCCACTCTAGAAATCTAGCTGTTGAAGTAAAGACTAGACTTCCATGCCTCCCTTGCAGCCTTGGGATAGGTGGAGTGTCTCTCCTTTGCTGGCTTCGAGGATGCAAGCAGCCATGTTGGGAAATCCCATGTGGCCTCAAGGAGCTAAGGACAGCCTCCAGCCAACAGCCTTGTGAGACCCTAAATTCCAGGGCGTGGCCATGAGACTAAATTCTGACTAATGGGGTATAGGCAGAAATTTCAGGTGCAATTTCCAGAAAGTGTTCTTAAATAGAGATTGTGTGTGCCTATTCTCTTTTTTTATTGGAAAATATAGTTTATTTTGAAAGTAAATTAGAGAGATAGAAGAAAGGAGACGAGGGGGAGGATTCACCTCCCCAAGGAGGGAAGGGGGCCAAAGCATGGCAGCGGCCATAGCCCAAAGAGCACATGGCCACACCAGAGTTTAGTAAAGCAATGGCCTGTGTGTGCTCCCCGCCTTTTTTAATCCCTTCTTCCTTCCTGCTGGCTGGAATGCAGGTGTAATGACTGGAGTTCTGCAACCATCTTGGGCCATGAGAGATAACCCTGTGCTGAGAATGTCAGAGCCACAAGACTGAAGGAGCTTGAGTCTCTGACAACTTTATGAAGTCATCCTACCATCTTTGGACTGCCTACTTTGGACTGGACTTCTTTTATGTATGAGAGGAAAAAAAGTCTCTTTTCTTAAGCCACCATTATTTGGGGTTTACAGTCCCTTGTATCCAAAACAAATCCTAACTCATACAAACACAAATCTAGGGCTTTGGTCTCCTAAGAGTATAACTTAATTATGAATTAGTTCTCAAGTATCTTCAAATTTTCTTATTTAGACAATATTTTAAAATCCTGTGTAATACTTGTGTTTTTTAAAAAGTTGGCGGCTTGGCGCAGTGGCTCAGCCTGTAATCCCAGCACTTTGGGAGGCTGAGGCGAAAGGATTGCTTGAGCCCGGGGGTTCGAGACCAGCCTGGGCAATTTGGTGAGACCTCGTCTCTACAATAAATCACAAAAACTAGCTGGGCGTGGTAGTGTGCGTCTGTAGTTCCAGCTACTTGAAAGGCTGAGGTGGAAGGATCACCTAAGCCCAGCAGGTCGAGGCTGCAGTGGCCACGAGTGTGCCATGGCACTCCAGCCTGGGCAACAAGAGTGAGACTCCAACGCAAAAAAAAAAAAAAAGATGGCTTAAATACCATGGTAATGGAAACTTACTCAAGGGCAGTAGAAGATCCTTTTTGTGACTTCCTTCTGTCTGACAGGAGGCTGTGAGACATGTCCCCTCTAGGCCTGCCACTGACTTCCATGAGCACAGTCAGCTATGACTGAGCTCTGAGGAAACACGCCCTGCCCCCACCATACTAATTATCTAATGATGCATAACAAGTCACCCTCATGTAGTGGCATAAAACAACTATAACAATTTACTATAGCTCTTGACTTCTGTAGGTCAGGAATTCAGATAAGGTACAGCAGGGCCGTTTGCCTTTGCTTACACTATCTGGGGCTTCATTGGAAGAGTTGAAGTCGAGAGGCTAGAAGATACACTTCCATGTTAGGTCACTCATGCTGCTGGTAAGGCAGTGCTGGCAAATTGGTTCTTCTCTGTGTGGGCCTCTCCACAGGGCTACTTGAATGTCCTTAGAACATGGCGGCCAGCTTCCCCAAGAGCAAGCAATCCAAGAAGAGCAAGGTGAAAGCTGCAAGGCCTTTTATAGCTGACCTCAAAAGTTATACTCCAAGCTAGGCATGGTGCCTCATGCCTGCAATCCCAGCACTTTGGGAGGCTGAGGTGGGAAGATGGCTTGAAGCTAGGAGTTTGAGACTAACCTGGGTAACATAGCAAGACCCTATCTCTTTTTTTTTTTTTTTTTGAGTTGGAGTCTCACTCTGGCGCCCAGACTCGAGTGCAGTGGCCGCTCCCGGCCACCGCAGCCTCGACCTGCTGGGCTCCGGCGATCCTTCCGCCTCAGCCTTCCGAGTAGCCAGAATTACAGGCATGTGCTACCACGCCCGGCTGATTTTTTGATTTATTGTAGAGATGAGGTCTCACTGCCCAGGCGGGTCTCGAACCCGCGGGCTCAGGCAATCCACTCACCTCAGCCTCCCAAAGGCGCGGGATTACAGGCTGAGCCACCGAGCCCGGCTGACCCTATCTCTTTAAAAAAAAAAAAGTCACACGCCAGCACTTCTCCAGGAGTGTATTGGTTACAAGACATTGAGTGTAGACTCACCTTGATTTAGAGTGGAAGGGAATTGCTCAAAGACAGGAATACCAGGAGACACAGCTTATTGGGACCGTCTTGGAGACTGCATCATTGGAGGCTACATCATTGCTATAATTGGGTATGACACATAACAATAACAAGGGTAGTAGGCAAGACAGATCTATGGCTTTTGAGGAAGATGCCAGCCAAGAACCATCATCTAAAAAGATTCAAGATGCATCTTCCTTTCCCATACTCATTCACTGTGGATCTGATCATAAGAATCATTATCATCTTCAATATTGTTATCAATTAATGAGCATCTATGTGCCAGACTGTGTGGCTTTTGTGGTTTTTTTGCTTTTTTTTTGAGTTGGAGTCTCACTCTGTCGCCCAGACTGGAGTGCAGTGGCCGCTCCCGGTCACCGCAGCCTCGACCTGCCGGGCTCCGGCGATCCTTCCGCCTCAGCCTTCCGAGTAGCCGGAATTACAGGCGCGCGCTACCACGCCCGGCTGATTTTTTGATTTATTGTAGAGATGAGGTCTCGCTGCCCAGGCGGGTCTCGAACCCACGGGCTCAGGCAATCCACTCACCTCAGCCTCCCAAAGGCGCAGAATTACAGGCTGAGCCACCGAGCCCGGCTTGCTTTCTTTTTTTTTTTTTTTTTTTTTTTAAGTTGGAATCTCACCCTGTTGCCCAGGCTGGAGTGCAGTGGCACACTCACAGCCACTGCAGCCTTGACCTGTTGGGCTCAGGTGATCCTTCGACCTCAGCCTTCCAAGTAGCTGGAACTACAGGCGCGTGCTGCCCCACCCGGTTAGTTTTTTAAAATTTGTCGTAGAGATGAGGTCTTGCCAAGTTGCCCAGACTGGTCTCGAACCCTTGGGCTCAGGCAATACCCTCGCCTTGGCCTCCTAAAATGCTGGGATTACAGCCTTGAGCTATCGCACCCAGCTCAGACTGTGTTTTAATCTTGTCAAAATCTTAGAAAATAATGTATGATTAGCCCCATCTTACAGATAAAGAAAGTGAGGCTCGAGAGGTTAAGCAACTTCACATCTACTTAGTGACGAAACCAGAATTCAAATACAGGGCTCCCTGGGTCTTTGTTGTCTGTCACGCTGCCTCCCTGTCTGTATTAGAGTTATTCAGAGAACCAATAGGAGATATATATCTACATACACATCTGGAGCGTGAAAGAGAGAGAGAGAGAGTTGAAGAAATTGACTTATGAAATTATGGAGATTGAGAAGTCCCATAATCTGCCATTTGCAAGTTGAAGACTCAAGAAAACCAGTGATGTAGTTCAGTTCCAAGTCCAAAGGACTGAGAACCAGGGGAGTTGATGGTGTAGTTCCAGTGTGGTGGCAGGAGAAAACCGATGTCCCTGCTCAAGCAGTCAAGCAGGTCAAGTTTCCTCTTAATCACCCTTTTTGTTCTATTTAGGTCTTCAATGGATTGGATGAGGCCCACTCACATTAGGGAGGTCCATCTGCTTTACTCAGTTCACCTACTCAAATGCTAATCTCGTTCAGAATCACCCTCACAGACATACCCAGAATAATGTTTGACCAAATGTCTTGGCACCCCATGGCCCACTCAAGTTGACATATGCAATTAGCCATCACACTGCCCTCCATGCACTCAACTTGTTTCATCCTTAGATATATTTGGAGTTTTTTTTTTTGGTTTTTTTTGGAGTTGGAGTCTCACTCCATTTCCTAGGTTGGAGAGAAGTGGCACGCTCACAGCCACCCCAGTGTCGACCTGCTGGGCTCCGACAATCCTTCTGCCTCAGCCTTACAAGTAGCTGGTACTATAGGCACGCACTACCACGCCCAGCTAATTTTTAAAAATTATTTATTGTAGAGACGAGGTCTTGCCAAATTGCCTGGGCTGGTCTTGAACCCACAGGTCAGGCAATCGACTCACCTTGGCCTCCCAAAGTGCTGGGATTACAGACTTAGCCACCGAGCCCAGTCTATTTTTGGTTTCTAATACCAGGTTTGTTCTTACTTGTCCTAAATTTTATGCTCTAAGGAGTCCTGTCCTCATTTATATATAATTTATGTATTTTCATAATTTTATTGATATTTATATTGATAATATCTCTTTTTAAATTTGGTGGAATAAAATACCAAAAGAATATTAGGGTATCTTCATTCTCAATATGTTTTCTTGATAGATTTGGGGGAAAAAAATTAATGAAAAATGTTTTAATGGGAAAATACTAGTCTAGGGCAATGGCTTTTAAATTTCAAGTGCATCAGAATCACCATGGACTTATTAAAACATGGATATCTAGGCCCCTCTCTCACAGTTTCTACTTTAGTAGGTCTGGAATAGGGCTTGAGTATTTGCATTTCTGGCAAATTCCTCAGTTCCCGATTCAAAACCACATTTTGATTAGGAAAGTGATAGGGAAAGAAGCCTGTCCATAATGTGCCCCAAACTCACATGCCACTCAGGAACCCAAGTTTCTTTTATCTGGGTATTTGACTATTCTATGCCACCTCATTGCCCAAGATGGCTGCTGAACTCCAACCATCAGGATCAAATTCTGCATAACTGTTAGAAGGATCAGGGAAAAACAGGCAAAACCATTCTTTTTTTTTCTTTAGTGGTGTGTGATCATAGCTCACTGTAACCTCAAATTCCCGGCTCAAGGGACCCTCCTGCCTCAGCCTCTAAGACTATAGGGGTTTGACACCACACCTGACTATTATTTATTTATTTAGAGACAAGTTCTCACTATGTTGCCCAGGCTGGTCTCAAACTCCTGGCCTCAAGTGATCCTCCCGTTTTGGTCTCCCAAAGTTCTGGGATTACGGGCGTGAGCCACTACACACAGCCAAGAACATTCCTTCTAAGAACCTTCCCACTCCCCAGAAGTTGCACGCAAACCATCTGCTTACATCGTATTGGCCAGCACATCATCACAGCTCAACACACCTAGCTGCAAAGGACACTGGGAAATATAGTTTTTGGGTTTTTTTCTCCAGGAGGCCATGTACGCAGCTAAAATTGTATTACTTAGAAATGTGGAGAAGTGGGGGCGGGGATGGGGTCATAGCTACTTAGGGACACAGGAATCTCCCAGCTTGTTTAGAACAAGAAACAATTCATCCCCTAAGTTGGTGTGTGGCTTGGGCCTCCCTTCCCTTCTGAGTCAGAGGCACAGTCCACACAACTTCATAAATAGGATTCAAATTAGCCAGGCGTGGTGATGCGTGCCTGTAGTCCCAGCTACTTGGAAGGCTGAGGCAGAAGGATTGTCTGAGCCCAGCAGAACGAGGCTGCGGTGGGTGTGAGCGTGCCACTGCACTTCAGCCTGGGCGACACAGCGAGACTCTGACTCAAAAAAAAGAAAAAGAAAAAAGGATTCAGTGCCTTGCCAAGCCCGGTGACTAAGTAACAACTGGCCTGGCCTAAGTCACATGTTCCCCCTACTAAGGCTATGCTGGAAGGATAAAGATGAAACTCAGCAGCCAAGCATGGGCATTTTCATGTTCCTCTCACTGGTCTGGTTAATTGGTGATCCCGTTAACTGGCAGAGGTTTCGATTTCCTCTGGCTCTCGTGCCTCCTGAAATCCAGTAAGGACCAGACGTCAGCAGCTTTGAGGGGGATGTCCTCTTGAGGAATGATCTGGAACTCCAGCAATGCACATAATTATACTTGTTCAATTTTCAAGAGGACGTAGGAAAAGTAAGCGTTTAACAGTCCCCATAACCGTTCCAGAGTCCGGAGGTTTACCTCACCCGCCAGCCCTGGGCTCCAAGGAAGAGGATGGTCCTTCACAGACTACACTGCTGAGAGGAAAAGGAAGAGAACATTGGACAGGCTTTTGTGGGAACAAGACTTTGCCAGGAGTCTAAGCCCAGAGAGATATTTTCTTCGAATGCTTGACTCAGTGGCTTAATTTTTAAATATGGCTCCAGTTGGTAGACCTGCGATGCAGAGAGAAATCGCCATTCCCCGATTAACCCTTCTAGCCACTGGGTGCCACTATTGATTTATCTGGTTACCTAAAATACAAAAATGCTTTACTATGGGGAGGGGATGGATATTGTCAATGTAGATTACTTTGGTAAAGCAGGAAGTGAAAGTCCTAAAAGAAAAAAAAAGGCTGTGTGTGTATATATATATATATTCCCTTAGATGAATGTTGGTTATATTTTTTCTCCTGACTTCCTCTCACCAGACAACGACATCCTTTTATTCCTCTGTTATCTCCGCCTTGATCTTTCTCTCTTAATGAATTTCAGAGTAATGCTCTAAGTACTTCAAAAAATTATAATGTTGTGTTTCCTAAAGTACCTGACAGCTCTCAATAAAAGAGAAATGTCTACAGCCTCTGTTTCTCCTCGATGTTTGCAATAATGTATATATAATACCATCATCATCTATGCAAAGGTGTATAAAGTGCCTACTATGTGCTGGGGGCTGGGGGATAGAAAAATAAACAGGCTTCCTGCCTGCAAGGATTTTGTAGTTTCTCAATGGAAATATGGCATATGGTCAAGAAGAAAAAGCTAAGGGATAGGTCGGTGACTGACTGTGGTCAAAACAATGGGATACTGGCCAGGCACGGTGGCTTATGCCTGTAATCCCAGCACTTTGGGAGGCTGAAGTGGGAGGATCACTTGAGCCCAGGAGTTCGAGACCAGCCTGGGCAACATAGTGAGACCCTGTCTCTACAAAAATAAATAAATGAAAGAAAAGAAAACTGTAGGCTGCCTATTTAATTGGCAGTTCTCTTCCTCCACCCTTCCAACTCCCCTACTTCTTCCGCAATGGCTAAGCCCAAATTTTAATCTGGTGTTCACCCTTCAAATGTGGTCATCGGGAAGGCTACACCCACCCGAGTCCGGGGGGGTGATTCATGCTTGGTCTAAGCCAACCATGGTGGCTTCATATCCCTAACCAAAGATTGGTTGAGCATGGCCATGTGACCCAGTCCTAGACAATGGGAGCTGGAAGCAAAATCCACTATTATAATACAGAGAAGGAAGTGTCAGTCTCTCTAAGCTGAACGTGTGATGCCCAGCGTTTCCATCGCTTGTAGACCATGAAGAGAGTCACCTCCAAGAAGCCAAGGCTAACAGAGCAGAGATGGAAAGCCTCTCAGTGGCTACACCCACCTGGAACTCTCCTGCCTCAGAAGTTCCTTCTGAGACAAGAGTCTCCTTTTGTTTAAGCCACTCTGAGTTGGCTCTCCTGTGCCTTGTCGCTGAAGGCCCCCACCCGTCTGATGCCATAGCTGTCTACACTAGCTGCTTTGCATATGCTCGTTCATGTGATCTTCACCTGCCTGTGAGGAAGACGTTATTAAGCCCGTTTGAGGGGTGAAGCAGTGATGTCTGAGAGGTCAATACCACATCCAAGGTCACGCTGGTGGAGCCGTATTTCAAACACAATCAGTGCCCCATAAATGTATGATGGGAGAATGGCCGACCAGGCGTGGGGTGCAGCTGAGTGGCCCAATTGCACATTCCCTCTTGGGGCCCAGAAACCCAACCCCGGGTGGGGCACACCCTGTCCCAATCCTCAGACATTCCTCCACTGCCCAGCCTAAGCATGTTCAAATTCATCCCAAACAATGATTTTGTGTGTTTCATCCAAAGTCCTCTAGTCGAAATCCAGATGGGAGGCTACCCTCACAGCAAGGAAGTCCTTCCTAAGTTCTGACCTCAGCTTCCCTTCTCGGAGTGCGGTTTGGTCCCTGACCTCAGCACACGCCAGCCCTGCCCTCTTCCTTCTTTTTAGCAGGAGGAGGAAACAGTGCCCTTGTACTCGGCGCCCTGCCCTCCAGGCAGAACCTCCACTATGAAAAGCAATCTCCTCGGAGACAAAGCCTGCCGGACTGTGTGGCTACCTGTGCTGCAACTCAGGGAGCTGGTTCCAGGCGTCCTTCACGCTCCCCAGCTGAAAGGAAAGCCCGCGCAGCAAAGTGATGCTCATGCCCTCCTTTCTTTGTTCAGAGCCCGTGACACACGGCACTGACTGTTCGGCAGACGCGCGTGTCTGCGGCTGGCCACGCAGCCTGGATCCTGGACTTGCCCGGCGCCGCCTGCAGCGGATCACTGCCAGCTTCCCGAGGGCGGTGTTCTAGGCGAGGAAAATCGCTCCTGAGATTGCTTAAGGCCCCTGGGGAAATGACAAGGAGAAATTAATCTTCCATTGCTAATCTTCCCACGCGGCTGCAGCCTGCAGGAGACGCTCGCCTGACTCCTGCAGGGGGGCCCAGATCCCTCCCTGCTGCTGGGCAAGGCCGAGGAGGGAGGAAGGGAGGTTTGTGAGGCTCGCACACCCTGTGTCTCCATGCCAGAATGCCCCAGCAGTTTGGTCCAGGTCACTGATATTTGACATCAGCGTCCATCCGCCTTCACCTGACCCTCCATGCCCCGGATCTGTGCCCTGCTCCAGGTTCAGCTCACAGCCTGCCCCTCTGGGCTACAGCAACCCACCCTCTGCCCACCTCGAGGCCCTGACTTTAGCTGGGACCTCTGCCTGGAACATTTACTTGTCACAGGGGTAGTGACTTTAATTCCATGTCCCTACTAGGCCATGTGGGCAGGTAACTTGACTGATGGGTGCTGAGTAACAGAAACCATTGCTGCCACTCAGTGCAGAGCACTGTGGGAGGCCCGAGGCTGGAGGATTGCTTGAGTCCAGGAGTTCCAAGACCAACTTGGGCAACATAGTGAGTGAGACTGTACAAGATATAAAAAAATTAGCTGAGCGTTGTAGCACGTGCCTGTAGTCCCAGCTACTCAGGATGCCGAAGCAGAAGGATCGCCTGAGTCCAGGAGGTTAAGGCTGCAGTGAGCTGTGATGGTGCCACTGCACTCCAATCTGGCAACAGAGTGAGACCCCGACTCAAAAAAACCAGACAAAATAAAACAAAACCTGTACCAATGGCCCCAAAACTGGATGCAATCGTTCTCTCCATTTCATAAAGGAAGAAAATGAGACACACAAAAAGTAAGTAGCTTGCTCAAACTAGGCTCGCTGGCTCCAAAACATATGCTCATAATCTCTAGGCTACAGGGCCTCTCTGATTGTAGTCTCTCTTGGGGGCATCACATGCCTCCCCAACAGACTACATCCTGTTTTAGGGCAGTCCAGGTCATCTGCTTCCTTGCTATTTTTCCCTAGCTCCGAGCAATCAAGGTCCTCAGTAAGTGTTAGCTGACAATTGGACACAACTCAGTAAAAAAAAAAAAAAAGCCAGAAGCCTAGTTTTCATGGACTTGCATTCTAGGCCAAAACAAGACAGAAAATGAAGATGAATGATCAACCACAGGAGAACCAGGGAATTGTCCCTAAAATATGGATAGATCATTTTCATTTTCCTTCAGAGCTTGCCCTCTTTCTAAATCTGGAGTGAAAAAGAAAAAAGTGGCTTGGTGAGTGGCTCATGCCTGTAATCTCAACGCTTTGGGAGGCTGATATGGGAGGTTCACTCGCAATCAGGAGTTTGGCATTAGCCTGGGCTACATAGTGAGACATCCATCTCTAGAAATAAAAAGCAAATTTAAAAACTTAGCTGGGTGTGGTGACTCGTGCCAGTAGTCCCAGCTACTCAGGAGGCTGAGGTGGGAGGATCCCTTGAGCCCAGGAGGTTGAGGCTGCGGTGAGCCATGATTCCACCACTGCACTCTAGCTTGGGCAACAGAGCAAGACCTTGTCTCAAAAAAGGAAAAAAAGAAAGAAAGAAAGAAAAGAAAAATAAGGATCTGAGGCCGGAAAGTAAGCGACATAGGCTTTAGTGAAAACACTAGCCCGTGGTGTCTGAAGCTGCCTGCATTCCTCACACTTGAAGTCCCAGAAGGCAGGAGACAGAATTGCTAACCCTGCAACAGCATCCCCAGGGGCCTTGTCCATTCTGCTAGGGAAATGCTGTGGAATTCTGAGCGGGGAACGGGGAGCTGGCAGCTGAGGGGAGTCTGTACTGTTCCAACATCTGCCAGCCTGTTACAGAGGAGTCTGACTCACTGGCTCCATGACGAGGAAGTTGTCCAAGCTGGTCTCAAATCCTTTCACCTCCGCTTGAGCAACTATATCTGTTAAGAGTGTGTTAGGGTGCAAGGAACCAGAACTCCGGGAACAACATTCTGAACACACGTAAGGGTTATTTTTCTCACAAAAGAAGTCAGAAATGAGATGTCTGGAGATGTGAGTTCTGCAACTTAAAACATCAGGGATGGCCAGGCATGGTGTCTCACACCTGTTATCCCAGTACTTTGGGAGGCCAAAGCTAGAAGATTGCCTGAGCCCAGGAGTTCGAGACCAGCTTGGACAGCGTAGCAAGACCTCAGCTCTATAATAAATAAAAAAAATTTCAAGGCATGATGGCATGCGCCTACGGTTCCGGCTACTAGGGAGGCCGAGGCAGAAGGATTGGCTGAACCCAGAAGGTTGAGACTGCAGTAGCTGTGATTGTGCCACTGCACTGCAGCCTGGGTGACAGAGTGAGACTCCAACTCAAAAAAAAAAAAAAAATCGGGAATGGCATTTCTGTGATTCTTTTGACCTTTCCTTCAGGTCCCAAAATGGTTCCACACAGGGAAGGAAAGAAGGGTGCGGACGGGGGTGGGGGAGATGGCGCAGCACCAAAAGTATCTGTCCCTTTTATACAGACATGAAATCTCTCCCAGAAACCTTCCAGAAGGCTTCAGCTTATGACCCAATAGCAGGCAATGGATCACATGATCACATAGAACCGCAGAGGAAGCCGGAAAAGTGGGCATTTAATCCTTCTACCTTCTACAGTGGGTGCTGGCTTAGGTCACCCTGAAAGCAGAGCCTGAGACAAGGACTTGGGTGTATGTAGCTTGTGTGGAAGGCAATCCAGGAAGCACAGTGGGGTGAGGGGAGGTGAGACAGTGAAGAGAAGTCAATTTAGGGGGTGAGTCACCACAGTAGGCAACGGGGGCTCAATCCCACTGGGGACCCTCTGAGAGACTGTATGGAATATGCCTCAGAACCCAGCCCCTCCACCCCAATGCCCAGCTCAGGGAGCTGAGACATGTATCCACAGATTCCCGTTCCCCATTGCTCAAGGGTTTCTCCACCCTGTCTTCAGCCCTGTCCCTGTCAAGTCCTCTTCTATATCCACGCCCTCCCCGACACTACCAACCCTCAAGTAGGCCCTTTGGTGTTGTAACAGTACAACCTTTATATGACTCCTTTGCATTCGCCAGGAACTCTTATGTGTATTTTTGTTTAAAACTCACAATATGAGCCAGGTGCGGTGGTTCACGCCTGTAATCTCAGCATTTCGGGAGGCGAAGGCAAAAGAATTGCCTGAGTCAAGGGATTCAAAACCAGTCTGGGCAATTTGGTGATATCTTGATTCTACAATAAATAAAAAAAAATTAACGGAGTGGTGGTGCACGCCTGTGGTTCCAGCTACTTGGAAGGCTGAGGTGGAAGGATTGCCCTGAGTCCAGCAATCTGTGGATACATGTCTCAGCTCCTTGAGCTGAGTCCAGCAGGTGGAGGCTGCAGTGGCCAGAGGGTGCCACTGCACTCCAGCCTGGGCGACAGAGTGAGATTCTGACTCAAAAAACAAAAAAAACCAAAAAACACCTCATAACACAGCCTAAGAGAGCAGCCTGAAGTTCAGAGAAGTGAAGTCATTTGCCCAGGGATACTCGATTAGTAAGTTGGTTGAGGCCGGGTGCAGTGGCTCAAGTCTGTAAGCCCAGCACTTTGGGAGGCCGAGGCGAGAGGATTGCCTGAGCCCATGAGTTCGAGACCAGCCTGGGCAACTTGGCGAGACCGTCTCTACAATATATCAAAAAATTAGCCAGGCATGGTAGCACGCACCTGTGGTTCCGAGTACTTGAAAGGCTGAGGCATAAGGATCGCCGGAGCCGAGCAGGTCGATGCGGGGTGGCCATGAGTGTGCCACCGCACTCCAGCCTGGGTGGCAGATTGAGACTCTGACTCAAAAGCAACCAAAAAAACAACTCTCAACATGACCTATGAGAGTAGCCTGAGGTTCATTTAATAAGTTGGCTGAATTAAGTATCTTCGAGATGTTTACACTGTAGACATCAAGCTATTCCTACCTGCCTGCAATACCTTCTGTTTTCCTGTCATGAGTAGGTACTCAATAAATATTTGTGATGAATGGACTTTTTTTTTTGAACCAGGGTCTCACTCTGTCACCCAGACTGGAGAGCAGTGGCACTGTCACAGTTCACCACAGCCTCGATCTCCTGGGCTCCGGTGATCCTTCTGCCCCAGCCTCCTGAGTAGCTGGAACTATAGGTGTGTGCTGGCTATTTTCTTGACTTTTTTTGTAGAGACAAGGTTTCACTATGTTGTCTACGCTGGTCTTGAACTCCTGGGCTCAATTAATCCTCTAGCCTCAGTCTCTCAAAGTGCTGGGATTACAGGTGTGAGCCACCGCGCCTAACCTGAACGGGCTTTTTAACCAAAAAATCATTTGTTATTGTAGAAATTGTAGGCAATGTAACCTGTTCTAGAATGACATCCAAACTCCTTACACATCCTAGCCAAACCTGGCACTTCCTTTCCTTGCCTCTCTTCTGTCCTCCTGTAGACCTGCCGTCCCTTCCACAAGGTAACTTCTTTCACTAATTGCACTCCTGCTTCTTGAGCAGGCCGCAGTCTTTCCTGCCTCTGAGTCTTTGTTTTTGCTGTTCACTCTGCCTAAAATACTCTTCCCTGGTTCTATCATTACTGGCTCTGATTCTTCCTGAAGCTGTCAGATTAAATGTTACTTCTTGTGGTCAAGACATTCTCCCTTTCTAGAGAAACAGGCAAAAAAAGGAAGATCAAAGTTCTCCCTAAAAGTCCATTCTTGTCTTCTTCCTTGATGACTTCCAATTTTTCACTGAACATGTGCTTTGCCAGAATAAGGCCTGCATTCCCCAGTTAGATGGTGACTGTGTGACAAAGTTCTGGCCAATAGGGCATAAAATGAAGCGGGGGTGGGGGTGGGGGTTACAATTTGCAATGTGTCCTTTTAAAAATTTTTTTTTCTTTTTTTTAGAGATGGAATCTTGCTATATTGCCCAGGCCGGTCTTAAACTTCTTGCCTCGAGCGATCCTCCCATCTTGGTCTCCCAAAGTGCTGGGATTGCAGGCGTGAGCCACTGAGCCCAGTCTTGCAATAATTGTCTTTAATGAGAGCAGTCTGCCTTTGCCTTTGCTGCTTCTTCCCTGCTAGCTGAAATGGGTGCTGGAAGGCTGGAGCTCAGGCAGAGGGTACCGGGAGTGGTTGCAAACTACACGGAGATGCTTTGCATCCAACATGGTGTCAGAGCCCCCGAGCAGCTACACCTGGGAAGGCCCTGAGGTTAACAGGGCTGAGGGCAGCCTCCCAGCATTCTCAAGCCTGAGGAAATTAGAGCTCTACAAATTTCCCCTGTCCTCAAAATGGGCAGATATGGCTACAAGGCTGGAAAATCAAGAGGCCTCTGGGTAGCAGTGAGGAAGCCAGAGTGGGCTGAATAGCCCAGAGACCTTAACAGATCTAAAAGGTCAGTGGTAAATGCATTGGGAAGAGAGATTACAGCAGATTGTATTCTGAATGTGGCCTTGGCACTGTGATCTCACACACTCCTCCAGAATCTTGTCATTCCCTGATCAAGAGGTGGGAGTCAAACCTGGGCAGCACAGCAAGAGCTCGTCTCTAAAAAAAAAAAAAAAAGAAAAAAAAATCAACAAATTAGCCAGGAGTGATCGCTTATGCCTATAGTCCCAGCTACTCAGGAGCCTGAGGTGGGAAAACTGCTTGCGCCCAGGAGTTGGAGGTTACAGTGAGCTATGATCATGCCACTGCACTCCAGGCTGGGTGACAGGGTGAGTCAATGTCTCAAAAAAAAAAAAAAAGAGGTGGTTTATTTCTCTCACCTCTTGAAATTGGGCAGGCCTTTGTGATCACGTTGACAAGCAGAATGGGACGAAAGTAACACCATATCATTTTTTTGGATTGGATTCTGAAAGGCAAATTGGCTTCTGCCTGCCTCTCTGTCTCTATCCACTGACTCTTAGAACTCAGCTGCCATGCTGTGAGGAAGCCCAGGCCACAAGCAGAGGCCGTGTGCCCCAGCTGACAGCCCCAGATGAGGTCACAGAGGACAGCAGCATTAAGTGTCAGAGAAAGCCTTCAGATCATCCCAGCCCTCAGCCTTCGAGCCACCCCAGCTGGCACCAAGTGGGGCAGAGATAGCTGTCCCTGCCAAGCCCTGCTCAGATCACAGATTTTTTGTTTTTGAATTCAAGTCTCACTCTGTCTCCCACGCTCACGGCCACCAAAGACTCTGCCTGCTGGGCTCCAGCAATCCTTCTACCTCAGCCTTCCAAGTAGCTGGAACCACAGGCATGCACCACCAAGCCTGGCTAATTTTTTGATTTATTGTAAAGACAAGGTCTCGCTTAGTTGCCCAGACTGGTCTCGAACCCCTGGATTCAGGCAATCCTCTTGCCTCTGCCTCCCAAAGTGCTGGGATTACAGGCATGAGCCACTGCATCCAGCCCAAATCACAGATGTTATGGGACAAATTAATGTGTTTATTTGGAGGTGCTAGGTTTTAGAGTGATTTGGTATGCAGCTGGAGATAGATGAGTAAGTGGGTAGACGTCACTAAGTACTGGGGGCCATATGAACCCCTTCCTATGCCAGGCCCGGGGCTTAGCCCTTGATTACTTCTGGGGAGAAGGGAAGGTGGTGGGGATGAGGAAGAAGTCCATCCGCCGTGGAAGGGACTCCCTTTCACCTGGCAGCACCTGTGTTGGTTAGAATTGGCACACTTACCTCTTTCCCCTCAGTAGAAATGGGGGCTTGAGAGTCAAGGTTGTTCTCATTTCAGGAAAATAAAGAGCACTGCTGTCCACACCAGAGCTGGGGACCAAGCAAATATTCCTACTCACTTTACAACTTGGGGCTGGAGTGCATCCAACACAGCTCTGATTCTAGCCCCTGAGCAAGCACTCAATTGGTGAATCTCGGACTAAGTCAGCGTGGGCGTTTCCAGCAGGATATCGTGGTTTAGTGGTCATAGCCTGGACCCCCAGTGGATCTCCAAGTTCATCCCTTTAGCACCCTCAGTCCACCTGAGGCAATAGAATGGGAAGGATGAGTGGCCAAGTGCAGTGGCTCATGCCTGTGATCCCAGCACTTTGGGAGACTGAGGCGGGAGGATCACTTGAACCCAGGAGTTCAAGACCAGCCTGGGCAACATAGCGAGACCTCGTCTCTACAAAAAATAAAAAAATTAACCTGGTGTGGTAGTGCATGCCTGTAGTCCCAGCTACTGGGGAGACTGAGGCAGAAGGATCGCCTTAACCCAGAAGATCGAGGCTGCAGTGAGTCATGATTGTGCCACTGCACTCCAGCCTGGGCGACAGAGTGAGATCCTGACAAAAAAAAAGAAGGGGAAGGATTAGCGTTGGGCCCAGACCTGATCCCTGGGGACAGCCCTTGTCTCCACACTGTCCCCAGGGTAGGCACTGTCAGGGCAGAGGCGGCAGGAGGCCCAGTCTGATTGCAATAGAGAAGAAGGCAGTGTGGAGGGCTGGGGCTAGGGTGGGCATCTTCTGCATGGTCTTGCTTACACCTCCTCTTCTTGGCAGCTGCTCAGAGGGTCCCATGCCAGCCCAGTCACGTGTGGACGATCCCAGCAGAAGGAGCAGAATGGACCCAACGTGCCTGTGGGCATCTCGAGCCTTCCAGGCCTGACACACATTTTATGACTTGAGTTTGGGGAAGGCAATCTTGTCTCAAGTATTCCTATTGCAATTCACATCCAAAGTTTGTACAAAATAGAGTTTTTACTTGGAGATACCTGAAGCAGCTATCTGTTCCCAGACATCTTTGGAACTTTCTGACACACTTTGTGTACTAGTTGAGCAGTGCTGTGTTTTTTTCTCAAACAAATTAGGTGCATATTCTCAAGGAATAACACATGGTTGCCATTAAGACTTGTGATGTTTGGGGTTTGGTGTAAACCCACATTTTATCCCTTGAACTATTTCTTTTTTCCAAAATAGTGAAAAGAACAACACAAAAGCAATTACATGACTTAACTTTCCATCTCTGTCAAGCAGTGATTAAAAGTGGAAAATAATGCTAGCACTTAGGTTTGTTTCTGGAAAAGCAAGAAGGAAAGGAAATTTGTTGTGATGTTTTTTTTTTTCATACTATAAACTACCAGGAAGAAAAGTGGTAAGAATGATGAGGATTCCTGAAAGCACAAGAAGCCAAAACAAAAAGGCCTTTTTCTTTTATTTTCTCTTCTTTTGTTTTTTTTGAATCAGAGTCTCACTCCGTCGCCCAGGCTGGAGTGCAGTGGCACGCTCATGGCCACCGCAGCCTCAACCTCCCGGGCTCAGGCGATTCTTCTGCCTCAGCCTTCCAAGTAACTGGAACCACAGGCATGCGCCACCACTCCCAGCTAATTTTTTTGATTTATTGTAAAGACAAGATCTCGCCAAGTTGTCCAAGCTGGTCTCGAATCCTTTCACCTCCGCTTCACGAAGTGCTGGGATTACAGGTATGAACCCAGCCTACAAAAGGCCTTTTTCGTGAGAGACAAGGATTTAGTGGCTACTAAAATCCTCAGAAATAGATGTTCACGATCCTGATACTTGGCATTATTTTGTAGTCCCTGATGGCTTGCTTGCCTCCAGAGAATCCAAAAGAGACTCACCAGTAGTCTATGTCAATGAGGGCAAGAAGTTCATTCTTGAAACTTTCTATTCTTAGAGATTCACCAGCCTGCTCTATATGATCTTTCCTGGGTTCCTGAAGAGTTTTTTGGTTTTGGTTTTTTTGTTTTAAATAAGCTTGTCTGGGCATGGAAGTTCATGCCTCCAGCCTGGCCAACATAGCAAGACCCTGTCTCTGATAAAAATGAAAAAATAAAAACAAATAGTCAGGCATGCTACTCAGTCCCAGATACTCAGGAGGCTGAGGTGGGAGGAATGCTTGAGCCTAAGAGTTCAAGGCTGATCATGCCACTACACTCCAGCCTGGTGAGAGAGCTAGACCCTATCTTTAAAAAAATAACAATAATTTTAATAAATAAAAAGAAAATAAATAAAAGTAAGCTTGGATGGGTCCTTCTCTAGTCATCTAGCTATCCTAAGCCACTTTCATCTGTCCTAACTCGGATGTGTAGCCTAGGCCACGGTTTAAGTCTTCTGAGGTCTCCCTCATGCCTATGCTTCTTGGGAAGGAGGGATTTTGTCATGTGGGTAAAGGGATATCCTGGGACAAGTAAAGAGGCTTTTGTAATTCTGTATTGTACACGATGGCGTTCAGCGGCCTAGACTAGAAACTCGACAACCGTGGTGGCTTAACTGGGAAAAAGTGTGTTCGTTTCGGGCTGTGAGAAGTCAGGGCAGTACAGTCCAGGTCTGGAATGGTGTCTACAACGCCCAAGGGGGATCCAGGGCTTTTCTGTCTTTCCCCTCCAGCCTCAGCAGCTGCTACCACACTGCCAGGTCCAGGACCTTGCTCCAGTAAGAGGTGGAGATGGCAGAAGGGTGGTGCTGGCTGCCTTCAGCTGGTGTCCCACTGGCTAGAAAGGAGTCACATGGCTGCCCCTCCTTTACGGATGTCTGGGAAGGTGGGTTATTAGCCTGGCTCTAGAGGGCCGTCAGCGAGAGGGGAGTTGAAATGAGTGTATAGGGAGCCGTCCTGCCATACCTACCCCACTCTCTGGAGTACTCATGGTGCGGCTCCTGTTTCTGCGTTGCTTCAGCCAATCTGCTGAGCCTTCCGGTAACTAGACTGCCACGTGTGCAATTCAGTGTTTTGGTTTTTTTCTTTTTCTTTCTTTCTTTCTTTTTTTTGGTGAGTTTAAGTCTCACTCCGTCACCCATGGCACGCTCACGGCCTCCGCAGCCTCCACCTGCTGGGTACAGGGACTTCTTCCACCTCAGTCTTCCAATTAGCGGGAACCACAGGCGTGTGCCACCATGCCTAGCTCAATTTTTTGTTTATTGTAGAGACGTGGTCTCGCCAAGTTGCCCAGGCTGGTGTCAAACCCTTGGGCTCAGACAATCCTCTCACCTCTGCTTCCTGGTGGTTTTTCTCCTTAAATGGGTTCATTTTGTTGTTTGAGGGAGCAAGGGTTGGAGGGAAGTTTTCTATTAAATATAGGAGGACTGAGAAATACTTTTTTAAAAAAAGAGACAGTCTTTCTCTATCACCCAGGCTGGAATGCAGTGGTGCCATCATAGCTCCCTGTAACCTCTAGCTCCTGGGCTCAAAACGATCTTCCCACCTTGGCCTTCCAAGTAGCTGGGACTATAGGTGCGTGCCACCACTCCCAGTTTGAGATATATATATATTTTTGTTGTTGTTGTTGTTGTTGTTGAGTTGGAGTCTCACTCTGTCGCCCAGACTGGAGTGCAGTGGCCGCTCCCGGCCACCGCAGCCTCGACCTGCTGGGCTCCGGCGATCCTTCTGCCTCAGCCTTCCGAGTAGCTGGAATTACAGGCGCGCGCTACCACGCCCGGCTAATTTTTTATTTATTGTACAGATGAGGTCTCGCCAAGTTGCCCGGGCGGGTCTCGAACCCGCGGGCTCAGGCAATCCACTCACCTCGGCTTCCCAAAGCGCGGGATTACGGGCTGAGCCACCGAGAGCCCAGCTTGAGACATATTTTAAATGAGACTCTCCACACTTCTGCCTACCTCAATTCTCATAGTAAAAATATTCAGCATCCAGAGAATTGCTGGGATAATTAACCTGTGTAATTCCTGGAACAGTAAAACACATCACTGAAACCGTCTTAAATATTGATTGGGAGATGCGTTGGTTCATATGACTTCAAGTCCAGAGACAGATTTCGCTGCATGTAAACCTGCATCCAGCGACACTGTAAAACCCCCAATACTCTGGTCTGCCCCCATTGCACCGTTCTACCTTCCAAGGCTCGGGCTTCACTCTCAAACCTGCTACCTGAGGAAAAAGCTGCCGATGCCCTGTTCCTTATCCCCTTGGCCTAAGTCAGCCTGCATCAGCGGTGAGCAGTTCACAGTACTCTGACAAAGTCCGGCCTCAAGTGCCTGTGTCTCTTTAATGCTCTGCCTGGGTGCTTTCTCCTGCATCAAGGGCCCTGGTTCTACTGAACTCAGGGGATTGATGCTGGGGAGACACCACTTCCCCTCGCTGCAGCTACCTACGTGGCTCTCATTCTATTTCTGTTGGGCAGTGTTGCATTCGACTCTATAGCAAACGACAGCCTGTGCGCCAAATCTCGCCAGCTGCCTGTTTTTGTAAATAAAGTTTCATTGGAACACAGCCACACCCAGTCTTTTATATATGATCTGTAGCTGCTTTTGCCCTTCAATGGCAGAGTTGAATGGTGGCAGCAGAAGCCGTATGGCCTGCAAAGCCTAAAATAGTTATTTTCTGGACGTTTACAGGAAAATTTTGCCAATCCCTGGTAAAGAACATGCTACTTATTGGCCCTAGAAATATTTCTAAGCTGCAAAAGTATTACTGGCTTTCCGAAAAAAAAAAAAAAATGGTTGGTTTTGGGGGAAATATATGAAAAATATATTTAATGATTGTCTATGCACATCATATGAAACGCATGTGTGTTTTGGGCGGAAGAGGTCAGGTGGCAGCCATGTTGAAATGTATGCATACAGTAATACAGACACTTCAGTATGACTTTGAAGTCCCTGCTTCCAAATGATAAATGATCCAATGTGATTTTTTTTCACTAAAATAAAGAGTATTTCTAACAAGCTCTGAATGTGCCAGAGAAGCATTTAAAAATGTCCTTATTGAACTGCATGTTCTCACACATAAGCAGGCTCTGATCATGGGTCATCGAGCATAAGGGTGGGATTGGCAGACGCTGGACACTGCTGGGGAAGGAGAGAGGGAGGAGGGAGGGGGCCCAGGGCAACACACCGGATACCTGGTCCACTATCAGGGGAGAGAGGGCCAGCTAGAAGCCCATTCACAACCATGTGATCTACTTATGTGGTAACTCCCCCTTGTACCCCACAACTCTAAAATTTTTAAAAAATCTCCTTATTGGGGGCCAGGTGCAGTGGCTCAAGCCTATAGTCCTAGCACTTTGGGAGGCCGAAGCAAGAGGATTGTTTGAGTCCAAGGGTTCGAGAATAGCCTGGGCAACTTGGCGAGATCTCATCTCTACAATTAAAAAAAATATATATATAGCCGGGCTCTGTGGCTCAGCCTGTAATCCCACACCTTTGGGAGGCTGAGGTGAGTGGATTGCCTGATCCCATGGGTTCGAGACCCGCCTGGGCAGTGAGACCTCATCTCTACGATAAATCAAAAAATCAGCCTGGCGTGGTAGCGCGCGCCTGTAGTTCTGGCTCCTCGGAAGGCTGAGGCGGAGGGATCGCCGGAGCCCAGCAGGGGAGGCTGCGGTGGCCAGGAGCGGCAACTGCACTCCAGTCTGGGCGACAGAGTGAGACTCCAACTCAAAAAAAAACAAAAACAACAACAACAACAAAAAAAAACCCCAAAATTAAAGCCGGGCTCAGTGGCTCAGCCTGTAATCCCGCGCCTTTGGGAGGCTGAGGTGAGTGGATTGCCTGAGCCCGCGGGTTCGAGACCCGCCTGGGCAACTTGGCGAGACCTCATCTCTACAATAAATCAAAATGTGCCGGGCGTGGTAGCTCGCGCCTGTAGTTCCAGCTACTTGGAAGGCTGAGGCAGAAGGATCGCCGGAGCCCAGCAGGTCGAGGCTGCGGTGGCCGGGAGCGGCCACTGCACTCCAGTCTGGGCGACAGAGTGAGATTCCAACTCAAAAAAAAAAAAAAATTAGCTGAGCGTGGTGGTGCATGTCTGTGGTTCCAGCTACTTGGAAGGCTGAGGTGGAAGGATCACCTGAGCCCAGTAGGTTGAGGCTGCGGTGGCCATGAGCATGCCACTGCACTCCAGCCTGGGAGACAGAGTGAGACTCTTATTAAAAAAAATTCTCCTTATTGGGCTCGGGGTAGTGAATTAGCTTGCCCAAAGTCATCTAGCTTATAGGTAACGGAGTCTGGTCTCCAGGTTTCTTTTAAAGGAAACCATCTTAAACTTCCAAATAAATAAACACAAATGTTACCAAGTAAAATAGAAGGGATAGTATGTGTTTTTATCCCCTTTATTTGGATACCTCCCTCATCATCACCCTTGGGGTCTAGGTCCAGCCATGGGGCTGTGGTAAGGATACCCCTGCCCATCTTCTCAGGAATTCACACATCCCTGAGCTAGGGCTACTCTTCTTTTTCCTAAACAGAGCGATCCACTCAAGGGGTAGGCATAGTGACCCAAGCCTAGCCAGTTGAAGACCTTGCCCAGAATTTTCTTTTTCTTTCTTTCCTTCTTCTTTCTTTCTTTATTTATTTTGAGCTGGAGTCTCACTCCGTCACCCAGGCTGGATTGCAGTGGCACACTCACAGCCACCCCAGTATTGACCTGCTGGGCTTCCACGATCCTTCCACCTCAGCCTTCCAAGTAGCCGGAACTACAGGTGCGAGCTACCGCGCCCAGCTAATTTTTTTTTTTTAATTTATTGTAGAGAGGAGGTCTCACCAAGTTGCCCCGGCTGGTCTCCATCCCTCAGGCTCAGGCAATCCACTTGCCTCGGTCTCCCAAAGTGCTGAGATTACACGCTGAGCCACCAAGCCTGGCCTCATTTTGCAATGAAGAAAGGGAAGGGTAGCTGTAAACATGTCAGCTTTATTTCATTCACTATTACCACGGAACAAATTATGTCAAAGCACAGCAGCAGGCCAGATACAGTGGTGCATGCCTGTAATCCCAGCACTTTGGGAGGCCAAAGCAGGAGGACTGGTTGAGCCAAGGAATTCAATACCAGCCTGGGCAACATAGTGAGACCTTGTCTCTATTTTAAAAAATCAAAAAATTAGCTGGGTGTGGTAGTGCTTGCCTATAGTCCTAGTTACTGGGGAGGCTGAGGCAGAAGGATTGCCTGAGCCTGGGAGGTCGAGGCCGCAATAGCCGTGATTGTGCCACTGCATTCCAGCCTGGATGACTGGAATGAGACTCGGACTAAAAGAAAAAAAGCGCAGCAGCATGAAACAACCATTTTATCATGCTCACAGATTCTGTGGGTTAGGAAGCCAGGCAGGGCCCATAAGGAGGCCTTGTATTTGCTCCCTAATATAATATCTGTGGCCTCCACAGAGAGAAGTTGAAGGCCAGAAGTGATTGGATGACTGGGAGCTGAAATCACCTGGAAGCCTCTTCACTCCCATGTGGTGGTTGATGGTGGCTGTTAACTGGAGACTTTTCACGTGGCCTCTCCATGTGGCCTGGGATTCCTCACAACATGGCAGCCTCAGACTTGGCAGCTAGTACTCCAAAGGCAACGTTCGAGCAGGCCAAGAAGAAGCTGAATCGTCTTGTGATCTAACCTTGAAAGTCACATGGTGTCACTTCTGCGGTAGTCATAGGCCCATCCAGATTCAAGGACAGAGAGCAAAGAGACCACCTCTTGATAGGAGTATCAAAATCACATTGTAAGATGAGCCTCTGCGACACGGGAGAGTTTCTTGCTACCATCTTGGAAAATGCAAGGGGAACCCCAAAATATGAAATTTTTGTAGTTAAAAAATTGTGTTTACTCTTATATGTTTAAACTTCAGTCACCTTCAAAGTCCTCTCCATTTGATGCAATACACCTATCAAGATGCTTTTTCCACTGCTCAAAACAATTTTTGAACTCGTCAATTTTGATGACTTTCAGTGCTTCTGCTGTTTTTGTTTCACCTCTTCCACATGGGCAAAATGTTCCCCTTTGAGGACTTTTTTCAACCGAGAAAACACAAAAGAGTCACTCAGGGTGAGATCGGGTGAATAGGGAGGGTGGGGGCACGGGGGTTATGCCGTTTGTGGTCAAAAACTGCTGAACGCTCAGCATGGTGTGGACAGGTGTGTTCGTAAATCCCCCATCATGAAATGGGCCAAATGGGTTGAAAGAATCTCCAAAAAAAGGTTCACTGAAGCCAAACGCAGCCTCGCACAACAATGCTAGCCGGTACACTGCTGTCGATGAGTTCCTAGAACATTTACCTAGCGGGGGGAAGCCTGTACTACAAGTGGCCCACCCTCGAAAAGGTAATTCTGGGTTCTTTGGGGACCCTCCTCACATAATCTGCCATTCTCTGGGTAGCCATGTCCCCTGCCAGACCAGGGCCAGCTGCCTCAGTGAGAAGATAAGAAGAGACGCAGCTGTGTGGTCCTCTGTGTTAATATCTGAGGTCCTGGCTCCCAGAATCATTTCTCACATGTGAGAAGCCACCTAAAATAGTCCCAGGTATCTGAACCAAAAGATTTTCTTTTTGCTTAAACAACTTTAGACAGTTTTCTAACACTTGATCATGAGTTCTGGCTGATAAAATAAAGAATCCTTGATTTTGAAACTGGGAGAAGATTTCATTCATTCTTTCAACACATATCCATAAATATGGACAGAAGGTAAGGTGCTAAGTACTGGGGAGGGGGAGCACAATGAGTAAGACACAGCCCTGACCCACAAGGGGTTTACAGGCTGTGTTAGTCTGTTTGGGCTGCCATAAGAAAATGCCAGACTAGGGGGCTTAGAAAACAGACATTTTGGCTGGGTGTGGTAGCTCGTGCCTGTAATCCTAGCACTTTAGACGGCAGAGGTGAGAGGACTGCCTGAGCCCAGGGGTTCGAGACCAGCCTGGGCAACTTGGTGAGACCTCGTCTCTACAATAAAATAGAAAAATTAGCCGGGTATGGTGGTGCATACCTGTGCTTCTAGCTACTTGGAAGGCTGAGGTGGAAGGATCGCCTGAGCCCAGCAAGTCAACGCTGTGGTGGCTGTGAGCGTGCCACTGCACTCCAACCTGGGTGACAGAGTGAGACTCTGATTAAAAATAATTTTAAAAAAAGAAAACAGACATTTTTTTCCTCACAGTTCTGGAGGCTGGAAGTCCAAGGTCAAGGTGTCAGCAGAGTTAGTTTCTTCTGAAGCCCTTCTCTTTGGCTTGTAGACGGTCACCTTCTCAATGTGTCTTCACATGATCTTCCCTTTGCACATGCACCCCCTCAGCGTCTCTCATATTGCCACATTTTCTCCATTTATGGGGCACCAGTCAAATGGATTAGGACCACCCTAAGAGCCGCATTTTAACTTAATCGCCTCTTTAAAGCTCCTATCTGGCCAGGCACAATGGCAGACACGTGTACGAGGGGGACCCCCCAAAACCGGAATTACCTTTTGGAGTACAGGCTTCCCCTAGATAAGTGTTTTAGGAACCTATTGGCATCAGTGTACCAGCTAGTGTTGTTGTGAGCGGCTGCATTCAGCTTCGGTGAATTTTTTTTGGAGGTTCTTTTAACGTGTTTGTCCATTTCCTGATGGGTGATTTACAAGCGCACCTGCCCACACCATGCTGAGTGTTTAGTAGTTTTTTTTTTTTTTTTTTTTACCAAAAATGGCATGACCCCCGAGCCCTACCTTCCCTATTTACCCAATCTCACCTGAAACGATTTTTTTTTGTGTTTTCCCGATGAAAAAAAGTCCTCAAAGGGAAATGTTTTGCTGATGTGAAAGAGATAAAACAAAAAACAGCAGAAGCACTAAAAGGCATCACAACTGATGAGTTCAAAAACTATTCTGAGCAGTGGAAAATGCATCCTGATAGGTGTATTGCATCAAACGGAGAGGACTTTGAAGGTGACTGAAGTTTAAACATGTAAGGATAAATACACATATTTATTTGAGTTGAAGTCTCACTCTGTTGCCCAGGCTGGAGTGCAGTGGCACGCTCAAGGCCACTGCAGTCTTGACCTGCTGGGCTCAGGTGATCCTTCCACCTTAGCCTTCCAAGTAGCTGGAAGTACAGGCATGCACCACCATTCCTGGCTAATTTTTAAAATTTATTTAGTTACCCAGACTGGTCTGAAACCCGTGGGCTCAGGCAATCCTTACCTTGGTCTCCCAAAGTGCTGGGATTATAGGCGTGAGCCACTGCACCCAGCCTTTACACGATTTTTTAATAAATAAATTCTGTTTTTTTTGGGTCCCCCCTCACAGTCCTGGCTATTTAGGAGGCTGAGGCAGGAGGATCGCTTGAGACCAGGAGTTCAAGGCTGCAGTGAGCTATGATTGCACCATTACACTCCAGCCTGGGTGACAGAGTGTGACAACTCCATCTGAAAAATAAATAGATAAATAAATAAAAGAGTAAAAATAAATAAAGTCCTTATTTCCAAATACAGTCCCATTGTGTATAAGTTAGGGCTTTAACCTATGAAGTTTGGAGGGGGGCACAATTCAGTCTACAACACAAGCTTTCAGGGATAATTACTGTAGGTGATAGGAGTGTTGTTCAGCAATATTAATTCCCATTTTCCTCCCTCATGACTTTGGTCTTGACTGTGTGACTTGCTTTAGCCAATGAGATGTGAGCAAGTGCGTTACCAGCAAAGGCTTTACACATGTTTGAATGGTTTGGCCTGCTTTTTGCTCTCCAGTGATCTGCCAGAAATCGAGAATGGTCCAGGAAGCTGCTAGTTCAAGGTGAAGGAGGAGACACAGAATGCAGCCAAACTCAGTCGAGATCAACAGAGCCCCAGTCAACCTATATACCAGGAGCTAGAAAGCCGAGGTTTTAAATTTTGGTTTTGTTATTATTATATTTATTATAATTTGAGTTGGGTTTTCACTCTGTTGCTCAGTTGAAGTACAGTGTCATGATCACGGCTCACTGTAGCCTCAACTTCCTGGGTTCAGGCGATCCTCCTGCCTCAGCCTCCCGAGTAGCTGGAGCTACAGGCGTGTGCCACCACATCCAGCTAATTTTTAAAAAATCTTTTTGTAGAGATGAGGTCTTGCTATATTGCCCAGGCTGGCCTCAAACCCCTGGGCTCAAGCGATCCTCCCACCTTGGCCTCCCAAAGTGCTGGGATTATAGTCAGGAGCCACCGCACCCAGCTGAGAAATCTAAGTTTTAAGTCATTGAGTGTTGGTGTGTTGAAAACTTTTGTTACACAGCATTGTTGCAGCAATAGCTAATTTGATAAATAATAAAATAAATGACCATACCACGTAGACAAAACCCTTTTTCTGTATGCCGAGTCGTATTTCACCAAAGATGAGTAGATATCATTCCTTTTTTGTTCTACTGGTTGAACAGACGAACCATATCTTATTTTGATTATCTGACGAGCTTGACGTGGAAGGGAAGTTTTCCCCAAACACATTGCATATGCTTTTACTCTCAAGAGGATTACTATTAGTTCTCAAGCGTCAGCAGTGCGCTAAATGCTGACCTGGGATCCCATGAAGCGCAGTTCATTCCCAGAAACCTCTGTACTAGAGTCACCTAAGGACCCTCAGGCGCGTGAGGTCATGAGCTAAGAATTTCTTAAATATGTGAAAGGATTGTGAGTAATTATGTGATTATGCTGGTGATTAGAGGCCCCGGTTCACATATCATCAATCTTAGGTATGAGCCTGTCCATATTTCCAAACTGAAATTTCTCGAAACTCGTGTGGCCCTGGGATGTCCAGTTTCTTACTTCTGAGCCTATGAATCTACTCCCCAAGTTGGAGCTACGTCTCACATTCAACAGGGTTCAAACACTGGTAGCGGCATTCAGCCACTCTTATTTTTCTGCTAAGCTGCTAGGATCCGAGATTTATAATCAACTGCATGGTATTTGGAACATTAGTTGAAATTACACTTTCTGTGGTCTCTAGATCATCTGTTTTATTTCATTTGGGCTCACCATTTCCATTGCATCTATAAGCAAAGGTCACGACCTCTTTTGAAAAGGGCTCAACGGAAGGGAAAATAGCAAGTCTACGTGTTGAAGTAAAAGAATTTGGTTCATAAAATAAAACTCAGGCGACAGAAGGCAAAGGGAGTTTCCGCTGTTTGAAAAGGGGCTTTCTCAGCACAAGCTTGGAAAAAAATGTTGATGATTTATGCAAATTAGAGAGGAAATATGCCCCGAGGGATCTTGGCACAGAAGCTCAAGTCGGAATTCTGGATTCGACGCTGGCTGTGTCTCTGATTCACTCTGTGACTGGGGCTGAGCCATTTAACCTCTCTGTTTCTAAATACCCTCATCTATAAACGCAGGCTAACAACGCTGTTCTTCCTGCCCCTGAAGGGGAGGCAGTAAAAATGAATGAAATGTCGGGAAATTACTTCTAAGAGCCATCGATTAGAAATAGAACATATGGTCTTAATGAGAGCTTGTTTCTACCACCAATTTCTCCCTGCTCCCTGTGATCACCACGGCTAGAGTGCCGCAGAAATCAACTCTCCTTGGCTATGTTGGCATGCCACTCTGAAAAATCACACAGGTCTTGAAAACAGAACTCCTGGCTGCTCTGGGTGAACATGACGAGGCCGTGGCTCCTGGCTGTTTCCCACACAGAGCCACACAGCCCAGATTTGCCAAGACGGTGGGGATTTAAAATATTCCATCCTATTGTCAGACCATGTGTTGGAACATGTGTCGGATCACGTGTCCTGATCATTGCTTCAGAAAATATGGTCGCTCACACCTTCATGGGAAAGGAAGCACCCGCTCGCTGCCTGAAGTCCTCTTTGGAGATGGATGGGAATAAGCAATAAAGCCGAAGAGAGACCAGCTGATTGCTTGCGAAGAAGAGCAAAATGAGGGGTGGGAAGGAAAGGCGCTAATTTGACTCAGCCACTACTACGCGCCAGGGTGGGTGGAGCCAGTTATCGATTTACTCGATAGGTAGCTAAACTGGTGCCGGGAACTGGGGTAAACACCGAGGATACAGGAAGTAATAGGATGAGGTCTCTGGTCCAGAGAGGGACAGACAATATCCCCGGCCTCAGCCGACTGCAGTCTAAAGGGAGAGAAAGACAGGTAACAGTTAACAAGCCACGAGTGTGCTTTTGTGCTGTAAGGGGTGAGGATAGCCAGTGGAAACTCCAGGAGGACTTCACAGAGGTTGTGACACTGTAATAGAGGATTGAAGGATGAGCAGGAGTTCAGCAAGGGGATTAAGAAAGAGCAAGAACCGGGCGCAGTTGCTCTCGCATGTCATCCCAGCACTTTGGGAGGCAGAGGCAAGAGTCCAGGGGTTCGAGACCAGCCTGGGCAACTTGGCGAGACCTCATCTCTACAATAAATCAAGAAAAATTAGTCAGGTGTAGTGGTGTGTGCCTGTGGTTCCAGCTACTTGGAAGGCTGAGGCGGAAGGATCACCTGAGCCCAGCAGGTCGAGGTTGTGGTGGCCGTGAGTGTGCCACTGCACTCCAGTCTGAGCCACAGAGTGAGGTTCCAACTCAAAAGAAAAAAAGAAGGAGCAGGCATCCCAAGCGTGAAGAAAGAATCATGCAAAGACCTTGAAGTGAGTTCTGTGGGTGCCACCCATCGCCTTCCATCAACCCCACAAATCTTTTGGGAACCCGAAAAGATTTCCCCAAACACACCGAGGACTTCCTGAGGCTCCGTCTGAGGGATTTCTCTCAGCTCCCACACACGCTCAGCTGGACACCTCATGTGGGGGCAGATTCCAAGAGCTTAACTTTCTAGAAAGAACGCTCAAGTGACGAGGAAGGAGGGGAGTGTGCTGGGGCAGAGGTACTACCTCCGGAGAGCCAGATTGTTAAATATTCAGAAAATCTGTGAGCTAATTGTTAGAATATCGATAGCCTGGAATCAGCGGTGGTGGAAATATTTATACCAGGGCAATCAGCAAACACTACAAATTGAAATTTTTTTTCCTCCAGAAAGCTAGTTTATCAGCACACCGCTGCATGGGAATTGATGGATAAATACTCCTGCTTTCTCATCTCTCACTGAGACAGTCCTGAGGGGTGTTCCACACAGGCCCCCAGAAGGTCACAAGCAGGATTGAACCCTGGTTGCCCACATCAGTAACCTGCTCACTAGGCAAACTTTCCTGGCCTGCCTCCCTTCTCTGCCCCAAGTCCCATTCCTTTACTGTGCTTCCTGGGATCACCTCTCTTATGGCCCCAAATCCTTGGCCCACGGTCAGCTTGTAGAGATGCCCAAATTAAGACAAGCGTGGAGGATAAGTGCGGAAGCTCGTGCCTGTAATCTCGACACTTTGGGAAGTCAAGATGAGAGGATCATTTGAGGCCAGGAGTTTGAGACCAGCCTGGGCAACAGAGCGAGACCTCGTCTCTAGTCTTCAAAATAAAATAATGGAATAAAAAAGAATACAGGCATGGAAGTGAGAAGGAACATGCATGGCAGATCAGGAGTGAGCAGGAGAGTGATCACTGGGGCTATTAGACCGCCCTGTGGAGGAAAATGAACTTAACCAAGGTATCTCAGGTCTTGAAAGAACTTAAACAGGGAAAGGGGCCAGGCTCAGCCTGTAATCCCAGCACTTTGGGAGGCCGAGTGGATTGCCTGAGCCCCCAAGTTCGAGACCCACCCAGGTGTGGTAGTGCATGCCTGTAGTTCTGGCTACTTGGAAGGCTGAGGAGGAAGGTTCGCCCAAGCCCAGCAGGTCGAGGCTGCGATAGCCGGGAGCGTGCCACTGCACTCCAGTCTGGGCGACAAAGTGAGACCCCAACTCAAAAAACAAAAACAAAAACAAAAACAGGGAAAGGGTGGCAAGATCAACTTTGCATTTTAGAAAGGTCACCTTGGGAGCTGTGTAGCAGAAGGATGCAAAGGGAACATGACTGGAGGCAGGAGAGCTGAAGACCAGATCTGGGAAAGAGTCCAGGGAAGAAATTATGAGGGTATCAGCCAGCCACAGGAGGAGTCGTCCACAAAGAACATGACAAAGTCATGCTTGCCACGGCACTGAGTGTGGACAGAACCCTGAACACGACTGGCATTGTAGGAGCAGACACCTGAAGAGGAGACTGGGAAAGGAATTCAGAGGAAGATGAAAGGGAGAGGATGCAAAGGAGGATGGTGTCAAGGAAGTCAGGTAAAAGAGGATGTCAAGGAGGAAGCATGGTTAGTGTCACAGGCCAAAGAGAGGTGGTCAAGAGAATTAAATAGGTAAGAGTTTTGTGCCTGATATACATTTCTCATCGAATCCTCACAACAGCTGTACATTAAATTCAGTAACTCAGGCCATGCTCAGTGGTTCATGCCTGTAATCCCAGCACTTTGGGAGGTCAAGGTGGGAGAATCACTTGAGGCCAGGAGTTCAAGGCCAGCCTGAGCAATATAATAAGACCTTGACTCTAAAAAAATAAACAAAAAATTTAAAAATGCAGAGACCTTGCTGAATTCACTTATTAATTCTAATAGTTGGACTGTAAACTCTTTGGAATTTTCTGTGTACACAACCATGTCATCTGCAAATGACGACAGTTTCATATCTTCCTTTCCAATCTGGATGCCTTTAATTATTTTTCTTGCTTTATTGCAGTGGCTATGACCTCCAATATAAGAATGAATAGAAGGGGTGGTAGTGAGCATTCTTGTCTAGTTCCTGATCTCAGAGGGAAAACTTTCACTTTACCACTACATATAATGTTTGTTGTAAGTTTTGTTTATACATACTCTTTATCAGATGTAGGAATTTCCATTGTCTTCTAAGTTTGCCACGCGCTTTTACCATGAATGGGTGTTGAATTGTATTACTGGTTTCTCTGTGTGACCTTGGGGAAAATTACTTAAACTGTAAACTGTAAAATGACCTACTGCTTTGGTGTTAGAAGTATCTGGTTTCAAATTCCAGCTGTACCAATTTCTTGCTGTGACTCTGGGCAATTTAATTAAGTTTCCTCATATAGAAAACGGAGATAATTATAGTAACTCCCTCACAGGAATCTGAGACTTCTTGTAAGTTCAAGAGCCCAAGAGGTGGTTTTGAACCAGGACTAGGGTTTAACATCCAAAGCCCAGGGACTCAGCTCTCATACCCTGCAGAAGCTGATGTCCACCTCCACCTCCTGCTCCTCACTGAGGATTTCTTGGAAACTTTATGCTGAATGGGAATGGATCTGAAGTCTCATGTCCATGTAGTCATGCTTTGCCACCCAGGATTAAAGGCACAGAATTATGAGTGACGGGTCCACTGTGCTAGCTAGTCTCCAAAGATGTCTCCCCACGATCCATGTCTGCTGGCATTCGCACCCTTGTGTAGTGCCCTGCTTTTGAAGCTGGGTGGGCTCGAGGCTCATTTGTAGCTAAGTGATCAGTAGAAGTGATACTGCATATGACGTCCAAGACCACACACTGCAAGACCTGGCCACCACATAAGAAGTGCTACTACTACCTGAGCCCAGGGGCTCGAGACCAGCTTGGGTAACATGGCAAGACTTCATCTCTACAATAAATCAAAAAATTAACTGGGCATGGTGGCGCATGCCTGCAGTTCCAGCTGCTTGGAAGGTTGAGGAGGAAGGATTATCTAAGTCCAGCAGGTCGAGGCTGTGGTGTGTGGTGGCTAGAAGCATGCCACTGCACTCCAGCCTGGGTGACAGAGTGAGACTCGGACTCAAAAAAGAAGTGCTACTACCCTTAGACCACCAAGGTGGAGAAGCCACAGGTAAGAGCTCCATTCTACAGTTCTAGCTGGGCCCAGCCTTCCAGCCTTCACCACCAAAGCAGCCACACACGTGCATGAGGCTAACTTGGCCCCTCCAGATTGGCATATCCACCACCTGAGTGATCCCAGTCAATCACACCTGGAGCAAAAGAGCCATCCATCCTAGTCCTGTTGCAATCCTTACCTACAAGATCATGAGACATACTGACATGGTTTCTATTCTACTCTACTCCTATTCTATTCTATTCTATTCTATTCTATTCTATTCTATTCTATTCTATTCTATTCTATTCTATTCGAGTCAGAGTCTCACTCCGTCACCCAGGCTGGAGTTCAGTATCACAATCACAGCAACTGCAGCCTCGACCTCCTGGGCTCAGGTGATCCCTCCACCTCAGCCTTCCAAGTAGCAGGGACTACAAGTGGGCACCACCATGCCCAGCTACTTTTTTGACTTATTGTAGAAACAAGGTCTTGCCAAGTTGCCCAGGCTGGTCTCAAAACCCTGGTTCAGGCAATCCTCTCACCTCGGCCTCCCAAAGTGCTGGGATTACAGGCATGGACCACTGTGCCCAGCGTGGTTGCTATTTTAACCCACCAAGTTTTGGAGATGTTCATCAGGCAGCAATAGATAACAGGAATATCCACCTTATAGCTTTAGTCTTTAGTCATGGAAATGCACTAAGCAAGCCTGTCCGGGGCTCCAACCTGTGGCATGCATCTTGTTTGCCGCTATTCTAACTACTGAAGTTAACCAGATTCAAATAAACAGTATTTAAAAGTACTGAGAGCCGGGCTCGGTGGCTCAGCCTGTAATCCCGCGCCTTTGGGAGGCTGAGGTGAGTGGATTGCCTGAGCCCGCAGGTTCGAGACCCACCTGGGCAACTTGGCGAGACCTCATCTCTACAATAAATCAAAATGAGCCGGGCGTGGTAGCGCGCGCCTGTAGTTCCAGCTACTTGGAAGGCTGAGGCGGAAGGATCACCAGAGCCCAGCAGGTCGAGGCTGCGGTGGCCGGGAGCGGCCACTGCACTCCAGTCTGGGTGACAGAGTGAGAGTCCAACTCAAAAAATAAATAAATAAATAAAAGTACCGAGAAAACAGTAAGAGAAGAAAACCATTGCACTCTAAATTCCCTGCAAGCTTTTGTGCCTTAAATCCTTCTATTAACAAGAAGGGGCAGAAACAGATAACCCTCCCAGCAACCGACAGTGTTGGTACTGCTGTGTCCAGTCGGTTCTTAAGGTTGAGGAAATGAAGGCTTGAGAAGAATGACCAACATCCCTAATATCACACAGCTAGTTCAATGGCAACGCTAGGACTGAAACTCAATACTAGGAACTGCAAAGCAAGCTCTGTTGTTTTGTCTTGGTTAGGGAACTTTTAGTTGGCAATCAGGGAAAACCATTCATGGTACAGGAAGAACACAGGAGAGGCCAGGCACGGTGACTCACACCTGTAATCCCAGCACTTTGGGAGGCCAAGGTAGGAGAATTGCTTGAGACCAGCAGTTCGGGACCAGCCCGGGCAACATAGCAAGACCTTGTTTCTACAAACAAATACAAAAATTAGCTGGGCGTGGTGGCATGCGCCTGTAGTCCCAGCTACTCGGGAGGCTGAGGTGGAAGAATCACTTGAGCCCAGGAGTTGGAGACTACAAGTGAGCTGTGATTGTGCCACTGTACTCCAGCCCCGGTGGCAGAGTGAGACCCTGACTCCAAAACAAAAACAAAAACAAAAAATCAGGAATAAAAGTGCAGCCAAGTCTCCCCAGGGACAACACCCAGACACCGAAACCCCTTCAGGACCCATGTTTGCCCTCTCTGGAGCCATGTATTTCTGAACGAGCTCTGTCACTTGTTGCACTGCTACTTGATTATTCTCTGCCTTTCTACAGACCGGCTTTCCCTGGTCTAACATACACAGACTCTCACACAATGGTCCTGTGGTCAGAACAGACAATACAATTTGCTGGGCCCAGAACGAAATAAAAATGCAGGGCCCCAGACAGAGGCACCACTATCAATCTCTCACTTCCCCAGATCCACTGTTCCCATCAATGGCAGTTGGGCAATCTCCAAAGGGTCAGAACTTCAGTTCTGGGACCCACTCGGGAGAGGCCCTGCCAGGTGGCCCGCCAAATATGTCGTGGCCCTGCCAGCCCGGGGAAGGCTGCCACCTTGTCCCACCCCAAGACACCATGAGGCACACCTGACCACAACCTGAATCTTCTCAATGTTAGCACTCAGGGTCCTGCCACGGACAGAGGACAGCAGTAGAGCCAAGGTAGGGATGGTATGTGGGAGGCTGGGCAGGGCCCAGGGCACCAGAAGGTGAGGAGTGGGCATTTGAGAAGCCATCTCAGGGAAGTAAACCAGGAGGCAGGAGGGCATGGGTTCCTGCATAAGCAGAAACTCCAAGACTCTGACGCTCCATTGTCTCATCAGACTTCATGTACAAACACAGATTTGAAGACAACTTTTAAATTTTTATTCTTGTAAATTTTATTTTATGTATTTATTTACTTTACAGACAGCGTCTCACTCTGTCACCCAGGCTGGAGCAAAAATAATTATTATCCAGAATTTCGAGGCCAGACAGGGTGGCTCATGCCTGTAATCCCAACACTTTAGGAGGCTGAGGCAGGAGGACTGCTTGAGACCAGGAGGGCAAGACCAGCCTGGGCAACATAGTGAGATTCCCTCTCTACAAAAACAACAACAAAGAAACAAAAACAAACCAACCAGAATTTCTCTTTTTTTGAGTCCAGGGGTCTCACTCTGTTGCCCATGCTGGAGTACAGTGGCACAATCACAGTTCACCACAGCCTAGATCTCCTAGGCTCAGGTGATCTTTCTGCCTCAGCCTCCCAAGTAGCTGGGACTACAGTTGTGGACCACCATGCCTTGAGAATTTTTTGTAGAGACACGTTCTCACTATGTTGCCCAGACTGGTCTTGAGCTTCTGGGCTCAAGCCATCCTCTTGACTCAGTCTCCCAAGGTGCTTGGATTACAGGCATGAGCCACTCCACCCGACCGAAACACAGAATTTCAAGATGGCGACTGCAAAGCAGCAATCCCCAAGCCTGGGACCCATGTGACTGTACTGGTCACGTGCCCATGGAACCGGCCCTACCCTGACTAACCTGCTTTCTTTCTCCCAATTCCTTGTCGCCACCGGCTCAGCTAGTGGTGGTTCCACCTACATCTAGAGTGACACTGAGGCTGCCGGCACCCCACACCCAAGCAACAGGGATGTAAACCAGGATTAGCCCCAAGAAGGTCTCTCCTGAATCTTTTCCTACCGCATGTGTGATTTTTTTTTTGAGTCGGAGTCTCACTCTGTCGCCCATGCTGGAGTGCAGTAACACGCTCACAGCCACCCCAGCATTGACCTGCTGGACTCAGGAGAGCCTTCTTTCTCAGACTTCGAAGTAGCTGGAACTACTGGCGTGCCACCACGCCCAGCTAATTTTTTTGATTTATCGTAGAGACGAGATCTCGCCATGTTGCCCAGGCTGGTCTTGAACCCGTGGGTTCAGGCAATCCTCTTGCCTCCACTTTCCAAAGTGCTAGGATTACAGGCGTGAGCCACTGCACCTGGCATGCAATGTTTTCATACCCTCTGTGAACACAGGAGCAGAGGTGACTGGCTGCTTACACCAATATCCATCCTCCTCTTCTTTAGTAATGTGAGGTAGCAATGTACCCAAGCTACAAGCGGACATTTCTCAGTGCCATGGACTGAACGTTTGTGTCCCCCTAAATTCACATGCTAAAATCCTAACCCTCAATGTAATGATATTAAGAGGTGGGGCATTTGGGAGACAATGAGGTCACAAAGATGGAGCCCTCATGAGTGGGATTAGTGCCCATATAAGAAGGCTTATGGACCGGGCTCGGTGGCTCAGCCTGTAATCCCGCACTTTGGGAGGCCGAGGTGAGTGGATTGCCTGAGCCCGTGGGTTCGAGACCTACCTGCCCGGGGAATTTGGCGAGACCTCATCTCTACAATAAATCAAAAATTAGTTGGGCATGGTAGCGCGCACCTGTAATTCCAGCTACTCGGAAGTCTGAAGCAGAAGGATTGCCAGAGCCCAGCAGGTCAAGGCTGTGGTGGCCGGGAGCATGCCACTGCACTCTAGTCTGGGCAATGGAGTGAAACTCCAACTCAAAAAAAGAAAAAACAGGAGGCATACGGAGTCTGCTTCCTCTCTCTCTGCTCTCTATCATGTGAGCATGCCATGAGAAGATGGCCAGGAAGCAGGCCCTCACCACATACCAGATCTGCTAGTGTCTTGATCTTAGGATGGCAGAACTGAGAAAAATACGTTGTTTTTTTTTGTTTTTTTTTTTTTTTAGTCAGAGTCTCACTCCGTCACCCAAACTGGAGTGCAGTGGCACTCTCATGGCCACTCCAGTGTCTACCTGCTGGATTCCAGCGATCCTTCTGCCTCAGCCTTCCAAGTAGCCGGAACTACAGGCATGTGCTACCACTCCTGGCTTGTTTTTTGATGTATTGTAGAGATGAGGTCTCGCCAAGATGCCCGTGCTGATCTCAAATCCACGGGCTCAGGCAACCCACTCTCCTCGGCCTCCCAAAGTGCTGGGATTGCAGGCTGAGCCACTGAGCCCAGCCTAAATGTTTTTTCTTTAAGCTACCCACCCTAGTGTAATTGTTTATAGCAGCCTGAACTGAGACACACAGCCTCTTTCTTGGCAGCAAGAGGTGGCCAATGAGACATAAGTGGAAATCAATAGGTGAGACTTCTGGGAGATCTTTCTAAAACAGGCCGACTCGATTGAGTGTGGTGGCTCACGCCTGTAATCCCAGTACTTTGGGAGGCGGTGGCGAGAGGATTGCCTGAGTCCAGTGGTTCAAGCCTGGCCTGGGCAACTTGGTGAGAACTTGTCTCTACAAAAAATTAACCAGGCATGGTGGTGCACACTTGTAGTCCCAGCTACTCAGGAGACTGAGGCAGAAGATTCACCTGAGTCCAGGAGGTTGAGGCTGTGATCATGCCACTGCACTCCATTAGCTAGGCATCGTGGTACGCTCCTATAGTTCCAGCTATTTGGGAGGCTGAGGCAGAAGGATCCCCTGAGTCCAGCAGGCCAAGGTTGCAGTGGCCGTGAGCGTGCCACTGTACTTCAGCCTGGGCAACAGAGCGAGAGTCCAACTCAAAAATCAATCAATAAAAAAGGCTGACTCAGCTAGGAATGCTCCTTTTCCCTCTCTGTCCTGCTGCTTGAAGGACCTGAAGTAATGGGTGGAGTGATTGGATAGAGGTGATGAGTTTGGGAGGGGGCTTCAATTGTTCATCAGAGAGTCCTCTGGGACCTGAACTAAGACAGCTGGATGAGGAAGAGGACAGGACGGGTGTTAACGAGGTCGATGCCACAGGATTTGATAATAGGGACGATGTCCTGTATCCTGTTTGCTCATGTGCCAAGCAAAGTAGAATGTAAGCTCCATAAGGGTAGGGACCATGCCTCTTTTGCTCACCGTTGCATGGCCAGTACAATGCTTGGTACAAAGTAGATAACTGATAAATCTCTAATAAGTGAATGAAGAGTGAATGAAACGCGCTCCATGAGTCCCTTGGGGACGTGACTCCTCACCGAAAGCGGCTCAAGGGGTTGAGAACATGCATCGCTTGAAGGCTTCTTGTACCCAGGGAACGATTCTCAAGTATGGCTTCTCCTGCTCTGTGCCACCTGTGTTCACACCGCATCCCCCACGCTCAGGCTGGGAGTTCTCAGGGCCTGGAGGAGGAGAGCCCTACCGGTGCCTCCGAGCACCGAGCTTTTCCCAACTCTGGCTCCTATGTAGTTCGCAGGCCAAGTTAATGCCACTGTTTCCACAACATCACTTCCTCTGCAGCGTGAGAAAAGAGGAAGAAAATACGCTATGTGACTCTCCTCTTCCCCCAGGGAAAGCACAAAGCTGTTGGAAACAATAAAAGCAGTCCTGTGTAAAGGGGAGACTTTTGTCTGTGCAGTCAGGGGTTGCTGCGCCTGCGACTTCCTGCAGGGACATTCGGCAGCTTTGCAGATAAATAAATGCTCACATTCAGAATGACCAGCCTAGAACACTTTTATGAGCTTTTTCTCCTCCCCAGGCTGTACACAGATAATAAATCAAATTAGCATCCCAAACCTCTGGTTCAGCATCACTTGTCACCAGTTCCCTCATTACGAGGGGTAGGAGAGTTTTGGCAAGGCTGTGCTCAGCTACAATCTAGCAATGCGAGATTGAGGCCACGGCCTCCTTGGGAATCATCTGATGCTTCCAACCTGGGCTGGCCACAAGCTGAGGTCATGGGGCCCTGCTGGCTCCTCCAGACCAGACTGTAAGAGAGGCAGCCGAAACCTCAGCCTTATCACCAAGACTGGATTATAACTTAGAGAGAAAATACACATTTTCATCTCTCAGTTAATAATCATAGGACCATGAGCCCAAATAGACAACTGTCAGAGAGAGAGAGAAAGGGGGGAAGGGGGGAGGAGGAAGAGGAGGAGGAGGATGGAAGGAAGGGAGGGAGGGAGGAGGGAGGGAAGGAGAACATAGCAATTACCAGAAACATAGAATAGCCAGGTGCAGTAGCTCACACCTATAACCCAACACTTTGGGAGGCGGAGGCGAGAGGATTGACTGAGCCCAGGGGTCCGAGACTAGCCTGGGCAACTTGGCAAGATCTCGTCGCTACAATCAATCAAAAAAACTAGCATGATGGTGCACCTGTAGTTCCAGCCACTTGGAAGGCTGAGGCAGAAGGATCGTCTGAGCCCAGCAAGTAGAGGCTGCAGTGGCTGTGATCATGCCACTGCACTCCAGGCTGGGCGATAAAGCAAGACTGACTCAGGAAAGAATCAGAGAACAGGCGTTTTCCTTCCCCACGTTCCGCCTAGTGTAGTGATTTACACCACGGAGGTAGTCAACAGATACTGGATGGATCAAACTGGAATGGAGAAAGTTTGCTTTCTGTTCACCTGAAGTGAAACTTCTGCCCCATTAGTGAAATACAGGATACTGATTAGGTTTAGAAGATGAAGGGGGAGGACGCAGAGATGACAGTATGGTATAAAGATACATTCGTTTGGACTATCTAAATACAAGGATGTTTTGAATGCATCCTCTCTCGAGCCACCGGAAGGAGCAGGACAGCATAGAACCCAGTGGCAGCTCTCCAAATCGCAGATGTGGCCCCACTGACCAGCATCGCAGAGCTGTCGGTTAAAGTAGATGACTGCTTTCCTGGAGAGGTGACCTCACAGCTGGTGAGGGCTGCGACTCCGAAGCAAACTGCATGGTGTAGTCCGTGAATTAAAAAATAACCACTGAGCTGTAAGCCACGCTCTCCTCGACCCCCACCAGCCTGTAGAAGGGAAGCCAACGAAGCACGTCGGGTGGGTGTGCCTCCTCCCCTCTGGCTGTATGTTCTGACTCACTTCAATTGCAGTTCCAGGCTGCCTGACCCTGAGCAGAATCATACAGAGCAAGAACGAGCTGGGGGAAAAGGAATGGCTGAGACCACGTAGACGCTGCTTTGGGTATGTGCCCCAGCAAGTTCAAGTGCTTGCCAGGCTGGTTGGCTAGGGGTAGAGGTGGAAGGTTAATACATTTTTGAATAATTGTTTCCTGTTACCTGCAAACACTCAAAAACCAGCTAAAGGTTTTATTATGGCAGGGCAATCCTCTCAGAAGGAACAATGGTTAGGGCTGTTTTCTTTAAAATCATTCGCCACCAATGATTCTGTCAATCATTTATTCTGACACCCATTCATTCCACAAATATTTATTGTCTACTATATGCCAACCACAATGTCACATGCAAAATATAAGCTCTCAAGCAAACACTGGGTTTTGTAGATGGGTCTGTACTTCTGATACCAAGGTGAGCACTATGGCACACTTACGGCACATATTTAGCCACCCCTGGACTCAGAGAGACCTGGGTTCAAATTCCCAGTAAGTCACTTCCCTAGCTAGGTAAGTGAGCGAGTTACATAACTGACGTTCTCTATGCCTCAGTTTCTCGCTCTGTAAAGTTGGAGGGCCTGTGAAGAACTTTGCATAGAGCATGGGAGTGGGAGCTACCATTATTAGTTAGCACAGTCCTCCCACCCCAGCTCTGCCTGGTGCCACAGTCCACCGCTTGGTGGTATTTCCGAAGCTGGCCCAGCCCTCTGCTGCTGACCCTGGAAATCGGGTCACACTAGACAAGGCGGCATGTGCGGGGAGAAAGGGGGGCTCCATTACGCGCGGCTGCTCGCGTTTCCCCAGGGCCTCCGCATAGTCTATCTAAAAACTCACCTCGGAGGAGGGGAAAGAGCGTGAAGTGGCTCTTTCGATCTGAGACACCCCCTCCCGGAGGAATCACCCCCTCCCCCCTAGCCCAGCGCGGAGTGAAATCTTAGAAGCCCGCGGCGGCTGGGTTTGAACGGAATGCCGGAGTCGGTGGAAGCCGGAGCTGGTCGGCCCGAAGGTCAGCGAGTTGTTTTGAGTTCTCGTACCCGGAAGGGGGGGCAGGGAGGAGAGGACGCCTGGGCCCGAGAGACCCCGCGTCAGAACAGAAATTGTTGTGCTCCGGAACAGGCAGCTCAGCGGAAGCCGCGACGGGGGCGGGTCACGTGCGGCGGTTGGCGGCGCAGCTGGCGGGGGAGCCGGGCTGGGACAAGGGCCGGGCCGGGCGGGGGTGGCGCGGGGCGGCGGCTTTCGCAGCCGAAGGTGGATCCGGCGTGTTCGGGGCGCTGGGAGCGAGCGGCGCCCCGAGTCCGGAGCGAGGGAGGTGCGCGAGTTATGGAGGGGCTGATGTGGGAGCCAGGGCGCTCGGAGCACCGCGTGGTGCGGCACGGGCGGGACGAGGAATCGCTGGGGGGTGGGGGACGGAAGCGGGCTCCCCAGGCAAGAGCGGAACCGACGCGGGGACTGCGCGGGCGAACCCCAAGAATGGAGGCGCCGCTCTTGTCGTCGCCGGCCTTGTTTTCTTCTTGCACGCAAATCCCGGAACGACCGGAACCGCCATCCCTGCCTGCGTCCCAGGGGCTCCCCATTACGCACGGGGGAGGGTGCGTCCCGAGGGCTACTCCAGGAGGCGATCGGCAGAGGCTGAGACCGAGTTGGGCGGCCAGGGTGGCTCCGTGGGGGTTCGGGCAGGGGATAGGGGTGCCCAGAAAACATGCACGCCTCCCCTTCCCCCGGAAGAGCGGTGAGGGAAGACGCGGGCTATCTCTGGGGGCTCCCCGGGGGTGTGGGAGCTGTGCAGGGGCCGCGAGACGGAAGGGGTGCCGTTGAGAAACCATCAGCCCCACCTCGGAGATAGGGGTGGCCTCGTGGCCAGTAAAGGGTCTCAGGCTTCCCTAAAGTGGCGTGCGCTCCTCCAGCGTGGAAGGGAAAGGACACAAACCTGGCCACCCGCCAGAACCCTTGAGGACGCCTGACTTTGGTGTTCCCCCCTCAAGTGGCCCGAAATGTACTCTGTCTTCCGAAGTCCACGAGGTTCAAGTCGGAGGCATGGAAGAGTGGGGTAGTGTGGTCTGGCCTCGGACGGAAAACCCACCCGTGTTCCTCTCAAGTGCCACGCGGGGAAGGCGCGGAACAGTTGTCTCGCAAAGTTTCCCGCCCCTCACCCCAGTTGAGGAAGGGCGGCTCTTCCGGAGGTGGGGGTGGAGGAACGGCCCCGGAGCGGGGAGCGGCGCTAGTTCCTTTCCCCCATGACCGCCCGGGCCGCCAGTGTGTTCGCGTCCCCAGACGATGCACCCCAGCTCGCTGCAACGTCTGCTTGGAGTCGCGGCAGCGGGTGCCGCGCAGAGTCTAGGACGACGCGAGACGCCATTTGCGTCCCTCCTCCCTACTGCAGGTTGGCGGGGGCGGGGGTGTCGCCCGCCGCGGAAGCGTATTCCTGGCAATGACACTGATTAGATGCTGTGTCGATACGTGCACAGAATCGGGGTGGGCCTTCACCTCTCCTGTGCGCACACACTTTCTGTTGGAAAAGTTGCGGTTTTCTCTCTCTCTCTCTCTCTCTCTCTCTCTCTCTCTCTCTCGCCCGCCCTCTCGCCGCACAGCTGCTGTCTCCAGGGCGGAATTAGGCGAGCACGTTTGCTCAGCCCGAGGGAGAGAGGATCGCGCGGCGCTGGGAGGCCGCCGGGCCCGGGTCGCGAAAATCCAGCCCTGGCTTTGCGTCGAGCTGCCGAGTGCGGCGCTTACGCGCGCCCGGCCAGCCGGGGCCTGGTTTCCATCTGCCCCTTTTGCCTCCGTGTTAAGTTCGCCGGGGAAAACCCAACGATCCGTGCAGAGCCCCTCGGAGGAGAGCCCTCCCCAGCCCGATCCTGACCGATGGAAAAAATGACAGTATAGGTTAGAGCAGGCGGCCCGCGAGTATTAATGCGGCCGCCTCGGTTCCCGGTGCTTGGGGAGGATGGGCGCCTCGCCAAGAAACCGCCGAAGGAGGAGCCATGAGGGCCGCCTGCCCCTTCCCGGGCTAGGAAACGTGGATTCTCAGAGGGACCGGACAAATGTGGTCAGACAACTGCGGGAACTTTCCCCGTCTAAATACAGGTTGCCCTTGTATAGCTCAAGCAAGATCAACCTTTTTTATTTTCTGTGGAATACACGTCGAGTCAGTTATAAATACTGTGGGAACTGGTTAATCGGTCGATGCGAACTTTGATCTTTGCCTGGTATTCAGTGTGTGAGCAGTAGGTGCCGGGCTGAGCACTATTATCTTGGCACGGCCTGTGTGTGTCCTAACAAGGTGGGGTCCCCTTTGCGCTCCACCTTCGAGGGCCTTTAATTAATAGAACTCGAAGAGAGGATTCATTTTAGTTGTGGTTTCTGTTTGGGGGTGGCTTGCTCCTTGCAAAGTCTCGCCTGGGGTTGTTTATACTTCGTAGTCGAGGGCCCTGGGTTTTGGCTTGTGTAGCCCACGTTTTTCTCTTGGCTTTTGCTTTTCCTGCGTACGTGCTGTTGGGGGCGGGGAGGGGGCCGTCGAGAGGAGACGTGTGTTGCTGCTGCCCTCGGGCTCTCACTTGCGCACCACGCGGCCTCGGAGGAGGGGAAATGTGAACTCTCCGGGTGGCGCTCGAGAACTGGAATTCTGATTTAGGGCTGCGGGGTTGTTCCGGAGGCTGGCTGGCAGCAGCTAGTAGGGCCCGGAGGCTGTGAAGGGGAAGCCCCGGAGGTGACCCTGAGGCCTCAGGAGCAAACCTGGAGGCGCCCATGTTCTTTGTCTTTCTCGGGCCTGGCAGCTTGGCATGCACGGTTCAGATAAGGATCTACCGAGGGCGAGAGCATACTGCCAACACATTTCAGCGATTAGGCAAACGCTGGTAGCCACGTAAGGGAAAGGCCATTTGCGTGGTCTTTGAAAAGGAAGAGGCAGCCTCGCCTAATGAATTATGGGTGACCTGGGAGAAGCTAGGCGGGAGGCTGAGGCCTCCTGAGCTCTTACTTGCCTCAGCTCCTCCCCATTATACCGGAGACCCCAGTTCAAAGGTAATAGGAAGCCTTTTGAAATTAGGAATCTGACTGCTTCTGTTTACATAAGTAGTACTTGCATTTATGTGTCAGTAAAAGGTGGCCCACCAATGGCCCAGGGACGAGGCCTGCCACACGCCAAGCCATGGGCCAGTGTTAAACTCAGCCCAAAGTGTACCCCCAGAGGACACAGCTTTTGCCCATCTCCTCCAAGAAATGATTTATAGGAGGTGGCCTTGAGCCATCAAAAAGAGTGGCCTGGAAGACTAGGCTGGAGATCCTTGAAACCAGCACTGTTCCCAAGACCGCAGGGAGAGAGTGGGTAATGGTGCCTGCGCCCTGACGGGAACTTACCATCATTAATCCAGTCTAAATGAGCACCATTAAAGAGCACTCCCCCTCCTATACACCAGCAACACACACACGCGCGCACACACACACACACACACACACGCCTTTAAGGAAAAGTGTGGTCCTGGCAGTTAGAGCTCATTTTGCCTTCTTAATTTTTCTGTGGACGATGTAGTACCCTTCCCACCCTGCCAAAATGACTGGCCCAAACGGGCCTCCAGGACCATTAACCTAGATTTGTTTCTTATCCACTCCCCATCCAAAGGGCAACCAACTGGTAACAGCAAACCCATGTAATGTAGCATTGTAGCATGTCATCAAGGCAACATTTTAAGCACATTTTTTTCTAGTTGGAGTCTTACTATGTTACCCAGGCTGGAGTACAGTGGCACGATCATGGCTCACTGCAGCCTCAGTCCTTCCACCTCAGCCCCCTGAGTAGCTGGGACTACAGGAGGGCCCACCACGTTCGCTAACTTTTTTGACTTTTTGTGGAGGAGAGGTCTGGCTATGTTGCTTAGGCTGGTCTCTAACTCCCGGGCTCAAGCAATCCTCCCGCCTCAGCCTCCCAAAGTATTGGGTTTACAAGCATGAGCCACCATAGCTGGCCTCTAAACAGAACAACCCTGTGGGGGAGACACTAGTATTAGCCTTCTTTTATGGAAGAGGACGCTGAGGTTCAGAGCTGGCTCAAGTGGCTTGCCCAAAGCCACTCAGCTTGGGATAGGGCCTGGATTGTCCAGAGGGAGGAGAGAGAAGGCTGTGTTGCTGCTCCAGTGTTTTGCAGTGAAGGTGAGCTCCAGTGTTTTGTAGTGGGGGTGTTTCGAGAGTACTGCCTGGACCCCAACCTTTCCAGGTAAAACATAGGAAGAGGCCAGAAAGTCCAGCATTTGGCCCTTATTTTACAAAGGAAAGTTCCAGAGCATCGTACAGAGGCTCGTTGCTGTGGCTCCGCGGCGGCAAAGGGATCGGGGAAGGCAGTAAAGGCCCCTGGCCCACCTAGACACATAGCATCCGGCGGTCACGTCCGCCGGAGGTGACTGAGGACTGGGGACAGCCGATTGCCGAGGAACTCCTTATCGCCCAGTGTCAGTGATCCCGGGTGGTGGAGCTAAACGGCCGTCTGCGGGGGCGGCTGGTTCACGCCAGTCCCCAGGCTCCTCCCGCGGAGCTGGCCAGACGCCCGGCGGCGCCTCCGAAGCCCGAAGCTCAGGGCTCCCCTCGGCTTGCGCCAGCCCCAGGCACGGAGCCCCAGGACCTGGGACTGAGAGTCTAGTTCCTCAGCCTCGGTGGGGACCGCTGGTTCCGGGTTGCTCGTGCTCAGCCTGCCTCCCCTAAACACCCGGCCCCTGCGCGGGCGCGCAAACACACAGACACACACACACACACACACACACAGGCGCAGACACACACGCGCGCAGACACACGTTCCAAGCGCGCAAACACACACACACACACACACACACACACACACACACACACACACACACACACACACACACACACACACGGGCGCAGACACACACGCGCGCAGACACACGTTCCAAGCGCGCCCGCCTCCCGGGCCTCCGCTTTCCCCTCCTCCCCGGCGCTTCGAAAGCTCGTGGCGGCTGAGCTCTGCGCCGGGAAGAGCCCGTGTGGGGGCGGCGTCGCTTGTCGCCTCCCCAGCACCCTCGGGGCGGGAAGCCGGGCCTGTGGCTTCCCATCTCCCCCGGGAAGTGACGGCTGCTGGCGGGGACCTGTTCGCTCAGTGTTTCGCAATGGCCCGGAGGTCAGAGCGGAGGACCAGACAGGGGCGCCTGGGCGAGGACGAGGGTGGCCATGAGTCCCCTCTCCCGCGGAGGCTGGCTCGGCCTCTGGCCACCGCGGGTAGTCTACCCCGCACGTCTTGGGTTGGCCGCGGCTGGACGCCCCTGCGGGCCCCGGGGCGGCGAGTCCCCCCCCCCCGGCCCGTCCTCGGAGCTCGCGAAGCCCCCCGGGTCCCGCGGCTGGGCAGCGCGGAAGCCCGGCCGCCCCGCCCCCCGGGGCCGCACTTGCCGGCGGTGAGCGAGGCTCAGTGAGCCGGGCCGGCCGCCGAGCCGAGGGAGGGAGCGCGGCAGCCCGCGCGCCTCGAGGCAGAACACACGCCTTTCCCGGAACCTTGAAACCCAGGGGAGCCGCTGCCATCTTCGCGTGACGAGCAGCGAGACGCCGGTGATTAAGTGTTTCTTTCCGGCTCCCTCCCCGGGTTGCGGCTCTCCTTTCTACAGGGCTGGAAGAATGAAACCTGGGGGAAAAACCACACACAACTGCGCTCTCCTCTCGCTCTCGTGTCCGCACTGGTCTCCCAGGGCGCGCCCACGCAGGCCACCCCTGACCCCCCACACCACGCGTCGCCGAGAGCTGGGGATCCAGGGCCACATGCCTCGGTTTCCATCCATCTGCTTTAGCTCACAGCTCAAGTGTGTGGAATGGGGAGGGGGCACACACTGCCTCCCCACCCCCTCCATGGGGATTAACCTAAACACAGGAATCCCCCACCCACACCCGGGACTAATCCTGCCGCGCCTCCTGGGATTAACTCGGCTCACAGGTCCATAAAACACTTCCGGCGCGGCCAGAGGGTCTGTCTGCAGAAACACTTTAAAATTGTCCTCCCGGGTCTGGAGTTGGAATTGACCAGGTGGAGGGAAGTGAGTAAACAGACAGTTGTAAGAGACAGGCCGTGAGGTTTGCAGGCTGTGGAAGGAGCTGCCGCGAGCGGGAGGGTGACCCGAGTCCGGCAGGCAGATCGGTCCTAGAAAAGGATGCAGCATTTACCATATGACAGCAACCAGGAGGAAGGTGGGTTTAGGCAAGAGCAGGTGGGTTTCACCTGGCTTCTGGCCCCAATTCCAAGTAGACTCGCTTCCTGAAATTTGTGTGGGGGGAAGGGACTTGTCTCTTCATCTGTAAAATGGGAACTGCGGCGCCTACCCTGCTCCTCTCTAGTGGGTTTCTGAGGTCCAAAGTGTTAAAGCACTTTGTAAGTGCCGCCTGATCTGTCTGTCCACCGTGGTCAGTGTTCAGTCTCTCTTAGGCAGAAAAACCAGTGACTTTCTGATCAAAACACAAACTAAAAAACAGCCCTTCCTCAAATCCATGCAAGAATGTTCGAGATAAAGGGAATCCAAAAGCAAACGAATGTTTTGACTCTCCTTTTCTTTTACATCATCATTTCAAGATGAGCTTCTGAAGTAATGGGAGAATCTTTGGAATGTTCTAAGAAAAATCTGTCCAAAATTGGGGATTAATGGGGGGGAAAGAGCCTTTAAATTGGGTCAAATCACATTTTAAGGAGAAGAAAACCGGAAGAAGAATATAAATTCAAAGTAGCTTCCTGGCTATGTCCCCTTCTGTTAGTCTGGAGAGCAGATGCCCGTACATAGCCACTCCCTCAGCCCCAGGACCCCGGAAGTAGGCCCTGACTCAAACTTGGTCAGCTAAGTGCAAGGTGACGTTGGGGTGCTGGGTGGGGTCAGTGAAGAAAGGCGAAAATTTGCTTAAGATGAAGATCGGAAGAAAGATCTAGGCCTGCCTCTGCGTCTTGAAGGCCCAGAGCTGCGAAAACTGTGTGTGGGGGGGGGTGCCCCGTGACCTTCTTCCCCGCAGATGGACTCACGCACCGTGACCGGCCCCAGGTGGTGCCCAGGCGCGCTGGGAACGGAGGCCCAGGCTGCGCATTCACCCTGCCTCGCAGCTTGCGAGCGGGAGACCCTCCGGCTGAACCGCCCACCGGCCTTCCTCTCCTCTCCCTGGCCCTGGGGGCTTGGGCTTGGGCTAACCCCCTCCCCGCCCTGGCGCCCAGCCAGATCCCGAGGCCTCCCCCGCCCTGCAGTCCCGGTTCTTCCCCTCGTGATTCATTTAGTGCAGAAAGCCTGTTTACCTCCGCGGCCCAAGGCGACTCAATCTGCGTAAAAAGCCCCAACGCCAGCGCCGACCAGTAGGGGGGGATTGTCCTATAGATTATTTCTCCTCCTGGTTTTTGTTTTTGTTTTTTTTTAAACCAGAAGGCTCGGTTGGAGAGGGGGTGGGGTGGCGTGTTGCTGCTGTTTTTTAAAACACTGTATTTGAAAAAGAAACAAAAGCCACACAAAAGCCGTTTAGGAGGTACCAAGGCTGTTTTTACATATAAAAAGTGCAGCGAATACCAAGGGGCCCCCAGCAGTGATAAACTAAATGGTTGGCCGATTTCGACAATTAGCAGTTAATCTGCTATCTGCGATCTGCAAACAAGTTTTGAAGCTCGAAGGACACCGAATTCCTGTTCCAGTCGACAGCGTTGTACTCGGGTCTGTTGGGCACATCCGATGCTGCTGGTTTCTCCTAGAGCGAATCCAGCTTCCGCAAACATAGGTTTCTCGGGTCGGAGGACCGACTTGATCCACAGAAAATTCTCTTGGGCAAAGTAGGAGCCTCTGCCTGCATCGCCCCTGGAGCTCGAGCTCATCTGTTTGGTTCAGATGTCTCCAGACTGGTTTTTACCCTCGGATTTAGCGACCCTCCTAATTTTTGCACGCAGTTGGCCTCCGATAAATGCGCAATGGATGGCAGACACTAAAGTGAAGCTCTCAGCCTGATGGGCAGCCTCGCCCTCGGAAGCCCATTCGGGTGCCCAGAGCCCCCGGGCCGCCGCAGCCTGTGCGCAGCATCGCCCTGCGCGGGCCAGGGCGGGCGGGGGAGGCCAGGAGGCACGAAGCGCCTGGAGCCTGCACGATGATAAATATTGCGCAGACAGCCCATAAATAATTTGCATTATGTTCAGCTGACAACGCAGGGCGATTAATTTTAATAGCTACATATTTGCCTGGGCTGCTGCCTTCGTAGGCCCCGTAATGAAAGGCGAGAGGCCGCCCTGGCTCCGTGCTCGCGGTCCCGGAAGGCAGTCGGGAGGTGCGGGAAGGCTCGAGGCGGCGTCTCCTCCAGGCAGCCTCCCGGGGAGCCCCAGCCCCTGGGCCCCCCTCTCGCCCCCCGCACCGTGTAGGGGTGGGGTGTGCGCGCGACGCCAGAGCACCCCCGAGGGCCTCGAGCAACAGGAGCCACCATAATGACACTGCACATTCGTCTGTGTGGGGAGAGCCACTTGTGGACGGGGAGACCCTCCCCGCGGCGATGCGCCCCATCCGGACCGAGTTCAGAGTTAACTCCGGGCGGGGTGGGGGGCGGGATTTCACGTTCTACTTCGGTTGCGGGGCGGGGGGTTGTGCGGGTGTTCGTCGCCGCTAATTCGCCAGTGGGCCCCAGCTCGGCCGACGCTTTTCCGACCTCCGGGCAGGAGCAAGGAGCAAAACAAAGCCCGGCTGCCCAGGCGTCCTCTCCGCGCGTGTAGGGTCCTGAGCCCCCCCCGCCAGCCGCCGTCCCGCACCCCGCGGAAGGCCCCCCAAAATGCTTCCTGAGCTCTTCGAGGCAGAGGACCGCACACATAAAGGACGGAAGAAAGGGTTAGGAGGAGCTGTTTGCAAGAGGGGGCAGGGAGGGGAGAGCGGCGAGGAAGGACACGGCGCAGCGGCCGCCGCGGTCCCGTGGTGGCCGGGTGCGCGCGTGTGCGTGTCTGTGTGTGTGCGTTCCGATGACAAAGCCCCGCCGCCGCCAGCGAGCTCCCGGCTGCCAGAGCACTGGTGGGGGAGGGGGAGGAGAAGCGCCAGCGCTCGCGTAGGTAGCGGCAGATCGCAGCTTCCTGGGAGAAAGAGTTCATTCATGAGCCGTAGGAGGCCTCCCGGCCCGGCCAGGTGGAGATTCCCGAAGCCAACACCTGTGTGTTTTCCTTTTTGGAAACAGGCGTGCGCATCGATCATTACCATATTTTAATTGCCTTTCGCAAAGGTCATCTCTAATTATGGGTTGCCAGGAGGGTTGGCCAGGGGTCTGTAGCCCTGTATTATCTGTGTGGGTGTGTGTGTGTCGCCGCCGAGACAATGCGCCCAGCTCTTATCGAAATGCCAATCCGAGGGTGTCCGTGCGCGCCTGCGAGGCGGTCACGACGTGCTGGATCCACGCAGACCAGGCTGCGTGCACAATAAAAAGCCGAGCAGGCGGCGGAGGGCCGCGCAGACCCACGGGTTTTCTTTTTAGAAACAGTGGTGCGAAGAGACTTGACAATAATAACACGCAGCGGGATTAAATCAGGGCGGGAATAAGAAAATGTATTTTCGTTTCTAGTACCGCGGACTGTGTTTAACCCATCCGATCCCCCCCAAAGCGTTTTGTGCCCCCGTGGAGTCCTGCGCAGGGACAGGTGCGGGGCACACAGTGGCTTGGGACTGCCTCGCGACGTTCCCGGGGCAACCACGTTATTTTCATATTAATCTCTTCCCTTAATTCAGGATGGTTGTCAGTTGCAGTGACGTGAAGCATCCTTAACGATGTCTGTTTTATGGAAAGCGATATCCGACTAGTTGAAAAGGAGAAAGAAAACGTTGAGGTTTTTTAACTTTTGAAAGTCTGCATTTCCTTAGTTTTTATCACTTTCAGAAACCTTGTGTCAAAAGTCTGTTTTAACTTCCAGGGGGAAGAACAGTCAGGAAGGTAGATGGAGGGTCAGGAGTTCTTGGGAGGGGATTTTGGAGATGGAAGAGGGTGGAGATCAGTGAAGAGCTGTGGGGTCAGGGATGGGCAGCAGCCTCTGTGAACTTGACTTTCTCAAAGGAGCCTGGCATCTCTGAGCCACAGCACTGTTTCTGGGAGTCCAGCTGGACAAAGCCAGGGGCCGGGTCAGGAGCCTTGAAGAGTTGGAGGGTTTTGTACCGCCCTGCTTCCTGCCTGCCCCCACACCTGGCCTCCTGGCCTCACCAGCAGCCAGCTCTGCCCTGAGGAAGGCAGAGCCAGATGACTGGTCCAACCCCCCAGAGACCGCCTGGCTTTCTCCTCCCCTGTAATCATAACCAGATGCACTTAAGCGCCTTTCATCAGAGGAAGCCCAAAGTCCTTTAACAGGCTTCAATAAAAGCCTTGCAAGGGCCTGCCAGCCTGCTCAGTGTCGGGGCCCCTGTACCCATTTCCCAGCTGAGTTAGCCTGGGGCTGCCGTCAGGCTCTAGCTCCTCCCCTGGGACCCCAGAGGCCAAGGAAGTCTACCCAACCAAGGCAGCCTCTCCAGGCAAGTGGGGTGCCAAGATCCCTGCAGGTGTGTGGTTGCAGACCCCATTAACAGGAGGAAAGAAACAAGCACAGGAGAGAAGCCATCAGCTAATGCCCATCCTATGGAAGGACAAACCTTGTGAGACAAAGCCAGAGGTGATAAGAAAGTAGAGGTGGGACAGGGACAGTGATGATGGAGACATTCAAAAAAGCATCCATGGTACTTGGGCCATCCTGAATTCAGAGTCCCTGTCTCACTGTTGCAATCTGTCAATCTCCCCAACTAAACTACGAACTCCTCAAGTACAAGAATTATCTTACTTATCTTTGCAAGCCTGGCCCAGGGCCTGAAACGAAATAAGTGATAAATGTTTGGGAGGTCACAGTTATGGTGGAAAACTCTGGAGCTAGGCACATCTGGGCTTAAGATGGGAGCTCTGCCCCCAGTGGTTGTATAACCTTAGCCTCAGTTTCCTTATCTGTAAGATGGGCATGAGCATGCCGACATCAAATGATTAGAGAAGGATTAGAAGTGGTAGTTACATGCAAAGCACCAGAAAGGTAATAGTAAGTTTCTAGTAAATGTCATGCCCTTGCTTCTTGAATTAGTGAAGGGAGAATTCAGGCTGATGTTGATTGAAGTGTAAGAAGGAAGGTTTGTGTAAGATCCTAGCTAGGCACAGCTCTCACTGGCCTGGGAACTGCGTCAGAAGAAAGAATTGCTCCTAAATTGTGTGAACTGGAGCCACCCGATCCCACTGTCCCAACAACCCCAAAGCTATGAACTTGGGAAGCCAAGCCAACCTTGATCTCAGGTGCTGGGGAGGGGGCAAGTCCCAGACCCTGGGACTCTCATGCACAGGGCTGAGTTGTGACTGGGCCCCAGTTCTGCATCGAGGGCCAGACTGCTGGAGATGAGTGGCTGCTGTATAATCCCAGTTGGTGCTGGCTTTCTGTGGTCAGGAGAAGTGCCCCTTCAGCCTTGACCTCTGCTTGAGTAATCATGGCTGTATTTTATCTTTGGCAAGTTCATCCCTGGGCATTTGGCGGAGCGGGAGGGGGAGGACTGCCTGCTTCTCTTTGCTTTCCCTCCTATTCTGGTCTGTTCCCTGGTTTCCCACCGCTCCTCCCGACCCCACACAATTTGGCCTGTTTTTCTCCCCCACTGCAGGCTGCTTTGCTTGTTCTTTTCTTCTGCTCTCTGGCTGCTCTGCTTGTTTGGGGGTGGGGTTAGAGCCTGGGCTCCCCACATTCTCCTCCTCGGACCTCCACATTCCAGATGTCTGTCAGCCCCTCCTCAGGTCTCCCTGAGCTCAACATTTCTCTGGGAGGGCAGCCTGAGAGTCAGGGTCAGTGGGCTGCCCGGCCATGAGAGGCCTGTGAGTGCCTGTCTCTGAGGAAGAGGAAAGGGTGGGGGGCAGAGGCCAGCTGTACTGCTGGGGATTCTGTGGCTAGGGCCATGTGAATACATGCATTTGGAGTGTGACCCAAGTCGGGGAGTTGGCGTCACAATGAACCGATGTGGGATTTGTGAGGAAATTGCAAAGAAACAGACACTAACATTTCTTCCATGTTTCATCCCTTCCTGGCCCTGAGATGAGCACCTTCCAGGAAAGGCAAGAAAAACGTGGGGAGAGAAGAAAACAGAAGGGAGAGCAAACCTAGCCTGATGAGAATGCTTGGTCTCTCTCCTCTCCGGCCTTGTGTGACCAGTGTAGGTCAGGAGGGAACAACAGATAGGGTCCTTTACTCAGGTAGATACTTTAGGGGAAATAGGAGGTCAGAGTTGAGGAGGGGACAGGTTCTACAGGGATTTCATAAAGGATGAGACTTGGTTTTGTTTTTGAATTGGGGAGGGTCTCACTCTCTTGCCCAGGCTAGAGTGCAGTGGCACCCTCATGGCTCACCACAGCTTCTACCTCCTGGGCGCAGGCAATCCTCTCCCAGCCTCCTGAATAGCTGGTACTACAGATGCGTGCCACCATGCCCAGCTAATTAAAAAATTTTGTTGTTGTTGTTGAGAGGAGGTCTTGCTATGTTGCCCAGGCTGATCTTGAACTCTCCTGGGCTCAAGCAATCCTCCCGCCTTGGCCTCCCAAAGTGCTGGAATTACAAGTGTGAGCACCTGGCCTTTTTTTTGTTTTTGTTTTTTGCTTTGGTTTTTAATCTAGCTCACCTTCTTCCATGGATTTAGCAATATGGTATAAAACCGATCTCCTCCCCTGTAGCTTGTCAGCTGCAAGAGAGCTTGGAAGCAGTTTGATTCTGCTCCTGGATTCTGTGGGTCTGGAATTTGGTGGAAAGACTCAACAGCTGGGGGCTGGAATCATCTGAAGGCATCTTTGCTCATGTCTAGCTGTTGGCGGAGACCTCAGCTGCATCCCATAGCACAAACACGGGACTCTCCATGTGGCCTGGGCCTCCTCACGGTATGGCGCCTTAAGGGTAGTAGGACTTGGAGTAACATAGCTGTCGCTCAGGGCTCCAAAAACAAGCGTTTCAGGAAATAAGACTGCAGCAGCACCACCTTTTCTGACCCACCCTCAGAAGTCAGGCAGCGTCACTTGTGCTCTAATGCATTCTTTGTAACTGGTCACAAGCCCACCCATATTCAAGGGGAAGGGACAGAGACCCTACCTCTTACCTGGGAGGAATGTCAAAGAACTTGTGACCATTAGGGGGGAAAAAGCCATGCCAGGCACTCTTGAGAGCTAAGCTTCATTAGCAGGGGTTCTAAACAGAATAGTCTACGTTATAATAGGCGCTTGTACCCTCAAGAGGCCTCATAAATTATATGGGGGGCAGGAGGAGGCAGAGAGCTCAAATTAGGATAGGGTAGAAGAAATAGAGCTATAAAGCAAATATGGATTTTATGAGAAATAGAAGATATTCAAGGACAGCTCTCTCTGTGAACTCGCCACGTGTGGGAAGGACCAATGCAGTAGTGGGATCCGACAGGTTTTAGACTCTTCTGCATTGAGAAGGAAGTGGGCAATAGATGAAACTGGCAAGGTCTCTGCCACCTCCTTCTCCCGCCATCTTAGGGGAGATCTGGGAATCCCTCATCGCTCCAGACAGTGTTATTTTCACTATTGCCTTACAGATTACCCCCTCCCGCAATATACAGATATCTTTATATGGTACAAAACTAGGAATGTAGTCAATGCATTGCCTACAGTAAGTGTGGAAAAAAGAAGAAATTACTTCTTATTGTTTGGGCCACCCCCAGGTGTGGTTTTAAATGCCCAGCGTGGACAGTGTTGTTACTGAAAGGGGCTGGGTACACCTCTGGGGTCCCAGGTTCCCATTATCCTCGTCTCTAACCCCTGAATGGAGAGTTTGACTTCTAATTTCATGCTAGGGGTTTCACAGGCAACATAATTGTATTTGCCTCTGCCTTTGATCTGCTATTTCATTGTGGCTTGACTAGGAGACAGAGATAGAAACGTGGTGGAAAAACATGATTTTGTTTTGCTTTGGAATTGGCAGTTATTATTTTCTCTGGCTCCCTTAACATGACACACCTTCCCTAAATCCGAAATCTAATCATTTTCCCATTTTTGAAAATCCAGAAGGCATGTGTACCCTCTGGCCTGCTTTCCTGTTCGCTCATGAAAATTTCATTTTCAGCAAGGCTTTGGGGCGTGATGCTCAGGTTTTAGATCTCAATGTAAATTGAAGCCTCAGAGTTAGCAGAGGACACCTGGGTGAACTCTGACACACCTGCCCTTTTCCTGACCTCGCCTCGACTTCCAGAATGTACCTGGTTCACCCCAGCTTCCCTCGAGGTGATTTTGGGTCTGCAGGGCCAACTCTGTGCCAGGAAACAAAGAAACACAGATTCAGCAGGAACCTTGTGGCTCAGAACTCAGCAACGTTCAGGATAGCCCCTGAAATAAGCTGACTTCTCAGGCAGGGTTGCCGCATCAGGTTGTTCACTCTGTGTACTGCACAAAGGTCCCTAGCCAAGACAAGGAATGAGGGCTGGAATTCAGGCCCAAGGGCACCTTTCTCCAGTTGTCACAAAGTCAGAATAGGCTACTGGCAGCTCTGTTCTCAGGGCAAAGGAAAAAGATTCTGTCTCTGATCAAGAAGAAAAGAGAAGGTGACACAGGACAGGATGGAGGTCAAAAGGGTATCTTGGGCGCACAGTGGATCAGCCTAAGACTGCAAACCAAGCCAGTGCTGACCCAGCGTGTTGGAGCAGTAGGCCCATATACTTAGTCTTTGTTTTGTTACCGCACATGTCTGGGCACTAGTGTTGATGCTACTGGGTACCTTCCCGGCTTTATTTGGAGTGAAAAAAAAAAGGAAAGAAAAACCCAGCCATCAAATAGGTCACAAGGGCTGGGTGTGGTGGCTCATGCCTGTAATCCCAACATTTTGGAAGGCAGAGGTGAGAGAATTGCTTGAGCCCAGGGGTTCGAGAGCAGTCTGGGCAACTTGGTGAGACCTCGTCTCTACAGTAAATAAAAAAAATTAGCCGGGCATGGTGGTGCATAACTGTGGTTCCAGCTACTTGGAAGGCTGAGGCAGAAGGATCGCCGGAGCCCAGCAGGTCTAGGATTCGGTGGCCGTGAGCATGCCACTGCACTCCAGCCTGGGTGATGGAGTGAGACTCCTGCTCAAAACAACAACAACAACAAAAACAAAACAGAGGTGTCATTCTCCCTGTGCTCTTCCTGTGTGACTTGTTCAGCTAGCAAGGTGGGATTTTGTTGTTTGGGGAGTGGGGGTTTCTTTGGCTATGAATGTGAAGGCTTTAAGGTATGTTGTTAACTGCAGGCCCTTATGTACTTGGCATAGGTGTTTGGGTGTAAGACCCTAACGGGTGGCACAATAGTTTGACGTTCTTGGGTTTTTGTTTTGTTTTGTTTTGTTTGAGTTGTAGTCTCATTCTGTTGCCCAGGATGGAGTGCAGTGTCACGCTCAAGGCTACCGCCACCTCAACCTGCTGGGCTCAGGCGATCCTTCCGCCTCAGCCTTCTAAGTAGCTGGAACTACCAGCAAGTGCTACCACGCCCTGCTAATTTTTTGATTTGTTGTAGAAACACAGATTCAGCAGGAACCTTGTAGAGATGAGGGTTTGCCGAGTTGCCCAGGCTGGTCCCAAACCCATGGGCTCAGGCAATCTTCTCACCTCGGCCTCCCAAAGTGCTGGGATTACAGGCTTGAGTCACCAGGCCCAGGCATTCTAACAAGCCACCTGTGAACTAAAATTCAAACGCATGTGTTAATAGACAAGGAAGATTTGTATTACCAAGTGGAGGATGAGCCAGAGAAAGCAATTCCTAACAAAATTAAACAATTCCAAAGAGGAACATTTCTGGCATCAGCAGTGGGCTCCTTATGAAGGTCTGCGGGAGCCTTCTCAAGAAGCCGTTTAGAACAGCTTACTCTCTCTTCATTTCTAACCTGGGTGGGAGTGCTACTGGGAATTCCACTGATACATTGAGAGGTATTTTCACAATAAGGCCACAACTGGACTTTTTGCAGAGGAGGGCGCATTTGGATGACTTCTTCCCTGATCACCAGGTATAGGCCAGGAGCCCTGAATTCATTTGCCTCACTCCCTGCTTCCACACGTTGGGTCACTTGAATTGAGTAGATTGAAAGAAGTTCCTTTGAAAGGACATTAGTTATGGTATGGTGACTGGGAATTCTCCAAGTTTTATTCTTCTAAATGCTTGAATTTTTTAAACTTAAAAACATTAATTTGTGGCCAGGCGCAGTGGCTCACGCCTATAATCCCAGCACTTTGGGAGGCCAAGGTGAGAGGATTGCCTGAACCCAAGGGTTCGAGACCAGCCTGGGCAACTCGGTGAGACCTCATCTATACATTTAAAAAAAAATTAGCCGGGCATAGTGGCACACGCCTGTACTTCCAGCTACTTGGAAGGCTGAAGTGGAAGGATCGCCTGAGCCCAGCAGGTTGAGGCTGCGGTGGTCGTGAGCATGCACTCCAGCCTGGGCAACAGAATGAGACTCCAATTCAAAAAAACAAAACAAAACACATTAATTTGTATTTTTTACAAAGGCATATTTGCCCAGAGTTTGTGAAGCCAAATAGTATGGAAAGGCTTGGTACAAAAAAGCAGTACCCTGTGGGTACCCCCTGCCCCATTACAGCTTTCTCTTCTGGTAGATACCATCACCATTGTATTTCTAAATAATATGTAGATGTGGCCTTCTCTCAAGTAATTCATGCCAATCATTCTCTGTGGACCACCTAAGATGGTAGAGGAAGATTTTAGGTCCCAGTACCATACCTACCCTCCCCCAGTCTCACTATAGCACTAGAGCACAAAATCTTATTAAATTTATATCCAGTGTTTACTTTGTAACCACATTATATATCATTCATTGCTGAGCCAAATGAGCTTCAGTGATTGCATTTCCTTTCTTGTAAGATTTTTTTTCCCCTGGAGTTAATAATTGCCTCATTTTTTTTTATTTGCCTAATTTTCTTTGACCTATGACTAATTTTCCCACACTTTCCAACCTCTGTACAGATCATCTCAGGACAGTTTTCTGCATGCTCAAAACTTAAAGGCCATCCGAAAATAGGCTGATCTTTTTTGTTTTGTGTTTTCTTTTTTAATGCCCATTTTCTTTAAGTCTGAAAGCTTTTTCAAAAAGTCTCCAATCTTCTATTTAGTCTTATTTTCTGAAACTATTCTCTTTCTGATGGTGGGAGTTTTACTGATTTCAAATAAAGTACTGTGTTTTGATGGAAAATTGCTTCTCCCCCACCCAGCTAATGTCAGGAGCTGAGAAATGAGCCCAGGGTTTCTGATTCTTGGTATTTTGCTTAGTTTAAATAAACTTTCACCATTTTTCCTAAACAGCAACCTTTCAGAAGTAATGACTGTTATTCCCTAAAACCCTGGAACCATCCAGTGTTAGTAAATTTTCATTCTTTTGTCCCCTCCCCTCCCAGAACTGATTCTACATTTTTAGAAATAAAGGTTATTTTAAAAAATAATTAATTGGCCCTTACTCATGACATTTACTGCAGAATTCATGCACTTTTTAAAAGTTCATCTCACGTTGCCTTTTATTTGTGTTCATTTACAAGCCTGCCTTTCCAACTAGATTGTAAATTTCTTGAGGGCCAGAGGTGTCTTTTTTCAAAAATCCACTTTTGTACTTTTGGCTTCCCCTAGGTCCTAGCACAGTGCCCTGTCCTTAGCAAGCTCCCCATGCAAGCATGTTCAATTCAGAAAAGTGGACAAATCCAGTTACAGCCTTTCCAATCAAGAGCCCTAAACCGTGGTAACTTTCGACCCCTGTCTTGCCCCGAGAGCGCCTTGGAAACCCCTTGAACGGCGGGGACTGCGCCGCAGGCCTCGCACCCCCTTCAGAGCCGCCTCCGCAGGTTGCACTTGGGGACAGCAGCCGAGGGCTGGGGTGCGCGGACCTGGCGCCGAGCGCCCGAGAGGTGATCCACGGTGACCATCGCAGGAGTCCGGGAACCAGAGGTCGTTTCTCGGGATGAAAATCCGCTCCGGCGTCCCGGGGAGGGGCGACTCCAGGCCGTGCTCTCACCGGGGGGCGGCCGCCCTCCGCCCCCGGCCTGGGTCCGCGTGGCCCGCAGCGGGGAGGGGCTCGGGAAGGAGCCTCCGCCTCGGCCCGGCTTGCGGCTCCGCTGTCCCACCGCCGGGGGCAGCGCCGCCCGGCCAAGATGGCGGCCGGCGCGCGCCCGCGCCCGGGCGACCGGCGGCGTCAGCCCCCCGTGAGCCGGGGCGCGCGCTGTGGCCCCCGGCGGGAAGCCGCTCCTCCTTGGCCCCCCGGGGACCCGAGGGCGCGGTCCTGCCACTTCCCCAGACAGGCTTCCTGGCCAGAGCCCCACCTGGACGGGGCTTAAAGGGAAATGTTATCGCTCAACAACCCGAGGCTCCCGTTAGGAGGAGGCAGGGATAGGCTCTGGCTGGGATAAAGACTGTGAGGATGGCGGCTGCCAGGCTAGACACGGTGGACGACAGAGGACCAGGGGGCCCACTGGGTGCAAGCCTCATGTTCAGGTCATTTCCTCGGCTTTGGGACACCTCTGGGGCACAGTTCCACAACACCAGAAGCCGCAGACAGGGCCTCGTGCCCCGTTAAGACACAGGGCCCGGGGCTCTTGAAACCAGGAATGTCTTGGAAAATGTAGTAAGGCTGGTTGTGAAATCCTTAGACTTCTCTAGTCAAGGTAGTAAAGGCTTCAGAAACGTGTGCGGTTCCTCACATTTGCTCTGACATCGGTATGCGGGCTGCATAGGCTGCCTTCCTCCTAGGACACTCCAAAACCCGAGGTCCAATTTACCAGAAATGGCATTGATGAATGCGGTGCATTCTGAGTGATCTCCCGCTGGGCTCAGGTTGGGAGGTCAGAAGGGCCCCCAAGGGAGCAACTGATGCAGGTAGAATCACAATGGTAGGAACAGAGAAGGACCCAGAAACGCTTCCCTGTTACCCTTTGTAAACTGGGCTGATACCTCCCACTGGTTCAAGGTTCTATCCAAAGTTTGCTCGTTGCTTATCAGCTCAGCGTGAGAGGCAGAATGTGAACTTTTGGGCTTTGTTTTGGTGAAATAAAGTCGTTCTGCATAACATTTGCACGGGCTTGTTATTCTTATGGAAAACACTTCCTCTGCCCACCCCCAGCAGCAGCCACCCCAGCCTTTCCTTCCTTCTGCAGCCCCCTCTTTTAATTACCTCTCTTGCCCCAGTTCAGGCAGCCCCCGGCACTTTGTTCAAGTACAGCAATAAACCCAAGGCTGGGTCTCATGCTCTGTGGTCCTGACCTTCCCCACAGCCGGCCTGGAGCCTGGAGGGCCCTCCTAGTCCCTTAACTGATTAGGGCCAAGGGCGCAGCTTGGTGTTTTGTGTGTGTTTTCTCTCTCTACACACTTGGTACTTAGCAGACAGTGCTTCACCGAAAAGTGAATCAGAAGGAAAAGTTAAAAGCAGCTCTTTGGAGCCAGGCCTCCATGAGCTGGGGTCATCCCACCACAGAGCTAACCATCCGATTTCTAAACCGTAGCCGGCGCCAACGGGTTACCGCTGACCTTGCGCCCACCGAATTCTTTTAGCGCCAGCTCGGGTGGCCAGGACGCCCCAGCTGCATCCACCTCCAGCCCTGTCCAGTCCTGCTGCCCCTCCCGGGAGGCACAGTAACCTTAAACGGCACGACAGGCGGCCGGCCGAGCTGGTTTGGTGACGACTCCCTGGAGACAGCCGTTTCGAGCAGCAGGCCCCATCTGCAGCACAGCTGAACGAGTTAAGCTGCCCTAGGCGTGAGCGGACTGGGGTGGGGCCTGGATAGGAGAAAACCGGAGGTGGCCCCGGGCAGCCTTGGCATCAGGATCCTGCAGTTGGAGGGGAAAAGGGTGGCCCTGATTCCTCCCTCTAGAGGGGCGGTGTAGGAGCCCCCAAAAGACCCATGCCAGGGGTTGTGGGGGCAGCAGAGCCCTGAAGGCCACCGAGCGGTGACACGGCACTTTTACATGGAACAAGCAAGCGAGGAGCTGCATCACCCAACCCCTCGGGCTCCAGTGGCCAAGATGGGCCGGAGGTGCAGGCAGGCAGAGGAGGAGCGGCTCTCTGAGCAGCCCAGGTGCCCTAAGGTTACTGCCACCTCCCGTAAAGCCCGTCCCCGCTGGGCCGCCCCAGCCCTACCCCCACTCCCCGCCCCGCTGCGCAGGCCAGAACCAAGACTGCGTGGGCCACCGCGCCTAGCTCGCCAGGCTCAGCCCAGCCCGACCCCGCCTCAGCTTCACAAAGGCCACGTGCGGCCGGGCTGACACGGAGGGGCCACGACTCTCAGATCTTTAATTACGCTCGGAACCCCTACCCTTCCCCCCAAACCCATCGCCGGCTTCCAGCCCTTTAATCAATTTCACGATATTAAATATTAATTTCCCGCCAGCCACGCTTTCGCGGAGGAGGGGGAGGGGATGGGCAGGGCAGCTCCGAGGAAGGGATGGCTTTGCAGGGTGTGACCAGGATAGCAGGGTGAGGAGGACACACTGGCTCCTAAGTGACCTGCGCCGGGAACTCGGAGCCACTGTGTCTGCGCTCTGTAGCTGGGGAACTTGGAGAGTTAAGAACGCCGGGGTGCAGGCCTCCAGGAGAGGCAGCGAGGTGTGCGAGAGTCCCCGAGTGCTGGGCGACAGCCTCCTGCTCCGCCCCCCCCCCCCCCAGCCGCGAGTCAGCCTCACGCGGGCCCGCGGCGCGCTGCGATGATGGATCGCGCCTGGCGGGGGTGATTTGGTGTTGATCGCACATTATCACTGGCAGGTTGGACTGGTTGCTGATGGACGACTTCTAGCGGCGGCGGCAGCAGCGTCTTCAGACACCGCGCGGGGACTCTCCCGCTCTGCGAGGGTCTCTCCCCACCGCCCCGTCCTACTTCCAGCGTCAGGAGGGTCTGGGAGCCCGAGTGGGGTCTCCCTGCGCCAAAGGCCACACGCCCCTGTCTGGGTCCTGGTGTGGGCCGAAGGCTGGGCGAGGAGGGGAGCCCGGACGCCTCTCCCACTTCCTTCCATCCCTCCTTCCCTTGCCGCCTGCTCCTCCACCCGCAGCCTCCCTGCTTCCCCCTCGAAACCTGGAGGGCTTGGGTCATCCCGCGGGTGACATCCACGCCGCCCGACCCTGGCCGCGTGGGTGCGGGCTCTTCCGCCCAGAGGCCCCCGACCCTCTCCCCCGGCTCGCAGCAGCCGCGGCGCTGCGGTGCGCCCCTCCTCGCCTCTTTTTCTAAAGTGCCTGCAGATACAAAAGCGGTTTCGTAATGCCTTCCGTCTGCGAGAGCCGGAGGACCTTGGCTGACCTTTCGGAAACTGATTGCAACTGCCTGTTAACAGCCCGTACTGACCGCACTGAGCGGAGCGGAGGACAATCATTTAAGTGACAGACGGCGAGGTGGCCCCGGCTCAGTCGAGCGGCCTGGTTAAGCCCGCCCCGCCCCTCCCCCGCCCCCCTCAGCCCGGGCGCACTGCGGGCCGTGGCGGGCGCTCGGGCGGGGAGGGCGCGCGGCGCGCGTGTGTGTTAGTGTGAGAGTGTGTGTGCGTATGTGTGTGTGTGTGTCCGCGATTACCGGCCGACGGGTTAACCCTTTGCCGAGCAGCCGGCCCCTTTGAGGCCGGGCGCTGCCGGCTTAATCTGCCATCTGCAAAAGAGGAATAAAAGGGCCGCCTTCGCCGACTTTCCCTAATGGGTAAACTGTACCCTTTTAGCATGACCCGGGCTGCGTCCCTGCTGCTGCCGGGGAAAGATCCCGACCCCCAGCTCTTCTGCCACGGCCCTGAGTCCCCTCCTGTCTCTGCACAGATACAGGCACAAGAAAACAACACGGGGGCAGCGCGAGGGGTCCAAAGGTTCCTAGAGATTCGCGATGCAGTGGACGTGGGTGTTCCCGGTGTTTTCTGTTTTCCAAACTGGAGAAAGGTGGGGGGTGGGCCCGCAGCGAAAGGCAAGGTGGGGGAAGGGAGGCTGGTGACAGGGCACCTCGGGCTTCGCTCGCTCCCTCTCTCGGGAGAGATCGCCAGCTGCTCTCCAACAGGCAGCGCCCTGAAATCTATTTAAAGAGAGGGAAAGGGGAGGAGAACAAAGGGGGAGGAGGGGGGCGGCGAACGGAGCCTGGGCGAGAGCGAGCGAGCAGGGAGGATCCGCCGCTCCGCGGGCACATCAAGCGCTCACATCTGTACACTCCGCGATCGATGGGGAGAATGGATAATATTTGTCAGCTGCAGACCTTTCTCTTCCCGGTTCCCGGGGAGGGGAGGGGGCGAGGAAGGGGGAGGGGCGGGCAGGCCAGGCGAGAGAGGCCGCCTCAAGGACAGCGCGCTTCCCGCTGCAGCCACACGGAAACCCAGAGCCATGAAAGCCGGGGTTTTTTTCTCTTATTATCATTATTAATTATTTTTTATTATTCCACAGCAGCCAGCGAACGCTCGGCGGCGCCCCTCCCCCGCCCGCCCGCCCGCCGCCTCCCTTTGTTGATTCTCAGCTGCGAGCGCGGCGGGCCCGAGCCTCCGCCGCCGCCGCCGCCGCCGCCGCCGAGCACGATCTGCTCTTGCGCCCTCGGTCGCAGCTGCGGCCCAGGAAGCCAGGCCTGCGTCCCCGCCCCCCCGCCCCCCACGGCGCGGCAGCCCCCGCAGCCCCTCCCCGCCGCCCGCCACGAGGCCAGCCCAGCCTCTCCACTGCCTCTCTTTGCGCCTCCGCGTCCCCAACGCCGAGCAGAGGCGCTGGCTGCTGCGGCCCCGAGCCTCCGGCCGCGCGGGGCCTACGTACCCCCGCCCCCCCGCGGCTGCACTCCGATGCCGTCGTCCCCACACATGGTCTTCATTTTGCACACTAGCGGCGTGCTTCCTTTCGGCTCCTCTCCTCGGGGCTTTTCGGAGCGAGGAGAGAGGTTTAGAGGAAGTTAGAAACCCAGCGAGCCCAGGGGAAAGGGGGAAACCCTCGCTCTCAGTCGGAGCTTCCGAGGCGGAGGGGAGCGCCCCGCGGGGGGTGGGGCAGAGCCTGGGTGCCCTTCCCTTTCTTGGATGCTGGAAGGGCTAGGTGGGGGGGGGGGCGGTCGGCGGTTGCGACGGCAGATTTGCTCTCGCTGGTCCCCTTGCCTGCTCATACCAGCCAGGGTAGCGGTGACCCGGCACCCTCGGAACGGCAGAGCCCGGCTGGGAGCCGATCGGACAAGCGGTCATCAAATGAGAACAGAGACACCTCAGACTGCCCTCCACCCTCCGCGCGGGGGAGCTCCCTGGGACTTTGCTTTCCCCGCTCCAAGCTTGAAAGCCCAGAGCCGACGCTCCACAGACCCCAGGGTCCCGGCCGACTTGGGGTGGGGGGGGCGTGCAAAGCTCTAGTCGAAGTTTACTTGCGGCCTGGAGGCCCCCACCCCCCGCTGTCGTTCTGCGATTCCCGGCCAGCCTGCGGCGGCGTCCCCGACTGCTTGGCGGTCCTGGGCAGGGCAGGAAGCTGGCACGGCCGCCGGCTGGGCAGGCGCCACTTGGCCGGCCGGCTGCTCGCTGGAACTTGTGTGGCACCTTCGCGCCGAGTCGGGTTCCCGGGTCTCCGGCCCGGTCATCCTTAGCGGCCTTCCTCCCACTTTGTCCGTCGGCGTCTCTCGGAAGTCTCTTGGTCTCCTCCCGCCCTGTCGGCTTTTCCCTTCCTCAGTCTGTCTCGGGAGCTCCGTAACGCAGTCAACCGCCCTTCCCGAGATTCAAAAAGAAGTTTTGTGTTTCCCCGGGGGCAGCAGCCTAATGCTTCCCTTGTTTTCCGGAACAAAGCAGACATTCAGTGGGGAGGGGGCAGGCGCTGACTCCCTCCCCTCACCGCAGCACCCCGCACCCCTGCAGTTTCAGAACGCTCGCGTCGGGGCCCAGGTGGCCTGGGGGTGGGGAGGGGCCCTCTTTCCCTAGGCTCAGCCACAAAAACGTCGCCCGGTAGCCAGAGAGAAGGCGACATGGTGTTTGGGTGAGGTTCCCAGCCCGGGCGGGGAGGGCACGCACGCGGCTGTTTACAGTGTGTCTGTGCTGCTGGAAGCTCACCCGCCGCCGCTTGACAGCGTGGGGCACCCGCGGACTGCCAGCTCCGAGGAGGTGCGCAGCGGCTAGCCCTCCGGCACTCGACCCGAGGCCTCCGCAGCGCCGGGGCAGAGCGCGCTGGGAAGCCCAAGGTCTCCACTCTCGCGTTCCTTCCCCTGCCCACAGACCTCCTCCCCCCAACAATGGCCTGGATCGGGTAGTATATCAAAGGGACGGGGGGAGGGGAGAAGAGCTCGCAGGGGGCGCCCAGGGCCGTCGATGCGCCTGGGTTCTGAGCGTACCGCCAGTCCCCTCCCAGAGGTAAATTTTCTGGCCCGAGTGAGCGTAGGACTCCGCTCTCGAGACTCCGAGGTGCTTCTCTCTCTGGATACCGCCCTGCAGCCCCACCCGCCCCTGCCCACCCTGCCCGGTGGGCTTCTCCCCACCCCACCCCGGGGGTGGGGGCCGCTGCACTAGCTGTGCCCACGCGAGCCCGGCCTTCTCGCCGGCGTTGCGCTGCCTTAGATCCCGCTCCAGCTCTTCCCCTCTCCCGGGCCTGTGGCCGGCCCCCGGCGCCTCCAGCGCGGCCTGAAACTTGATCCCGTGTCGGAAGGACAGTGTGTAAACACCAGGCGCGCTCCGAGAGCCCGCGGGAGGGGCCAAGCGAGGGCCGCCGGGGCAGCTCCGAGGCCCCGCGCCCCCGCCTGCCTGTTCGCCCCGGGCACGATCGGCGGGGCCGCCGCCTCGCTCTCTGCCTCCCCAGTTGGCTCAGCTAATTGGAGCCGCCGCCGCCGCCGCCACCGCGGCGGCCTCTTGTTGAATTTTCTAGATCGCAACCGTTCAGTCGTGGCTGCCTGCGGCTCCCCTCCCCCTCCCACAGCTGTTATCTCGGCCGGCAACTTGTTGGTGGCGTGGACCGTCCCTCCGCTGACCCCGGCCTCTGGCTCCGCGTTCACCCCAGCAGTTCCGGGGGTGTTTTTCTTCGGGGCGTGGGAAGGGAGGTACAGTCTCATCGGAACTGTGAGGCTTCGCGCCAGAATCTGCGTCTCTTGGTACTATCCAGGGGATCCTCCCGGCAGAAAGCCATCGTCCTCACTGTCTTGCACTAGGAGGTAGTGACAGTCCCGGAGGGGCTCCAGGAACAACTCCGCAAGCAACTTCTGTTCCTCCCAGGAAAGCATTACAGAAGGGTGGGGTTGTGGGAGGCAGGAAGATACCCCCTCCCTCCTGGTTGCCCCCAATCCCTGTTCACACTCGGGCACTGGGATTGGTGCCTACGTTGCTGGTGCAGTTGAGCTCTCCTGCACCTTGGGCCTGGCCCACTCACCTGCCACAAGGCTGCTTTCCCTCTTGGTTTGGAACACCAGGTGGGTCTGGGGGGATGTGTCACCCTCAGTGGGTTCTGGGGGCTCAACTCTCCTAAGCTGGGTTAGTTCTAAGCTTGTGCCACCAGGCCCTCCTGGGCCTTGGTCCACCCCCATCCGCCCAGCCAGCCTTCTCCAGCTCTAGCGGCACATCTGTCCTGGGTACAAACTGTCCCCTCTGCAAACTGTCAGGTCTGCGGGGGTCTGGAGAAGGCCCAGAGCTTGGGCCCATTGCTGAGGTGGGAAGAAAGGAAGCAGTTTGAGAGTGTGGAGGGACTCAGAAGATATTGCTCATGAGGCCAGAGCAGTTGCCCTGTATCTAGCATGTTCTCTGAACATCTTTTCCTCTGAGTAGAACGTTTGCTAGTGGGTTTCACGGGCCCAGGGCCCAATCTTGTAAAAGTAGCTGCTCCCCCAGCCCGGAAACGCATAAATACACACAGGCCAACTCACAGGGGGCTGGGTGTAGGAACCACTGCAGAGATCTCCAGCAGCCAGAAAGCCTCTGCTTTTCCTGTGACGGTTCTGAGAGGGGTACCTGTTCCCTCCCTTTGATGGTTCTCTGACAACTGTTAGGGAACAAAGAGTGGAGGCCACAGGCTCATTAACTGTCATTTTCTAACACCTCTTGTCTTCACTTCCAACTTGTACCCAACTTACTACTATGGGGTTTTCCTGAGGTGTTCTCTCCATCTGTTTCTAACCAGAGCAGGATTTCCAACTCAGTCTGTATTGATTTAAGCTCTGATAAGCAGGGAGTTTGTGAAATTATTACTATAACTTGGTGTCAAGGATGGTACTTCAGAAGGTCAAGTTCACCTGGTTTTTTGACATCTAAAGTCCTCCAGGCTCTCCAATCAGATAACCTAAGTGTGTTTCCCATTGTCAGTTTCTCTCTCTGTAGTGGAAAAAAATGGAATCTTCTCAAATATGTTGTTTCTCCTTCGCCCCTACCCTATCAGTCTGCGAGAACCTTGTTTCTGTTTAGGGTAAAGTATATTTCTATGTTTTGATAAAGAAGAGAGTCATGTGTATTCGTCTTTGGGTCTGAAAAGATAATTATGCATCCCGGGAGCCTGCTCTTCTCCTGGCTGTTTGACAGACAATCTGGATTCTGGCTCTGAAGCAGGAATGCTTCGATGCTCCAGCCTCCTGCTTGTCCCCTTTCCTCTGCCACCACCCAGCCATCACTAGGCTCTTAGGTGGGTCACAGGGCCGGAGAGTTTCTGTTCTAGAGGCTGGAGGTGCTTCCGAAGACCTTGCAACCTGGCGCTGGTATCACTCATTCACATTTCTTTTACTGGGCAAAGACTATGAGCCATTGGAATTCCTATTCCATCTCCCTGAAAGCTTATGCCAAGAGCTCCCCATGGGGCCTATGGTGATGGATATCATGAGGCCCAGGAAGGAGCCATCATGGTGGAAAGTGTTGAGCTCTTGCATGCAAGACTCAGAGCCCAACCAAACCAACGCGCAAACAGCAACGAAAAAAAAGCAACTCCACGCACCTGGCTGGTAGCCTGCTTGGAAACTACGTGCGCCTCCCCACCCTCCCGTCCTGCGACTAGTAAAGCCTAAGGGCATACGATTCCTTGGGCCTCCCTTTAGCCTGGCTTGGGAAAGGGTGCAGTTAAGCATATCAGGAAGCTGAGAGGCATCCACTACTCCTCACTTCCCCTGGCGCTGGGCTCAGCTTGGCTGAACTTGCCGTTCCTGTCTTTTTAGAGAGCTGGTTGTGTTCCCGAAGCAGGATCGCACTGTGCCGCCTCCCCAGGGGTCCCCAGCTATTGATTTTTAATATCCGTATTCAATACTGTGTATTAAATATTGAATCCATGCACGAGAGGATGTGATGCAAATCACCAGCCGTGCCTGAGACTTTAATAGTTGTTTTATTGCCCGGAAACCACAGTTGGACGCAAGGCATCCTGCAGCCCAGGCTGGGGGTGGGGATGACAGGCAGAGCCCAGGACTGAACGGAGCAAAGGATATGAGCCCTCTGGAATAGCCACTGTTGAAGGCACAGCCAGGCACTGACAGCTCCCCCCACCCTGCCCTGGGGAAGGCGGGTTGGGGGCCAGCTCCAGGCTGCTATGGAAAGAGCGAGGCTGTTGTGGCAGCCCCGGGGAGAGGAAGAGGTGTAGGGCTGTGTCCTTCCTTCCTGGACTTCCCTGACTGGATTGTTCATTCCTGTCTGACAATTCCCCTTCCCCTCCGTGCAGATACTCACCCAGACACACATAGAGAACTAGTGAACAGGAAAGTGAACTCCGGGGCAGGAAGCCCCCGGCCCGTGGCCTCCTCCACCACTCATAGCTCTGTGACCTTAGCACAGAGCTCTCTTAACCTGTCTGGGCCCCATTTCTCTCCTTTGCCAACGTGGGTAATGCTATCTGCCCTACCTCCCTCACAGCCCGGTGGTGAGGCTGGCGCAGCAAATGAGATAATATTCAGGGAAAAGGCTTTTGTAAACTGTCAGGCCCCACGTAGGCAGGCGGAGGGATTAGTGTTGGCTTTCCCTTTATACTCGCTCTCTCCTGCAGGCTGTGTCTCTGGCTGCCTTCTTTCTCTCTCAGACATGAGCCCCCTCCCCCACTTAAGGGCCCTGTCCTCCACTTCCTTGGCCACCCTTGCTTGAGCTCCCGGGCTTCCTGCTCTGGCTGGACTCTGCATTCGAGCTGGGCGGTTGGGTTTGGAGGAAGCCCCACAGGGAGAAAGGAAGGGTGAGAGTGACTGTGGGTGTGCGTGGGCGTGTGGGGTGGGGTGGGTGCAGCAAGTGTGTGCAAAACCAGCAGTCGGCTGCATTCTAGGGAGAAGAGGCTCACCCTGCAGCAGCTTCCCCAGGTTGTGGTGGTGGGGGGGTGGCCGCCTGTTGGGTCCAGTGTGTGAGCGAGCGGGGAGGTCGTCATGGGCTGAGTCTGGGGTTGCCTTCCTGCATTACACTGCTCCTGGTTACAGGCTCTCCAGCTTGGTTCTCCATTGCTGGAAGGCCAGGGCCTGGGCAGTGTCCTAAGGATATTGCGATGGGGAAGGCCAAATGGAAATTCAGTGGAGGGTGTCAGCCCTCCAGCGATGCCGGGGCAGATAAACAGTTGCCCGAGGCCCTCAGAGTGGAGACACAAGCACTGCGATGGTCATGCTGGTGCCCTGAGCAAGTATCGAACTCCTCTTGCCCGCCACCTTTGTCCTGGGCTCAGGGAGGGACACAGACCAGAGGGGTCCGGATTTGTGAGGACCACTCTGGGGACCCCACTACCTGCTGGGAAGGCTCAAGCAGACTCTCCAGGCCGGCCTAGGCCGGACAGAGACCAGCTCTGGCAGCGCCCCTAGGCGCGCGGATGGGGGGGATGCCAGGCTGGGCCTGGCGGCGCAGGCCTCCGCGTCGGGGATCGGGCGGCTGCTGCTGCTTGCGTTTCCGGGTCTGCGGCTGAACCTCCCTGGCTCTCTCCTCCAGCTTTGTCTCGCTGCCAGCTTCTCTCCTGTCCTCGCCAGTCTCCTGGGTCGGCGGGTCGTGCTCTGTCTCCCCGAATGCGTCTTTGCGCACTTGTGGCGATCTCCCTGCAACCTGGGCTCAGCCTGGCCTCGTCCCGCGGGCTACTTGGCATTGCCTTAGGATCATGGCGAGTACCCACCTTTTGCGCCCCCCCCACTCCCGCGGCTGGCGCATCTCCGGCTCGGCGACCCCCGAGACTGAAGTATCCCCAGAGTTCTGGCTTAACTCTACTAAAGCAAATTCAAGAGGGCTTGGGGTATCCCTTACTGCGTTTCCCGCTGCTTTCAGCCCTAGGCCGAAACTGGAGGGGGTCTTTTATGAGACCTACTTCGCATAGTTGAGGGGGAACACTTCTGCGAAGACCTCGTGGTCTGTGGCGCTCTCCCAACTCCCAAGACTGTAAGCTACCAAAAGAGAATTTGGGTACACGGTCCTGCAGCGGACCCGAAATTTGGCGGGACGTGTGGGCCGGGATGGGGGTGCTCTCAAGGACTCTCGGCGGATTAGCAGCCAGAAAGGTGGGGGTGGGAGGGAAGCGCCAGCCTCTTGTGTTCGGGCTGGGGGCCAGCGGGGACCTGCGAATACCCCAGATGGGCGGGTGAAGACACCCTTATGAGCTTGCCCCCCCCTTCCCGGCCCCGCACGCCGCCGGCCTTTGCGGCGGAAACACGGTCCAACTCCTTGAAAGTAAACTTGCCGCCAGGGGCGAAGGGAGCGAAGGAGGGAGGAGGCCGGCGGGGGTGTCTGCGTCGGGGAGGCCGGAGAAGGCTTGCGTCAAATTTCAGCCCCTAATGACACTCGGTGGCGAGGTGCCAAGGCTCTGGGAACGGCGGCAGGGGTTCTGGGTGAGAGTGACCGCGCCGCGGGGCTCAACTTGCGAATCCGGAGGCGCCCGCAGGGTCGAGGGAGGCCGCGGGGGCGGGGGCGGCGGCGGGGAGGGGGCGCTCCGAGAGCCGCCTGAGCGGAGCAGAGCGCAGGCATCTTCCGCAATCCATTCATGCACTGAAGCGCGTGCAGAGCTGCTGATCGCTGCCATTGTTACTCGCGGGCGGTGTGGGAGCCGAGCCTCCACTCTGGCGAGAGATAAATGGCCTCTGACAGCCCCTCCTCGCCAAGAGAGCTCCTCGGATTTCACCGCGCGGCGGCTCTCAGGTCTGTGCCTCGCTCGCTTCCCGGTGAGAACCTTTAAATCAGCCTCCCGGCCCTCCCTCCTCCCGGACGCTGCCCCCCGCCCACTCGGGCCCTGGCAGGGCCCCGGGCGCGCTGCGCGCAGTCTCAGGGCCCCTCCCCAGCTGGGGGGAGCAAGAGGAGGGCTCCGGGAGGACCTCGGGGCCGCGGGGGGAGGCGGCGGGCGCCCCCCGCCCGGGCTCCGCGCCTCCGCCGGAGCGGAGCCCCGCGCCCCGCCTCCGCGCCTACAAGATGGATCAGGCTACCGTGCGGAGAGCGGGCTGTAAATATTTAAAAAGTCTCTCGCGCGCCGGCGGTAATGGCTTTCGCAGTCGGAATGTGTGCTCGGGGAAGAGGAAGGGCGACGTGTGTACTGTGTTTCGGGGTGGGGAATTGTTCCAACGCATCCCCCTAGGTCCGGGGTGAGCTGCTTGTTCGGGCTTCTCGATTTCCCGCCCTCCGCCTCTCCGCCGCCGCGTCCCACGATAACACCAGTCGATAGGGAACTTGAGTATAACAGGGCGACAGAGGCCCGGTCGAGGTGACCCTGGAGCCACCCTCCCCGCCGGGGTCTCCAGGTCCTGGGCTGGGACTGGCCCCAGACCCCTAGTCCAGGTCCGCTTCTCGCTGCTACACAAGGGAAGGCGGGAAACGCGTAGATTGGAGCCCCCTGAGTTTGGGTGGTCGCTAAAGCCTGGGCCGGGGTTTCTGCAGCGGGGGTCTGGGCCCTGTGTGTGCCTTTGCTACCCTCCCCAAGTCCCTCTTAAGCCTTATCCACTCTAAAGGAGACACCTCCCCACCCCCCGTCTGAATTTGAAAGTAGCTTTGTGGCTGCTGGAACCGAAACCGGGAAGGCGGCAGCGCGGAGAGACGGGTGGGGAGGGAAGGGGACAGCGCCCGGGCTTAGTGGAGGTCACACGTGGACGGAGACCAGGGTCTTCTGCTTCTCTGGTGAGTGTGGGCCCCGGATCTTTAAGGCCGAGCCCAGACGGATGAAGAGGTGGGGGAGGGGGAATCCAGCCTACTCGGCAGGGAGAGGCTTAATGGACCCACCACAGGGTGTGTGCCGGGTGAGGATGTCGCCTTTGCCAGCGGCCACTCCCTGGCGGGGCGGGGGCGCCGAGTTGCCCAGAGCTGGGGCGGGCCGGGCGCCGCGGGTTCGTGCGGAAGGTTCCAGGGTTGTGGGTTGGGGCCCGAGCTGTTTCCCTGCGTCCGCCACCCCTCCCGCTCTGGAACTGGCCAAACTGTGGGTGCTGGCGGCGTGTCGGGGCGCGCCAAGGCTGCTCTCCGCTCGGAGCGCGGGGAACTCCCGACTCCTGGCAGCTCCGTGCACTCCGCTTCCAGGGGCTTGTGTTGCGCCCTTCTCGCTTGTTTGTCTCGTGTGAGCCTCGTAAACCGCCCTGATTTATTACCCAGACTAAATGCTTAATTTGTGAATATGAAACAGATTAAAAGGGGCGGGGGGAAGGGGCTTGAGGTCGGCATATTTTAGCAATCAGACCAAAGCAGCCCGGCAGATGTTTCAAATTTGTCGACATTTTCAGGCTCATGTGGAAAGCCAGTCAGAGTGGTCAAGAGGTCCTTTCTCCTTCCTTCAACCTGAGAACTTGGCAGTGATCAAAAGGAGGTGATTAGTAGCTACAGAGAAAAGACACCAGCAGGCAAGGAGTTAACAGAGACTGAGCCCTTCACCTCTAGGATTGAAATGGGGGGAGTAGGGTCGCAAAGGCAAGCTGATCACAAAAGCAAGAGGGGTCGGAGCTAAAAAGGCCCTAGTCCTGGAAGCCAACTTCGAAGAACAAAGTAGAGGGTCCACTAAAAGTTAATTCAGTGAATCAACTTCATTGGTGATAAAACAAATCAGAAAGATGGCAACTGCAACTTAAAATAGCCAAGAGATAATAAAAACAAATAGCTTTGATGTGGCCAAACATGTGCCTGCATCTTTCGGCAGGTCCCTGCAGTGACCCGCCTAACACAGGCCTCTCCAGAGAATCCTCTCCCTTTGAAAAGACCCCATGTGTACAGGCAGTGTTTTTTGGCGTTTGTCATTTTGGGGCAACTTCACACATCAAAGGAGAGCGCAGTCTTCTTTTCAGCTCCCTGGTTCCAGCCGCCCAGTGAAGCAGACACGATTTCTATAAATTGGCCTTCTCCTCTGGGTTTTGATTGATCATCACCATATGAGATTATTGAAAGTCTAATGTCTTATTTCACTTTCTCCAAGGGGTGAGGAGAGGAACAGTTGATTGGAAGTCAGGCCACATGAAGACCAGTGTTGTGCAATAGTCATTTCGATTAGCCTGGATGTATCAGCCTCCTGAAACTCACATGCATCTCTCACCAGTTCCTTGTACCACCTGCCCCTCCCCCCAAGTCTCAGCCTCTGTCGCCTTAACAGGTACCCTTCAAAGTGGAGCCTTAGTATTAGGAGAATGTGGCTGTGGACTAAAAATAAGGAAAACAAAAGATTGATTTTGTAACAGATTGATTAGATCTGAAGAGCCCCCTTTGTTTCCTACTCCAAACTTTTTTGTTCCCTTTTTGCCTCGATACCATCTCTCATTTTATTAAAGTTGATTACGGTTCCTCTGTCTTGTCCTCAGCCAGACAAAGGCTTAGGGAAAGTCAAAGAACATGTTAATTACATGTTTCTTGTAAACTGACTTTTCATTTCCCCCTAACACATTTAGTTGGCTTGGTGTTTAGTTTAACACTCAATTGCTGCAAATATGCTGCTTTAAAAAAATGCTGCTTTTATTAAAACAAATAAATGAATTCAAAGACCTTTCTAATTTCAACTTGCGTGGGCTAGAAACAGAAGAGAAAACCGAAAGCAAGAGCGAGGAAAAGGCGGCAGAGAGGGTAGAGAAAGGAGACACACACACACACACACACACACACACACACAGCATTCCTCCTGCCATACCTCCCGAAGCGTGTTAAGCTGGTCCATACAATTGTCCCTGGCTGCACCCTGCAGCTCGCCAGCCTGCCCTGGGTTTTCCATCACTTGGCGCCTAAGGCGATCATTAGCTGAGAATGGACAACCTCCCATACCTGCCGGCAGCTCCTGCGTTGGGCCTGGGTCCCATTTGCTCAACCTGAGAGGGGTCCTTGGTTTTTGCCCCTGGGTGCGTTGGTGCCTAATTAAACTCTATCCAGGGCAACATGCACTAAATATACGTAGGCTGAGAGGAAGCTGGGAGGGAAAGGCAGTCATTACCTAGGCAGAGAAAGTGAATCTTCTGAGAGAGGAGGCAGGGATCCCTGTGATGGCACTTTCTGTTTACCCTCAGCAGAGCTTTGGAACACGTTCGCTGGGGCTGAAATCAAGGTGAAATGGAAATCAGGGGGAAAAAATCCATAGCCCACACATATCTAGACAGGTCCTGTGTCACCACTGGGCAGGAGGGAGGTCTGCTGGAGCTCCAGACAGTGCTGGCTGCAGAAAAATGACTCGGGTGCCCTTGTGGCATTGGAGTTATCGCTCATATGCCATGGCCCCGTCGCACGCAGGAGCCGGAGTTGTATAAATGGCTGTGGGGACAGAAAGGAACAGATGTGTCAGGAGTCCAAGGACTAGGTGTGTGTGTTGTGAAGCTAAACAGACCACGGAGGAGCAGCGGAGAATCCACAGCTGGAGAACAGGTACCCCACTAGGACCAGCAGGATCGAAATGACCGGGCCTGGTTCGAAAGTGACAGCCAGCCCACAAGAGTGTGTGCAGATCTTGTAGAAGAGCCACCAGGGCTTAGCTTGAGCGTCATCCGCCCCAGTGGAGGACATCAGTTCAGAGGACGAAACACTAGCTCAAGGTGGCGTGTTAGTGGCAAAAGTGAGACCAGAACCCAGAGCTCCCAGCTTCAGAGGAGGAAAGTGATTTCTGTTTAGAGAAAGATCCAGAGTGCTCTTGGTTGCTGAAGAGGCCTGGTTATTTTTTTGGATCATTTAGCATATATTGAGCACTTAGTGTGTACAAAGCACTGTGTGGCATATGGGGCCATAAGAGCTATGAGCCCTCAAAGAATTGGGCAGGGGAGGCTCAATCGCTTGTGTGTGTGCCTGGTAACAAAGACCATGAAGGACAGGGTGCAAGGGGGCTGGGGAAGGGGAGAGGGAAGCCGGCTACTCTGAAGGTTCCACTTGTACACACAGCCCACAGCGTGGTTTACAGGTGGGTGGCCTGTAGCAAGGGATTCCTCCACGTGTCACCCGAGCCAAGCCCTACTGGGCCAATCGCCTGAACCTGTGGGATCGTCCTCCAGAGGTGAGGGTGTGACAGCGGGCCATCTGGGCCAGGGCTGTCACTTCCCCTTCCTTGGAAGGCCCGACTTTGTTTCCCAAGGCAGCCCAGGAAAATCATTGGAATGCAAGCGGCGGAGGCAACTTTTCTAGCCAGAACACTGAAGCTCTCTCCTGCCCTGGACAAACAGAAGAGCACAGCTTATCCCTAAAAGCTCCCGGACAAATGTAGACTCTGGGGGAGCCGGTAAGGGAATACTGCCTCCCTTAACAAAACACGCCCGAGCGCCTCCAAGGTTTAGCACCACACGCAGTCTCCCAGCAGAGAAGGGGGCTGGCCGAGGTGCCCCCGCATTCCACCTGCCCCTTGGGGCGCTCTCGGTGTGATCACAGGTGCCCTTCCTCGAGCCATCTGGCCTGGGCCCAGCCCCTGCTCTTGGTCTCCCTAAGCAGAGGCGAAACACGCTGGAGCCTTCAAAGCACATTCCTCAACACGCAGGGAGAACTGTGGAGAAGTGCAAACAAAGAAGCCAAGGAGCGCCGAGCAGTTCAGCTTACAGAGTCTGTGGGCCAACAGGGCTGGCCCAAGTTCAGTCAGACTTCCTGGCTCTGGGCCAGCCGGAGCTGGCGGCGTGCCCTCTCCAGCCCACTGCTCCGGTCCCGTTGCCCCCCAAAAACCCGGGCACACCCCAGAGCGAGCCCAAGTCCCGGGAAGCCCTGCTGCCCCTTGGCAGCCCTCTCAGACCACCCCGGAACCCCCGCTCGAGTTGCGGGCTGTTAGTTCCAAGAGCCGGGGAATGGCCTCCAAAAGCCCTGAACCCAGAGCTTCCCGAGAGTGAGTGGGTGGCCAGGGGGCCAAGAGGGGAGCCCCCAGCCCCCGGAGTGGCCCAATGTCCTCCCTGGCAGCTTCAGGCCAAGTTGGACCACTGGGATGCTTGGTTTCTTCTTGTGCGCCATAAAAATACTATCACGTTCTGTGTGTGTCAAGGCTGGGAAACTTGTCATAAGTGTGGCATCTGTGGCCCATGAGTTACTCATACCTTCAAATGAGGAGGGCACCGGGCTGCATGGTCCTTCATGGATAGTGAGCATGGCTCAGGCATTCAACAAGCCTTCGCTTCCGCCTCTCTTGTCTGTCCCGCACTGTGTTTGTGGCTGTTGGGGGTGGCTGTGGAGTCCCCAGGTTACCAGGAGGACCCAGACCCCTCCTTAGAGAACACAGTTTCCCCAAGAAAGATAAACCCCCATGGAGCTGAAAACCTCATTGTGTTCATGCTAAAGCCAGGAGAAAGAGCAGTCCTTGGTTTTACTTTATTTTTTAAGCCAAAGAGTGGATGGTGTGTTTCTGCCCATTTTACGCTTAACAAGCTGGATAGCCAAAGTGCCTTAAACTCAGAGTGACTGCCCTGCTGAATGGGGACCTGGGAGCTGAGAGTTCTGTGCTCTCCCAAAGCTCTGCCCAGGCAATATCAAGTTAATGGCAGATGTTATGGGTCTCACCTGAGTGGGGCAGGAAATTCTAAGGAAGTGAAAGAGAGTTTGGGTCAGGTGTGGTGGCTCACGCCTGTTTTCCCAGCATTTAGGGAGGCCAAGGTAAGAGGATAGCTTGAGACCAGGAGTTCAAGACCAGCCTGGGCAACATAGCAAGACCCCACCTCTACAAAAAAAAATTTTTTTTAAAGTAGACAGGCATGGTGGCATGCACCTATAGTCCCATCTAGGCTGATGAAGAAGGACCACCTGAGCCCAGGAGGTTGAGGCTGCAGTGAGCCGTGATTGTGCCACTGCACTCCAGCCTGGACAACAGAGTGAGACCCCACCTCAAAAAAACGGGATATTTGGTGCCTCTCCCGCTCCCATTTCTCAGTCATTCAGTTTGCCTCTCTGCAGACAACCACTGCTCCCAGTTACTTCCCAAGATAATCTGTTAAGGCTGATTTTAAAAAATAATTTTTTTTTTTTTTGAGTTAGCGTCTCACTGTGTCACCCAGACTGGAGTGCAGTGGCCACTCCCGGCCACCGCAGTCTCGACCTGCTGGGCTCCGGCGATCCTTCCGCCTCAGCCTTCCAAGTAGCTGGAACTACAGGCGCCCGCTACCACGCCTGGCTAATTTTTTGATTTATTGTAGAGATGAGGTCTCGAACCCACGGGCTCAAGCAATCCACTCACCTCAGCCTCCCAAAGGCGCGGGATTACAGGCTGAGCCACCGAGCCCGGCTTAAAAAGATAATTTTTAAAAAAAATTTATTTTGAAAAATCCAAAACCTACAGAAAAGTTGAAAGAGCGGTATAATGAACACCCATATACAAAAGCAGATTTTCAAAAGCACTATATTTATTCAGTACGCCTACCCTTGGAAAGAATTCAAAACCCCTTCAAAGATCTGAATTAGTTTAACTTCATTTAAAAATGTTACTTAGGGATACTTGGCCCTCATAGATACATTGCCCGCTTGCTCATCCCCCTCCTCCCAGCCCTCAGAGCCTCATCAGTGAGCCTGCATACCAGGCGTTCACTAAAGCTTGTGGGACTCAATAGCAAAGACTATGTGGTCATCAGTGTGGGGGAGCCGAACTGCCTGGGTTCGGAACCTGGCTCTACCACTTGACCAGCTGTGTGACCTTATGCAGTTACTCTCACCATCTTACTTTGCCCATCCGTGAAACGGAGGGTCGTAATATGACTTATTAAATAATGTTGGGAGGATTAAGTTAGTTGATGGACATAAAGCATTCACAGTAGTAACTGGCATCTAAAACATGCTTCACAGGTGTTAGGGAGACTTGAGACTTAAACACACTTGGTATCAACTTTGCTTTGGTGACTGTACATAAGTCATTTAGCCCTAAGTTTTCATTGGTAACTGCGAGAGAGCCCCAAGGAAACCAGGAATGTGGCTTCTTGACCCTCGCCTCCCTGAGAGCATTGCCTGTGCTCGGCATGTAAGTGGCAGGGGCTTCTTGCAGACAGTTTCCACACTCGTGGAGAGTTTCTAGCCTCACTTATTAAGAAGATATTTGGAGGGAAAGTCCCTCCCCCATATCCTGATTAGTCACTGTCGTGCTGATAGAACCGTCTTAGAAGAAAGAACTAGCATTCGCTTTACCAGCAGGGCCGGTAAGAATATGTTCTTTCTCGTCAGGTCGAAGCCTGGACTCACAAAGGCCCACGGTCACAAAGTCAAGGGGCAGACAGGACACGTAGGTGTGAACCTAGGAACCTCCACTGTCTGGGAGGCAGAGAGAGTCTTGTGGGCCCGGGACAAACTTGTCTGGGGTGTTCTTCACATAGAAGTGTCGAATGGTGGATGTCTTAAGAGCCAGATGCAAGAGGGCTGAGGAAAGATAAAGGAATTTGTTTAAAGGTATACTTTGCTCTGTGCTATAAAATACCGCGCCTAATGTTAGGCTTTGACGGCTGTAATATCTGACCTTGACATTGTGGTGTTTCTGCCATATAATTTAATTAACGTGTGATGCCGGCACAATACCAGAGAGTCCAACACTCTGACAGCTCTTGGAAGCCACATAAGTCCCTTTGAAGTTCCCCCCAGTGAACTGACACACAGAGAAACCTCCTAAGGTTGAGGACAGCCCCTGATACGGTGAACAGAAATTTTGCTGCGTCGTGGCTATATTGGATGGCACTGGTCAAGCCACCTGCTGGTTTGTCACAGTTCTGGAGGCCTGCTGTGGTTTCTGAGGGCCCAACCCTCGAGAGTGGCTCCTTAGGGAAGAATAACTCATCCTTCATCAGGGCCAACGTTCGGAGATCTCCTGTCGCAGATTTTTCTCCACAGAATGTTTTCTTCTCAACTTTGCCTGTTGCAAAGACGTTAAGCTGCACACACAGGAGCATAAATTAGATAAGAGGCATATTAACTGAGGAGGCAAAAGACTATATACATCCATTCTGCACATAATTATTTAATACCCACCATACACCTCCCAAAGCTTTGGGCATTTATAGCAGGGAACAAAACAGTATCTTGGACATCATAAAACTTCATTTTACTGGGGAGAGAAAGATGATAAGTATATGAGCAGCAAAAGATATAATATTTCAGGTTGCAGTAAATGCTCTGAAGAAATAAGAAGGGTAAGAGGATAGAGATGGGAGATTCTCTCAGATGATAGATTGTGCAGTAAGATTCTTGGGTTGGCAGAGTGATGTGCTCAGGTGATTTCATCAATCAGCTCTTGCCACAATATTATTGTCTAACAAACCACCCCTGGGCCAGGCTTGGAGGCTTACACCTGTAATCCCAACACGTTGGGAGGCCGAGACAGGAGGATTGCTTTAGCCCAGGAGTTCGAGGCCAGCCTGGGCAACATAGCAAGATCTCGTCTCTGCAAAAAATAAAAAAATTAAAAATTAACCGGACGTGGTGGCGCATGCCTGTAGTCCCAGCTATTCAGGAGGCTGAGGTGAAAGGATTGCCTGAGTCCAGGAGGTCGAGGCTGAGGTGAGCTGTGATTGTGCTGCTGCACTCCAGCCTGGGTGACAGAGTGAGACCCTGACCCCCAAAAAGTGTTCTTACATCCATATTGGTGCATCACCTGTGGTTAGCTGGTCTAGACTGTACTCAGCTGGGCTTGACTCCCAGTGTGGGAGTCAAGATCTGTTCCATGTGTCCCTCATTTTCCAAGGGAAACCTGGGACATGTTCTTGTCACAGCGACGGCAACAGTGCATGAGGGTACAGTGCAAATGCAATGACTCTTGAGTCCTGGACTCAGAACTTGCACGCTGTTACTTCTGCCTACATTCATTGGCCAAAAGAAGTCATGTGCCCTGACATCCATGGGGCCTGGAAGCATAGTCCACCTCTAGTGGGGTGGATCGCAAAGTCACCCACACGGTGAACGGCGTGGATACAGGGTAGAGTGAGGAATTGGAAGAGTAATGCAATCTGAAACAGATGGTTCAAACCAAAACTACGTATCTCCAGCTATGACATTTATATATACAAATACATATATCAAACGAGAAAGCTGCCCTCCGTTGGAATCTTCTGTTTTAGATTACATTTAAGTAGATCCATGCAATAATTACCTTAGTGTCCCTGAGGGTTTATTATGGCACCAGAGGCTTCTGGGTCATTGCCGCCAATCTCAGGAAACCTGGGAAGATGGGCCACGGGTCATCTCAATGTGGAGGGATGAAATGGAGACCTTTCTTCCTGCCTGGACTTCCGATGTAGGTGGGAAAGACCAGAGGAGACCCCAGATCCAGCACGTTTCCTTGCTGACCCCTGAGCATGTCTCAGAATGGCACAAATCTGGCATAGGACCCAAGAGTGTCACCACTGGGCCTCACTGTACTACCAATTAGACTTTCCGCTGGTCTCGCTGGCTATGTGGGACATGCTTGCTTTCATCTGTTGGATGAAGCCGTATGCGCTGGTCAAAGATTCCAGCTCGCCCTTCAGCTCCTTCCCCCCATCCTTGAATAATATGGGAGAGAGTCCTAACTGTCTTTTCAAAAAGTGGTCCATTCTAATTTTGGGCCGCCCTTCAGTGAATTCCTCCAGGGCTCTGCAGTCAGCCAAGTACTGGAACCTGGCCCTTCCCCTTAGGGAGGAAAGCTCCCGGTCCAATTGATTCTGTTGCTTAATGGAATCTCATCACCACTGTCCAGAGTGATTCCAATCAAAGGAATTCACTGTCTGAAAATTAAAGGTGGCCGCATCAAGGTTTATATCTTATAAGCCGAGGGAATGGGGTGCTGGGGCAGATATATTTTTATTTATTTATTTATTTAAGGTGCAGTCTCACTCTGTCACCCAGGCTGGAGTGCAGTGGCATGCTCACAGCCACCACAGCCTCGACCTGCTGGGCTCAGGCGATCTTTCCGCCTCAGCCTTCCAAGTAGCTGCCACCACAGGCATGCGCTACCATGCCCAGCTTATTTTTTGATTTATTGTAGAGACGAAGTCTCACCAAGTTGCCCAGGCTGGTCTCGAACCCCTGAGCTTAGGCAATCCTCCAACCTCGACCTCCAAAAGTGCTGGGATTGCAGGCATGAGCGACCACACCCCACCCAGATGTCCTGTATGGTGGGGGCCCAAAGGGATTCAGACCGTCTCTTACTGGGGAGAGTTCTGGTCCCTACTGCCAAAGGTATGTGAGGTGATCCATCTTCTGTGACCAATCCTAGCCTGGAACTGAAAGCCAGTTGTCATTAGAGAGTGTGTGGGGCATTCCTGAAACTGTAACTCGGGCTCTCACTTCATGTGCAGCTTGGATGTGCTGGGTCCATTTTGAACGTATATGTGTCTGACTCTCCTGCAACTTTGCTTGTCGGTCACTCTCAGTGTAAATCTCCTTATGACTCTGTCCCAGAGGCCCTCCTGGGCTTTCAACCATATTCCTCAGTAGAAGATGATGATGGTGACTGCCCTTTTTTTTGAGTCAGAGTCTCACTCTGTCGCCCAGGCTGGGGTGCAGTGGCACACTCACGGCCATCGCAGCCTCGACTTACCAGGCTCAGGGGATCCTTCTGACTCAGCCTTCCAAGTAGCTGGAACCACAGGCGTGCACCACCACACCCAGCTAGTTTTCTTGATTTATCATAGAAACGAGCTCTCACCAAGTTGCCCAGGCTGTTCTCGAACCTCTGGGCTCGGGCATTCCTCTTAGCTCCGCCTCCCAAAGCACCAGGATTACAGGCATGAGCCACCGCACCTGGCTGGTGATTGACTTTTTTTTTTTTTTTTTTTTTTTTTTTGAGTTGGAGTCTCACTCTGTCGCCCAGAATGGAGTGCAGTGGCCGCTCCCGGCCACCACAGCCTCGACCTGCCGGGCTCCGGTGATCCTTCCACCTCAACCTTCTTAGTAGCTGGAACTACAGGTGCACGCTACCACACATGGCTAATTTTTGTGATTTATTGTAGAGATGAGGTCTCGCCAAGTTGCCTGGGTGGATCTCGAACCCGCGGGCTCAGGCAATCCACTCACCTCAGCCTCCCAAAGCGCGGCATTACAGGCTGAGCCACCGAGCCTGGCTGGTGATTGACTTTTTATTGAAGCCAAATAGCTGTACAGAAAAGTTCTCGAGTCATTCGAGTATAGCTCAATGGACATGCCCACATAACCAGTACCCAGATCAAGAATGTCCAGCACTCCGGAAACCTCCCTGTGCCTCCTTCCAGGTGCTATGACCCCAAAGGTAAAACCACTGTTGTGAGTTCTGATAGCATCAGCTAGCACTGCCTGTTTGGTCCTTTATAGGATCAGAATCTGCAGTATAATCTTTTCATTAGCTACGAGTCTCCTGTTGATAGGCATTGGGCTGCTTTTGCTTCAGGGCTATTATACATAGTGCTGCTGTGAACCTTTGTGTCTATGCCTCCTGGTGTCCATATTTCTGCTGGGTGTACTATAACCCAGTGGAATTGCTGGGCCGTAGGTCGTGCTTATGTTCAGCTTTAATAGATACTGCCAAAAAGTTTTCCAAAGTGGTTGAACCAGTTTATACTCCCACCAGCTGAGTATGAGAGCTCTCCTTGCCAGCACTTGGAATCTTCTCTTTTTTCTTTTAAGCATTCTGGCGGACCCTGTTAGATTTTAAGCTCCTAAAGTGCAGAAACAAAGGATTTTCATCCATTAAAATTCTCCCAAGTGTCTTCTGTAAAACCGTCATGGGAAAAATGTTAACCCGATGCCCTGGGAAATACAAGCCTGTGGTTTTCTTTGGATTTTCAGTAAAATTTGAAATTTGGTCCTTGATCTTTAATGACAGTAGCTTTTGGAAACTGATGAAATAAAAATCTGGCTCAAGCTTCAAGTCTGCCCAACCGTTCCTGATCTGGTCCTGCTCTGCCCCTCTGCTCTGGTTCCACAGCTGCCACAGAGTGCACCTGCTGGGTGTCTCCCTGCCCATCTATGCCCTCCTGCCCACTCTGCCCTTGGAGAGGGTGTCAGCCCCTGGGCCTCCCACTTGGAGCGCTCTCCCTGCTCACCCTGACTTCCAGCTCCAAGCACCGCCTCCTCCACGGAACCACTTCCAAGTTGCTGGGGGTCACGTTTCGGTCTAATTCTCCCAGTTGCCTTTGTGCTTATTGTCACAGCCACAAAACTTATCATTAAGTTGTTCTGGAATGACTTCATATCTTATCTCCTCATTTCAGTTGAAGTTCTTAGCGGGCAGGGACCACAGAGCCTAGCAAGGTGTTAAGCCACACGAGTGGTACTTATTGGTCAGATACACTACCATCAAATTCTGTCTCTTAGTGGTGTGGGAGTAGAAAAGATTTCCCCCTGCCAAGGTCAAGACAGTAGAAATTTACTCAGATGAGCACAGATCATGAGTTCATGAGGGGTTTTGTTGTTCAGTTTAGTTAAGGTTTTGTTTTTTGGTTGTTTTTTTTTTTTTTTTGAGTTGGGAGTTTCACTCTGTCACCCAGTCTGGAGAGCAGTGGCACGATCATGGCTCACCATAGCCTTGACTTCTTGGGCTCAGGTGATCCCTTCATCTCAGCCTCCCGAGTAGCTGGAACTACAGGTGCACACCACCCTGCCTGGCCAATTTTTAATGTTTGTGTAGAAATGAGGTCTCGTTATGTTGCCCAGGCTGGTCTCAAACTCCTAGGCTCAAGTGAGCCTTTCACCTTGGCCTCCCAAAGTGCTGGGATTACAGACATGAACCACTGTGCCCAGCCTGGTTTTGGCTTTTTTAGAGACAGGGCCTTGCTTTGCTGCCCAGGCTGGAGTGCAGTGGCGTGATCATGGCTCACTGCAGTCTTGTACTCCTGGGCTCCAGTAATCCTCCCACCTCAGCCTCCTGAGTTGCTGGGATTATAGACGTGTGTCACCATGCCCAGCTAAGTTTAAAAAAATTTTTAGAGACAAGATCTTCTATGTTGCCCAGGCTGGTCTCAAACTCCTGACCTTAAGCGCTCCTCCTGCCTTGGCCTCCCGAAGCACTGAGATTACAGGAGTGAGCCACTGTGCCCAGTAGGAGTGATTTTCTGACACTGGCGTCTTTTGAAGAAAAACTGACTGGTTCCCTCTAGTTGTCTATAATAACCTGACTGAGCAGCTGGGCCCACTATCTGGTTCACACGCTAACTGCCTCGGGTCACCTGGGGTGCTGGCTTAGAATGCAGAGTCCTGGCCCCATGCCTGAGAATTCTGACTCAGTAGGCCTGGGGTGGGGCCTGGAAATCTCTATCTTTAACACGCCACAGCTGACTCTGACGCACAGCCAGGTTTGGAAACTAGTCGAGTCTGAAAAGAATGTTCTCTTCTTGGAAGTGAGAAAATGTCAGGGGGCACCATGAGAAGGGGCTGTGACTTGGGTTTTGAGAGACCAGGTTTGAGCCTCGGTTTTACCACCTACCAGGTGCGTGACCATGGGCAAGATATCCAGCCCCTCTGAGTTTCAGTCTCCTCTTCTGTGAAGTGACAAAACACCACCATGGATCTGCTTTGGTTACTAGTGCCATGCAACAAATAACTTCAGAAATTTGCTTCTTAAAACAACTGTTTTATTTTGTTCACAACTCCATGGGTCAGGAATTCTGGGAAGGGCTCAGCTGGGTAGTTCTCACTTGGAATATCTCATTTGGTTGCATTCAAATATCAACGGCGGCCGGGCTTGGTAGCTCAGCCTGTAATCTCAGCGCATTGGGAGGCGGAGGTGAGTGGATTGCCTGAGTCCGCGGGTTCAAGACCCGCCCAGGCAACTTGGCAAGACCTCGTCTCTACAATAAATCAAAAATGAGCCGGGCGTGGTAGCGCGCGCCTGTAGATCAGCTACTTGGAAGGCTGAGGCGGAAGGATCGCCGGAGCCCAGCAGGTCGAGGCTGGGTGACAGAGTGAGACTCCAACTCAAAAAAAAAAAAAGGCCGGGCTCGGTGGCTCAGCCTGTAATCCCGCGCCTTTGGGAGGCTGAGGTGAGTGGATTGCCTGAGCCCGTGGGTTCGAGACCCGCCTGCGCAGCGAGACCTCATCTCTACAGTGAATCAAAAAATCAGCCGGGTGTGGTAGCGCGCGCCTGTAATTCCGGCTACTCGGAAGACTGAGGCGGAAGGATCGCCGGAGCCCGGCAGGTCGAGGCTGCGGTGGCCAGGAGCGGCCACTGCCCTCCAGTATGGGTGATAGAGTGAGACTCCAACTCAAAAAAAAAAAAAAAAAGAAAACCAAATATCAACGGGAGCTACAGCCATCTGGAGAATATCCAAGATGGCGCCCTCCCGTAGCTATTAGTTGATGCTGGGCTGTCGACTGGGGCACCTCCATGTGACTCTTCGCCATGACAGTTGACTTCTTACATACCTCCTTCGGAGTGAGTGCCCCAAGGGAGCCAGGAGGAAGCCGCACATGGCCTTTTCTGACTTAGCCTTACAAGTCTCACAGTGTCACTTCTGTAGTGTTGAAAGCGGTCCCAGGCCCACCCAGATTTCTAGGAGTGGGGACAGAGACCCTACCTCTTGGTGGGAAGAGTGTCAAGTAACTTGCAGGCACATTTAAAACTGCCACAGCATCTCATGGGGTTGTTGTGAGGATTTAGTGAGATGATCTCCTTGAAGTACTGGACAAGTGTGAGGCCCCCTTCTCCTAATTTGAGGCGCAGAAGCTCATGAAGCCAAGTCAGTGCCAGCGGCCAGGTTTCCCGTTGCAGCTGTTCATGTCTCCTGGGCTGTAGGGATGGGGAGAAGGGACAGCGTTTGTCGGTTTCTAGTCATTTCTAGCCCCTTTGGATAGTAAGTGCCTGGCTGCTCAGCTCTCCAGGAGTTTGGATCCCAAGGCCTCCTATGGTTCCCTGCGACCCCATATCAGCCCTACCCACATTCCCGATCTCAACTGAAAAGGCACTGGGCTCCCACGGGGAACACCTGGCAGAGGACTCAGTGTTTTCAGGACAGATACCCCAGTTTGTTGGGATGGTGGCCTGAGGGGCACCTGGAGAGAAGGCTGTCAGAGACTGGCTTTTGTGGGCGTGGCCCTTCCATGTCACGGTCACGGTCACGAGGGGATCCCTTCTCCGCTTTCTTTAACTCAGGTCCGGAGACAGCTAAAGAGCTGAGGAAAGGTCAAACAAAGACTACTGGGGCCAGCAACCCAGCTCCCAGCGGAAGGTGGGGGATGGCTTGCCTTCCAGATGCTTCAGGATGAGGCGGCATTAAGAACAAGGCTGGGTTTTGGGCAGTGCCAGAGTGGGTAGGATTTGCTGAATCGGTACCCTGGGAAGGTAGGACAGCAGAGGGAGGTGCCATTGTGTGCCTGCTGCAATTTGCTGGCATTTGTGAAGGGGCCCGTTTGCCCCTCTTGCTCACACTCTTTTTCCAGAAAAAGGCAGTCGGGCCTGTGTTTAGCACTCTGAGGAAACTGCTCTCTGGGCCTTCTGCTCTTCCTTCTGGGGCTCCTGAGCCTCCCCCATCAGCATCCCCCTGCCCTGTCACCACCACCAGCCGCACAGGCAGTGCCTGTCTTATTCAGAGCAGGGTGGGGAGAGGCTCGGAGCTGCACAGCAATGCCACAAGTCATCGGCTCCTTCTATGCGCCCGACCCCGTGCAGAGGGTTAGAAATGGTCACACGCCTCCATGATGTCACTGATGAACACATACCACGGGCCGAGTGAGGGACATGCGAGTGAGCACGCCAGGAACCCATGGCGGGGCAGGTCGTGGAGGCCGGGAAGGCCGGGAGACACTGGGCAGGGTCACATGGAGTTAGAGGAGGACAGACTCGGGGAGAAGGAGCAGCCGGGAGGCCAGAGCGGGTAGTGGAGGGACAGTCTGCTGCAGGTGAAGTCTGCACTTAGGGGCAGAGCCACTGCTCCTGCGCCCTGGGGAAGGACAGTGGAAGAGCTTCTGCCCCATCCCAGCCCCTGCCTCCCCAAGGCCTCCCAGCTCCTCCTTCCCTCCGTCTGGACTTTTTCTCCTTCTCCCGAAGACATTTCCTGGAAGCTCCGCCCACAGTTCTCAATTCTCCTTATGTATGTCTAGCCTGGACCCAGCCCCGACACTGAGGCCTGGCTCCCCATTACACAAACTCTTCCTGTTTCTGCTCGCTGAAGCAGAGATCCCCATTGTCCTGTGTTACCCTTCTTAAGCATCACACCCTGGAGGAGGAAAAAGACCATCCATTTGGGAGTCCAGGCCTGTGAGCTCTGGGACCCTAGGAGAGATAGATAAACTCTCTGAGTCTCAGTTTTATCATCTGCAAAACTGGCTAATAGTTGTGACTAGTGCCTTTTTTTGTTGATTTTTGAATAGGAGTCCACTCTGTCACCCAGGCTGGAGTGCGGTGGCACACTCCCGGCCACCACAGCCTCGCCTTGCTGGGCTCAGATGATCCTTCCACCTCAGCCTTCCAAGTAGCTGGAAGAACAGGCGTGTGCCACTATGCCCGGCTAATTTTTTTTAAATGTATAGATGAGGTCTCACCGAGTTGCCCAGGCTGGTCTCGAACCCCTGGGCTCAGGCAATCCTCTCACCTCAGCCTCCCAAAGCTCTGGGATTACAGGCGTGAGCCATCACACCCGGCAGACTAGTGGCTTATTCTGACAATACTTCCATGAAGATTATATAAGGAAATGCATTAAATATGCCACAAGTACTTAGTAGGTGTCTAATAAGTGGTAGGTATTTCCATAGTGATTCTAGGGCTGTGTATCCAGAGGATACTTGATTAATAGACATCCAAGAACCTGTAATTCCACTTGCTCAGGAGGCTAGGTGGGAGGATCACTTGAGGACAGGAGGTCGAGACCAGCCTGGACAGCATGATGAGACCCCATCTCTACAAAAAATTTAAAGCAAAAGGCATCCGAGGATTTAACTTGCATAGGAGGCTGGTTATTATTAGAAGGCAGATAAAGAAGTGGGATCCTCATTTCTTTCCCTTGATGATTCAGGGAGGGTAGTCCCTGCTCCCTTTTACCCCTGAGAGTTACCTCTGTACTGTGCCCTAGAATTGGAGTCAATAGGCACAGATGCCATGGAAGAAGAGACAAGCCAGAGGTAGCTGGGAAGCCCTCAGGGAAGTACCGGTTCTAGATAAAGGTTTTCCTCACTATTCTAACTATGAAACTATGAAGCAAACTATGAAAACATACTTGCTTTTAAGACTTTTGGACAAAAACCCTTCTACAGTGTGTTCAGTGAGATGCATCAGTTTGCTCTTACTGTGTAACAAAGCACCCTCAGTGGTAGTGGCCTAAGGCATGGGGAAAGTTGGCAGGGCGCTTCTCAGCTAGCTCCACGTGGGCTTACTCATGCAGCTGCCGTCAGCTAGAGGAAGCTGTGGGGAGGTCCAAGATGACCTCATGAATAGCCTGGCAGTTGGTGCCAGCTGTCAGCTGGGGTGAACTGCCACTCTTCTCCCTGTGGCCTCGTGTCCTCTAGTGTGTGAGACTGGCTTCCTTACGTGGCACCCGAGAGGGTGAAGCAGGAAGCTGCCAGGTCTTTTAAGCCCTAGCCTCAAGAAATCACACGATATCACTTCTGGCGCTTTCTGTTGGTCAGTGCAAGTCACTGTGCCAGCCCAGATCCTGGGGAAGAGAACACAGATTCCAAGACTAGCCTACTGTGCCCAGCTCAAAATTTCTTTTCTTTTTTTTTTAAACTTTTAAATTAAAATTTCTTTTTAAAGTTGGGATTTCACTGTGACACCCAGGCTGGAGTGCAGTGGCATGATCATGACTCACCTAAGCCTCATCCTGCTGTGTTCAGGCGACCTTCTGCCTCGCCCTCCCGGGTAACTGGAACTACAGGTGTGTGCCTAGGCTGGTCTTGAACTCCTGGGCTCAAGCAATCCTCTGACCTCTACCTCCCGAAGTGCTGGGATTACAGACATGAGCCACAGTGGCCAGCCTAGAATTGATTTTAGAATCTTCATGGCTGGGTGTGGTGGTTCACGCCTGTAATCCCAGCACTTTGGGAGGCAAAAGCCAGCAGATTGCCTTAGCCCAGGGGTTCAAGACCAACCTGAGTAAGTTGGTGAGACCTCATCTCTACAATAAATCAAAAAATTAGCTGGACGTGGTGGCGCACGCCTGTGGCTCCAGCTACTTGGAAGGCTGAGACAGAAGGATTGCCTGAGTCCAGTGGGGTGAGGCTGAGGTGGCCGTGAGCGTGCCACTGCACTTCAGCTTAGGCAACAGAGTGAGACTCAGACTCAAAAAAGAAAAGAAAAAAAAGAATCTTCATGGTCCCCTCAAGCCCCTAGTTCACCATGTTCCCCTGGGTACTCAAATCCCAACGTTGCAAAGAACCCAGTGGGAATTCCGAAGGTTTCTCCTATCACAGCTTCCCTGGCGCTCATTCCTCCAAGGGCCCTGCCCTTTCCTGAGAATCCATTCCACAGCTGCCCTTCCTTACCATGTGGCATCCTTGAAAGCACAGAGTTTTGACATTGAACCTGACTTTGTCCTGCTCTGGATCGGTGGCCCAGTGGTGCTGGGAGAGAGGAAGCATTTCTGCTTCTCCTGAATCCCCTTCCCCACCCACCCCCACACATACCTGGAAGCTTCTCCCCACCACCCCCAGCCCGATTCTCCTCCCAGTCTGTGCTCCTGCATTTCCAGAGCCAGATAAACAAGGAAACACACAGCTGCAGATAACAGCCACCCCAAGAGAAAAGAGAAAATGTGGAAGAAAACAAGAAAGAGAAATGGCATGGAGTTGGGAGGGGTCAAAGATCATGTTGTTTGCAGCTCTGATATGTGGACAGCGCAGTTGAGGGAACGACCTTGGTGACGGTGCAACAGAAAAGGGCAACAACTCCAGCACCCGTTGCCAGAGCTCGGGGTTCTTTAGGGCAGTGTGACTTCGGTTCTATCTCTGAATGCCATTATGACTGACTGAATATGCAGAGACCTTCATCCACAAAACATGCTAAAGTGACTGCTGAACCCCTACCGACGCCACACACAACCCTCTCCTCCCACAGTGCTCTGTCGGAGGGTTTCGGCCCTCTGCCACTGCACACACAGCTTGATGGCAGGCCAAACATGATATCCCTTGAAAACAGGAGAAGCAGCTGGGCATGGTGGCTCATGCCTGTGATCCCAGCATTTTGGGAGGCTGAGGCAGGAGGATTGCTCGAGCCCAGGAGCTTGAGATCAGCCTGGGCAATACAGCAAGACCTCGTCTCTACAAAAAAAAAAAAAAAAAAAAAATTAGCTGGGCATGGTGGCATGGGCCTGTAGTCCCAGCTACTTGGGAGGCTGAGTTAAGAGGATCGCTTGAACCCAGGCGGTCGAGGTTGCAGTGCACCATGACCGTGCTGCTGCACTCCAGCCTGGGTGACACAGCAAGATACTGCTTCAAAGAAAAAGAAAAAAGAATGTGAGAGGCAGTTTCACCTAGAGGGGAATTCATCCAGGGATTTAAGAAAAGAGCCCAAACGGAGATTTCTAAGCCTAACGCCCCTGTTTTTAAGTTGCTGCTCAACCCACAGTGGATATCTTTAAACCCCTATAAAGGAAGGTCAATAAGTGCCCAAGACTCCCAGGCCTCAGAGTTGCCTCAGGGCCCAGGAAGGAGGTCAGACGTGATAACCACTGTGCTGTGGCCAAAAACTTCCGCCATGCCGAGCGGAGCCATTCTGCTAAACCAGATCATGCTTTCCAAACAGTCTGGCTGGTCAGGCAGGCCTGGGGCGGTGGTGGGTAGTGGCAGCCTGAGTGTGACACTGGGCTTTGCCCCAAAACTCCGGCCTTCTCAACAAGTACACTCCGCTCCACTCTGTACTGAGCTGACTGCCTGGAAATAGATCTCTCACTACCCTGGCCGTGAGAGATCTAAGCTCTAGTGACACGGGAGTTTAAATATTCGGGCAGGGTGACCGAAGGCTGCTAAGAATATCCAGCCACAGGCCTGACCACAAGCCAGTTAACGCCCCGTGTGGCAGCTTCCGTGGTCCTTCGGGCATGGGAGGAAGGAGCTGACTGGGCAGAGGGTGCCTGTGAAGTCCCTCATCTGAAAGTGTGTAGACAAAGAAGCAGAGTGAAATTATATTTGCAAAAACCCACCTGATCCTGCCCTCAAGGAATATGGAATTTGAGAAGGGAAGACATCGACCTGCCACAAGGTACTTACTGTGCATGAGTAGATAAAAGCAAGGACGACCCTGTGGAAGGGAACAGGACGACCCTGTGGAAGGGAACAGAAGCCCGGAGACAGCAAGTGCCCCCAGGAGACCCCAGCCTGGCTTCTCAAAGCCAGTCTGGGTGACTCTTGTGGCCCAGCAGCTGGCAGCCTGACAGAGAGTCGGACAGGCCCAGGGCACATGTCCCCACCCTCTAGGCTTCAGTTTCCTCATCTGCAAAGCAAGGGGGTTGGTGTCCCATTTCTTTCTTTTTCTTTTTCTTTTGAGTTGAATCTCACTCTGTCATCCAAGCCGGAGTGCAGTGACATGCTCACAGCCACCGCAGCCTCGACCTACTGGGCTCCGGTGATCCTTCCGTCTTAGCCTTCTGAGTAGCTGGAACCACAGGTGTGTGCCACCATGCCCAGCTAATTTTTTGATTTTTATCGTAGGGACGAAGTCTCGCCAAGTTGCCCAGGTTGATCTTGAATCCCTGGGCTCGGGCTATCCTCTCACCTCCGCCTTCTAAAGTGCTGGGATTACAGGAGTGAGCCACCGCTCTTGGCTGGAATCCCGTTTTATACATGTTTTGAGCCTCCGAGTCCCTCTGGGACTCTGATGCATGCACCTCTGGAAAAGTGGACACCTGCATCGACCACCATGTTCACACCACTTCCAAGGGTTGTCTGGCCCCAAGTTGATCAACCCACCAAGGGTCTCAAGCAAAGGTTCCAAGGCTTTTGCTTAGGGGAGGGGATGTTCTTGGAAGGCTGGAAGACTGGGAAGAGTTTGTGGAGAAAGTGGACTTGAAAGACGGTAGACCTGAAATCTCTGAGCCTTCACTCAACACATGCCACAAGCGTCCAATGCCAGCAAGCCCGAGGGATGGGTGTGAGCTCAGAGAGAACAGAAAGGTTCTCAGGTCTTGTGGTGCTCCCGTGCCAGCAGGAGAGGCAGCCCACTTTGCTCCAGCCACGCGGCCACCATTCTCCTCAGTTGGCCCAAAGGCAGTGCTCCTTCAGGGCCTGAGCACTGGCTCTTTGGCTACCTGGAACTCTCTTCCGCTTATGCTCATACAGCCAGTTCCTCCTCAACTCAGAGTCATTTTTTCAGAGGCCTCCCAGGCCATCTTGGCTAATGCTGCCTTTTCCTTCACCATGCTCAGCCATACTGCCCTGTTTCATCTTCTCGGTGGCACATGTCATCATTTGAAGTTAACTTATTTGCGTTCTGGTCCATCTCCCATAGGATAGGGACCTAGTCCATCCTGTTCTCCACGGTGCCCTGGCACCCAGGATAGTGCTTGGCACAGAGTAAACAACCGTCAAATTCGCGATGAACTGAATCCACTAATTATAGACTTAACGCGAACTTGCTGTGCACTAGGGGGGCCTGTGACGTAGGGGAGGGCAGGGTGGTTTGAGAGGGTGAGGCTGGGTGACTAAACTAGTCTGGATGACGCTTCAGGAAGATGTCTTAGAGGAACTGCTTTTTGTGTTGGTTTTGTTTTGTTTTGTTTTGAGTTGGAGTCTCACTCTGTTGCCCAGGCTAGAGTGCAGTGACACACTCACGGCCACCACAACCTCGACCTGCTGGGCTCCGGCGATCCTTCCTTCTCAGCCTTCCAAGTAGCTGGAACCACAGACATGTGCCACCATGCCTGGCTGATTTTTTGATTTATTGTAGAGACGAGGTCTCACCATGTTGCTCAAGCTGGTCTCGAACCTCTGAGGTCAGGTAATCCTCCCACCTCCACCTCTCAAAGTGCTGGGATTACAAGCGTGAGCCACCGTGCCCTGCTTGTTTTGTTTTTTTGAGTCAGAGTCTCACTCTGCTACCCAGGTTAGAGTGCAGTGGCATGGTCACGGCTCACTGCGGCCTCCAACTCCTGGGCTCAAGTGATCCTTCTTCCTCAGCCTCCCGAGTAGCTGGGACTATGGGCACATGCCACCCTTCCTGGCTAGTTTTTTAATTTTTTGGTAGAGATGAAGGCTTGCTATGTTGCCCAGGCTGGTCTCGAGCTCAAGCTCAAGTGATCCTCCCTCTTTGGCCTCCCCAAATGCTAGAATTTTACAGGCATGAGCCACCGTGTCCAGCTGGAGGAAGTGCTTTTTGAAAAGAGCTGTGAACGACTAGGCAAAGGGGGTAGAAAGATCATGGATCTGGGCCAGCTCCTGGCAAGGCCCTGATGTGGGAAGGGGATGGAAACAGAGAAGCCCAGAGCCAAGCCTAGAGCCAAGGACTGAGGTGGGCTGGCTGAGGGCTTTCATTTTTTTTTTTGGAGTTGGAGTCTCGCTCGGTCGCCCAGACCTGGAGTGCAGTGGCCGCTCCCGGCCACCGCAGCCTCGACCTGCTGGGCTCCGGCGATCCTTCCGCCTCAGCCTTCTGAGTAGCCGGAATTACAGGCGCGCGCTACCACGCCCGGCTGATTTTTTGATTTGTTGTAGAGATGAGGTCTCGCTGCCCAGGCGGGTCTCGAACCCGCGGGCTCAGGCAATCCACTCACCTCAGCCTCCCAAAGACGCGGGATTACAGGCTGAGCCACCGAGCCTGGCCTGGCTTTCATTTTTTTATTTTTATTTTTTGAGTTGGAGTCTCACTCTGCCACTGCAGCCTGGACCTGCTGGGCTCAGGCGATCCTTCCACCTCAGCCTTCCAAGTAGCTAGAACTATAAGTGTGCGCCACCATACCTGGCTAATTTTTCTTGATTTATTGTAGAGATGAGATCTTGCCATGTTGCCCAGGCTGGTCTCGAACCTGTGGGTTCAGGCAATCCTCTTGCCTCAGCTTCCCTAAGTGCTGGGATTTAGGCATGAACTATGCCACCGCCTGAGGGCTTTCATTTTTATCTCAGTAGTAAAAGCTGCCAGAGTCCCATGGCTCTGGCTGCAGGATCTGTCCACCACCCCCCCCCGACACCCCCATCTACCTCTCTGAGCATTCATCCTACTTTGCAATCTGGCCCACCTCGAATCCTAGTTGTTCGTTACACACACTGCAGGCAGTCTCCTGCCATGGGGCTTTCGCTCCGACTGTACCTCTGCCTGCAACATTCTTCCACAGAAGTCTGCTTGACTTACTCCCTCCCCTCCTTTGAGTTTTCGCTCACATCTCACCTTCTCAAGGAGGCCTTCCCTAACGATCCCTCACCCTGCAAACTTCTCACACCCTGCCTTCCAGATGCTTCTTTACTGCTCCCACTTTTCTTTCCATGGCACATATCACTCCACCATTCAAGGTGATCTTGCGACCCGTCACCTTTTTTGTTTATCGTCCATCTCTGTCCTTTTGGAATACAAGGACCCTGAGGGCAGGATTCTGTTTGTTCCTCAGGGTGCAATGCCTGGAACAGCACCTGGCACACATCAGCAGGCGATATCTGTGCATGCAGTTGTGGTTGTGGGCTCCTGGGCGAGATGTGGACTGCAGAGGGACAGGAGCGCATGGGGGACCAGCTAGGAGATCACTGCCATGAGAGAGGGGAGAAGTCATGCTGTGGGGGGCAGGGCACTGGGTGGGGAGGGAATAGGTGGACTTCCGAAGTTGCGCAGAGAAGAGAAGATGGAACTTGGTGAGGAGTCAGTGTGGGGGTAAGGGTTGGAGAGGCCAGGGGTTACTCCTGGGTTTCTGGAATGTATAGCCAGGTAGCTGGTGGGGGTCTAGGAGAAGAAGCAGTTTCAGGGTGAGGAATGGAAAAGGGGCGTACCGGGGAGCGGCACACATAGGCCACGGTAGGGAGAGGTTGTGCTTGTTCAGGGCAGAGTAAAAAGTTCCTGCAGAGAAGCCGAGGCAGACAGGGTGGGGGTGTGGCCGATCAAGTCATGCTGCCTGCTATACGCTCTCACCCCAGAATCCCAGGCCACCCGCAGGGCTGCCGTGATGAGTTGTGGCCAAGCTTCCATGCCAACGTGGTGCATCCACCTGGCGTCCCACTGTCAACCTCTCAGCTGTATTGTCGAGCAAAGTTTGCTTCTGTTCACCTGATTTTAAATTTGCTTCCTTGTGGTCTGTAGAACCACTGCACTGTGCTCCCCTGAGCCCTCCACACTCGACTCAGAGCACCTCCATGCTCCTGCTGCCAGGTCACCTGCCCAGAGCATGCAGTTTTTTTTTTTTGAGCCAGGGTCTCACTCTGCTGCCCAGGCTGGAGTGCAGTGGCACCATCACAGCCACCTCAGCCTTGACCTCCTGGGCTCAGGCGATCCTTCTGCCTCAGTCTCCTGAGTAACCGAGACTTCTGGCGCATGCCACCACAACCAGCTAATTTAAATTTTTTTTTTGTAGAGATGAGGTCTTGCTATGTTGCCCAGGCTGATCTTGAACTGCTGGGCTCAAGCAATCCTCCTGTCTCAGGCCCCAAAGTGCTGGGATTACAGGCATGAGCCACCACACCCAGCCCAGTGCATGCAGTTTTAAGCCTTACTCTTTCCCAGTTGTTTGTTTATTTTTTTAAACTTATTTTTAAACTTTATTTATTTTTTGAGTCAGAGTCTCACTCTGTCGCTCAGACTGGAGTGCAGTGGCGTGCTCACGGCCACCACAGTCTCCACCTGCTGGGCTCAGGTGATCCTTCCTTCTCAGCCTTCCAAGTAGCTGGAACCACAGGCATGCACCACCATGCCTGGCTGATTTTCTGATTTATTCTAGAGACGAGGTCTCGCCAAGTTGCCCACACTGGTCTTGAACCCCTTGGGCTCAGGCAATCATTTTGCCTCTGCCTCCCAAAGTGCTAGGATTACAGGAGTGAGCCACCGTGCCTGGCCAGAAATGTGTATTTTGTGTTTTGTTAAAATTTTAGTGAAGTACAGCATATAGAGAGAAAAGTGTACACATCCTAAGTGTGCAGCATGGTGAATGTTAACAAACTGAGCACACCAATGCAACCAGCATGCAGATCCATATGCAGGGATCCTCAGCCCCCCAGAAGTCCCCATCGTGCCCCTACAAGGATAACACCATCCTGACTTCTAACTTTAGAGTCATGCATTCCATTACGCGTATTCTTTTGAGGCTGATTTCGTTTCGTTTGTGGGATGCGTCCATGTTGTTGCGCATGTTTGCATTTTACAAAATAGTCTTCCAAGCAGCCTCCCGCTTGAGGTGGGTGACCCGGGCTGAGCCCCCAGAGCCCCCCTGCTTGTAGAATACACTGAGAAAAGCTTGAAGGAACCCTGGAGACTTTGTGTGGCACAGAGGACAGCACTGGTGTTTTAAGCAAATGACATGCTGAGCGTGTGTCAGATGCTGCACAGATGCAAACGTGCAAGATGTAGCCAGGTGCAGTGACTCACGCCTGTAATCCCAGCACTTTGGGAGGTGGAGATGAAAGGATTGCCTGAGCCCGGGGGTATGAGACCAGCCTGGGCAACTTGGTGAGACCACAGCTCTATAGTCAAAAAAACTGATAGTGGTGGCACGTGCCTGGTAGTTCCAGCTACTTGGAAGGCTGAGGCGGAAGGGTCACCCCAGCCCCGCAGGTCGAGGCTGCGGTGGCTCGTGAGTGTGCCACTGCACTCCAGCCTGGGCGATGGAGTGAGACTCCAACTCAAAAAAAAGCATGCAGAATGTGTTTAGGAGGGAGTGAGGGGAGGTGAGGCTGATGGAGAGGCAGGCCAGGTGGGAAGAGCGTCTTGAACTGCGAGAAAAGGAAAGAAGGTAGCTCATGCCAGAGAGAGGGATCCATTTCCCTAACAGTGACTCCTAGGAAGCTCCATGCCAGATGGCAGTGCTGGCTTCTGCCTCTGTGCTGGCACCCATGGAGGTTAGAGGCAGTGGAAGGGAGGAGGGCACCTCAGGGATTGGCAGAGACATTGGAGACTTTCAGAATCCCAAGTCCAGAGAGGGTGAGTGACTTGCCCAAGGTCACACACTGAGGGCCAGCGTTAGAAAGGGGATCTCTTGTCCATGGCCCTTTCTGTGACTGTGTACCACCCTCGCACTTTACAAAGAGCCTAGTGTTGCCACCAAAGAAGCTGAATTACCTCATTTGGGAACAGCGTTATGAATTCAGTTCCATTATGTGGGATGGGGCAGAGATGTTGTGAGCAGACATGACATTGTAATTCATGTTCCAGTTCTTCTATTATCTTTGCTGGGTTTTGTGTATCTTTGGAAGCAACCTTAAATCATTCTTGGAACAAAGTAGGGAGAAAAATAATAATATGTAATTATAAGTGAGGAATAGACCTATGGTCCTATTAATTGCCTTCCCTACAATCTTTATTTTTGGTATTTTCAGAATAATTAAAGGATTGGGCCTCTACTGGTGGAGGTGGTGGGTTAACAATGAACTTAAACAGACCCATCGCCTACTCCAGGGACAGCCGGTGCGATCTGCCACCGGGAACACTTACAAAACAGCACCGAGGGCTGCGCCCAGTCTCGGAGTATTTACTCTCTTCTGAGGGAAACTCTGGCAATAGCTGGAAAATAAACCCCAAAGCAAGGAAGAAGCTGAAGAGAGGAAATAGCCGGTGGCGCATTAATCACAGTCGTCAGACCTAGAGCAGAGGACAATGGCTGGCTTGAGGGAAGACTGAACCTAAATTATCTTGGAGATTGATCTTCTCTTCTCCACGATCCCTGTGCCAGCAAGCAGGCTGGAAAGGTCCTGGTGCCACACTGGCATTGAACCGACGAGGGCATCCACCGACTGACCAACATGCTTTGTCAGGGAGCAGGGAGATGTGACCGCAGTCTGTAGACCACCCCCTGCTTCTGCTCATGATGCTCCAGAAAAGGCCTCTCACAGGGACCTGGGGGACAAATTCACTGCTGTCATGTCCTCAGGAGACATCATTTGCATGCCAGGATGCAGTGAAGGCCACTGTCTTCAGATCCAAATAAAGCGGCCAATTAGGATGACCCTGTGCAATTGGCAGAGTGATGAAGCTGACCGCAGGTACCTCGAAAGTCTAAAATTGAGCAACCAGTGCTGCACCATGATGTCAGGGGCAGTGATGGCATGGGTAAAATTCTGGGCTTTGGGAATCGGCGACGAGCATCCAGGCAAGCTGGCAAATTAATTATTCTCTAAGCCTCAGTTTCTTCATCTATGAAATGGGGATAATAAGCATACCTTCATTAAAGGGTAGTTTCCTATATGAAATGAGATTGCTAATGTATACAAAGTGTTTAGAACTGTGCCTGGCAGATAGAAAGTTCTTGATAAATTCTAGCTATTGTTCTGAGAGCAGAAGAAAGCTAGTGACCCTCTGTTCCTCAAGTCTCCAGAGCACTCCAGTTTAGAAGAGTTGTGTGGTGAGTCCTTCTCATGTCTTTGCCTCCTGAACTAGCTTTCCCATGGCAAGAGCAAGAGGAAGAATATTTATGGAAGCTCCAAACGAGAAACATGTTGCCTGGGAGTAGTACGTAGGGTTGGTTGGTTGGTTTGTTTCTTGTTATCCAAATGCCCTGCGGTATTTTTGGTTTTTTGAGTTGGGGCCACACTCTGTCACCCAGGTTGGAGTGCAGTGGTACGCTTACCACTCACCACAGCCTCGACCTCCTGGCCTCAGCCTCCTGAGTAACTGGGACTACAGGCGCGTGTCACCAGCTCTGTTCATTGTTTTGATTTTTTTGGTGGAGACGAAGTCTCACTCTGTTGCCCAGGCTGGTCTCAAACTTCTGGGCTCAAGCAGTCCTCCTGCCTCAGCCTCCCAAAATGCTGAGATTACAGGCGTGAGGCACCGTGCCCGGCCTCGTGAGTAGTATGCAAGGGCAAGGTAGTTTCTAATCTCGCTAAACATTGAGCCATCATACAGCACTGGTGAAGGCACAGACAGATATTTTCCAAACAGCGCTGGAGAATCTACTCGTTCTGGGGAGGAAGTCCTTCCCTTGAACTTCTTGAACCCACGCTTCTTCAAGGCTTACCTGGGAGGAAGCTTCATTCAGATGATACATTCTTAGGTTCCCATGGTGAATACAACAGATCAACAGAGAGCTTTTATGATCTTTACTGCTGTTGTCGAGCTGCCAAGATGACCCCAGAAGGATACCGTTGGAGAAGCCATGTAGGATCTGGTCCCAGAAACAGTTGAAGGTTTGGGGGAGCAGCGCAGATGCACGGGAGGAAAGCCATGTTCTCTACTGGCAAGAGCCCGGGTTTGCAGTCAGGTGAAAGCCCCGTAGCCACAGTCTGCTAGATTTGCTGTGTGTTGCTGAAGGGCATGTCAGAGCTTCGGTTTCCTCAACGGGGCTCTTTTGGGGCGCAAGTGAGATGACTTGGAAATGTTCCTAATAAAGTAACTGAAAAGAGTTAAGGTCCTCAATAAACAGCAGCGATTTGTATCACGTGGGACTTACTGTTAAAGACTTGCTTTGTTATCAAACGCAGCGTGGTGACAGTTACTGTTCGAGGTCAAATGGCATGGGATTGAGAGAGGAACTCCAACTGCCCAAGCCCAACTGTCACCAGAACCCACACTTCTGGTTTCTGAGGGCCTCAAGGAGAAATATAGTCTACATCTTTTGCCACCAAGCAGGGACCAAATAAATGGTCAGTAGTAGGCCCAGTATGCTAAGAAGGTCCTGGTTTTGGCTTTGGCCTGCTCTTGGCTAGGGTGTCCTTCTCTCATCTCCTTGGCTTTCTTAATAGGGAAAGGACTCTCAAGACCTCCCCACCAGCGTGCATACCAGGTCACCTGGTTCCTCTGACAGAAAGGGACCTAGAGACATGCATTCCCTGCTCCCACAGGCCCCCTTGGGCTTCCCCAGAAGACAGTGGCTCCTCCAGCCTCATGCTTCACTTCCCTAATTTCTTCTGGCCCAATCCTCACCAGAACTCCAAAGTCACTCCCCACAAGCCCAGATACTCCCCTTTCCTGAAGCACACCTCCACACTTGTCACGCTCTTTTGAACCTGGTTTCTTCCCTGGCCATGATGTAGGATATTGGTTCAATTAGTAAAAATGTATTAAGCACGCAATCATTCATTTGTTGTTTATTGGGGTTTTTTTTTTGTTTTTTGAGTTGGAGTCTTTCTCTGTCACTCAGACTGGAGTGCAGTGGCATCATCACAGCTCATTGCAACCTTGATTTCCTGGGTTCAGGTGATCCTTTCAGCTCAGTTTCTCGAGTAGCTGGAACTACAGGTACATGCCACCATGCCTGGCTAATTTTTTGATATTGGAGAGACGGGGTCTCACTATGTTGTCCAGGCTGGTCTCGAACTCCTGGCCTCAAGCGATCCTCTTGCCTCAGCCTCACAAAGTGCTGAGCCACCTGACCAGGTTTGTTTGTTTTTTGTTTTGTCTTTTTTTTTAGCATTGATATGTGCCAGGCACGGGGGATACAGCTGGGAACAAAATTCTGAGAACATTGTGTTTATACATAAATGCAAGCTTAGTTCACAGAGATATGCCCTGCCCTTATAAGTCACAAAGTCTTGTGGGGAGATGACTGCCCAGGGACAAACCCCCAGAGCCCGTTAAGGAGCTGACAACAGGCCTGTGTGGCTGTCTTTCAGGGTGTGAGTAAGACAGTGGCAAGCGACAAAGTAGCCTTGTTAAGGAGTTTTGTTCCAAGTGTGGTGGGAACTAGTTAAGGTAGTATGTGCGGCACATTTTTATAAGACTTTTCTAGGTGCCATGTGGGGGACAGATTGGAGGAGAGTGACAGGCTGAAATAATAATGTTGGATAATAGTCTAGACCTGAGAAGATGGTAGCCTGGCCTAAGGTGGATATGGAATGGGAAGAAGTGGCCTTCCTGGATAGACCATTTGGAAGTAGAATCAGTTCATTTGCCAGTGGACTGAAGATGGATGAAGAGGACTCAAGAACGATCCCCCATGATTCTACGTTGAGCAATTGAGTGGCTAAGCCACTTTCTGCGATAGGGAAGGGAGTTGGGGAAAAAGCTCTTCCTTTTTTATTTTTTTAGTCAGGGTCTCACTCTGTCACCCAGGCTGGAGTGCACGATCACAGCTCACCATAGCCTCCATCTACTGGGCTCAAGTGATCCTCCCACTTCAGCCTCCCAAGTAGCTGGGACTACAGTGCATGCCATCACACCTGGCTAATCTTTTGATTTTTTTCTAGAGGCGAGGTGTTGCTATGTTGCCCAGGCTGGTCTCAAACTCAGGCTCAAGTGATACTTCTGCAGATTTACAGGTGTGAGCCATTGCACCTTTTTCAAGAGACAGTTTGTCCTGCTTACCAGTTTCCCTGGCACCTGCGGCAGGGCTTGATATTTATTTTTATTTTTTATTTTTTGAGTTGGAGTCTCACTCTGTTGCCCAGACTGGAGTGCAGTGGCCGCTCCCGGCCACCGCAGCCTCAACCTGCTGGGCTCCAGCGATCCTTCCGCCTCGGCCTTCCAAGTAGCTGGAACTACAGGTGCATGCTTCCACGCCCAGCTAATTTTTTGATTTATTGTAGCGATGAGGTCTCGCCAAGTTGCCCAGGTGGGTTTCGAACCCGTGGGCTCAGGCAATTCACTCACCTCAGCCTCCCAAAGCGCGGGATTACAGGCTGAGCCACTGAGCCCGGCTGGCCTGACATTTATTAAATCCCCCCACATATGTGATTAATTCCTTTTTAAAGAATACAGTTCTAGGCGTGCTATGAGGCAGTGTGGCAAAGAACCTGGACTCTGGATACAGAACTGCCTGGATTTGAACCCCTAGTGCCCCCATTTTCTGGGAATGTTCGGTAACCTCTCTGATGTAATTTTCTCATCTATAAAATATGCATAATAATTCAACCTACCTTATAGCATAGTTGTAAGGATTAACAGTGAGCCTAACAGACACCATGTAAATGTTAGCTATTGTTATTAAGCAGGAGGTAGATGCCAAGTTGAGATATCAGGTCTGCAGTTTGATGTCAGGATCTGGAACTTGAAAAAAACAAATGTAAGACCATCAACAAATAGGTGGTGTCTGAAAACCTTCAACCCAGATGAGATTGGCAGGGAGAAAGGGAAGATCCAGACTCAAGGCAACTGGCTCGGAAGGACTGAAAGAGGGTCCCAGCTACGATGAAAACCGTGTGAGTGTGACATCTGGGAAGCCAGGAGGAGCTAGCAGTTCAAGGGAGGGGAATGGTCAGGGGTGTTAAGTGCTTCTGAGGGGCCAAGGAAGGCAAGGGTTGGAAATTGCCCCCCCCCCGCAACAAAATAGTGGCTGGTGATCTTGAGGACTTTCTGCAGAATGGCCAGGGAGGCTGAAGGAGTGGCTTGACGGATGATGTATCTATACAGTGAAATTCAGAGAACCTTAGCACAAACAAGGCCCATCTCCATGTGCTGATAGAAACTGACCTGTAAAAATGCCGTGATAAGTTTCACAGGTGAGGTGCAGAACAGCGTGTGCAGTGTGTTCCCATTTCTGAAAATAGACCAGAGGACATGCATATGTACAAAGAAACTGGTGGGGGGAAGGCGCTCCCCAGCAGTGTTGGAGATCTTTAATGCACACTCCAATGTGTGTCCATATTCCTCCCTCCTTTGTTTTTACACAAACTGTAACATATTATACACACTGTTCTGTATCTTATGCTTTTTCCCTTAAGAGTAACCTTGGGGGTCTTTCCATGTCAATACACAGAGCAGATCTTCTTTATTATTTTAACAGCTACAAAATATTCTATTGTACGCATGTGCCATCAAAGTCACTGCTGGGCATTTAGGTTGTTTCTAAGCCTATGCTGTTATAAACAAAGCTGCACTTATCCCTACACCTTAAAAAAACTTCAAAACGAGCTGATTTTTAGAGTGAATGCTAGATAAGCAAGCAGAAATGGCACATGGATACATGGATGCAGACACCTCTTTCAAGAAGTATAGCTGAACAGGGCAACAGATAAACAGGGAGCTGGGAAAGGAGATGTAGGGTTAAGTTAGGGCATTCTAAGAAGAAAGATGCTGGCCAGGCTCTGTGGCTCACGCCTGAAATCCCAGCACTTTGGGAGGCCAAGACAGGAGGATCCCTTGAGCCAAGGAGTTCGTGACCAACCTGGGCAACATAGCAAAATCTCGTCTCTCCAAAAAAATTAGCCATATGTGGTGGCATGTACTTGTAGACCCGGCTACTCAGGTGGCTGAGGCAGAAGGATCACCTGATCCCAGGAGTTAGAGGCTGTAGTGAGCCATGATGGTGTCACTGCACTCTAGCCTGGGTGACAGAGTGAGACCTCCAGTCAAAAAATAAAAAGATGGGAGATGCTTCTAGTAAATGAATGCAACAGAGTCATTCAAGAAACGGTCTACAGGGGTGGGGTGGAGGTGGAGGCATCCAGGAAAAGCCTCTGATAAAGTGGTGTTTTAGCAGGTATACAAGGATGACTTAAAACAGTGTGAAGTCCTATGCTGGGTGCTGTGGAAACACCAGGATAGATGGACGAACACTGGTCTTCTTGAAGCTTCGATTCCGCAGGGAAGCTGTGCTGTTACACAAATTAACTGTAATATTGTTAGAGGTTGATTTTTGTCATTGAGGTACAGTGATCTACAAACTTCCCACTGGGGTCTGTGCTGGTGGAGTTCGCTCACAGTTCCAGAGGTTCCCTGGGTTCTGGATAAGACATTAGCTGGGGGAGAAGAGAATGAAATTTCGCCTGAAATCTTTAGATTTTTTTTTCCCATAGGGATTCAATGACATGTGTGCCCTGGAAGGCTTAACAAATTGGAAATAAATAAATAAAAATCCCAAGAAGAATTTATATTCCTGATGGCTTTGCTGATGGTCTTGTAAACTGTATATTTAATCAAAGGCACTCGCATGCTTCTTTTTTTTTTAACTATTGAAGAGCCATTTAAATGTCAACATAAGTGATTCCCTCCCAAATAGTGCTGTTTATACATTACTTCCCCTAATAGACTATAATGATTCATAAGGAGGCATTTCTCGCCTCTAAATTGTAGACCTATTGAAATATAAATTAAGATGATAAATAATTTGACCTTACCTGAGAGTACTAAGTATTTACATGTGTCAAATACGAAATTACCCTGAACATCAGGGTCCCTAAAAAGGCAGCCTTCCTTTCCTGGCCAAATTCAATAAATGAACCGGGTTTATAAATTTCCCTTAGAGTGTGGAGGAAAGAGGAAAACACACAAAAGCATGGGCCGGGGGACCAGACGGTGCCCGCCCTCCAGACTTCCCATGAGGCTGGGGGCGGTGGCCGACCCCACCCCCCGGGGTGGAAGGCGGTGCAGGCCGCCCCCGCGCCGCGCGCCCCCTCTCCCCCCGCGCTCCCTCTCCCCTCCTTCCGCGACGCCGCTGGAGTTTCAAAACATGGAGTTTCCACAGGAACTTTGCCAGGCCGAGCTCGCAGCCCTCCCGGGTTCCCGCAGCGAGATTCGCCGAGTCGGCGGCGCCGCGCGGCCTCCCCGACCCCCACGCCCTCCAGGGAGCGCTGAACCGGCGGTCGCGGGCGGCTCCGCAAGCCCGATCGGCGGGACGCAGCGCCGCAGGAGGCGCGGGGGCTTCCGGGGCCCGGCACCCCCGCCAGACCCTCGCGGGTCCCGAGGGTGGCAGCCCGGCGCCCTCCGCGGAACCCGAGCCGAGCCCGTCCGCTGGGCCTGTCTGCTCGCCGCGGCCTCCGGGGCCCAGGGCTCGGCGAGCTCTCCACTCCCGGGGCCGGGCCGAGCGGCGGGGGGCGGCGGAGGGGCGCGGGCCGCGGCGGGCGGGCGCTGGGTGCCTCGGCCGCTCGCGCTGGGGTTTTGTTTTGAAGTCGGCGTGGGGGAGGGGCAGCACCTTGTCAATGAGAAATTTCCTGTTCGCAAGACTCCGCTTGCAGAGTTTCTGTCCTGCCCTTGAACTGACAAGTGGATCTCGGCTGCGCGAGTCCCCGAGAGTCAAGCCCGCCGCGCCAGGCGCGCGCGGGGGCGGGGGGCGGGGGGCGGGAAACCCGCGCCGCGGCGCCGAGGCCCCGGGAGCCCGGCTGAGCGGGGCCGACGCCTGCCCTCCCGGTTCCCGGGCGCACCCGTGAGCGCCGAGCCGAGCGGTGACTAATCTGCGGCTCCGGGGCTCTTGGCGCGCAGCCCGGGCTCGCCTCCCGCCCCCTCGTCTCTTCTCCCCGCCGCCCGCCCGGCCCCGCCGCGCAGAGCTCCGCCGAACGAATCGCGCGGGCCAGCGCCGCCGCCGCCGCCGCGTTCCCGGGAGTGTGGGAAGCGGGTCGGGGCCCGTGGCTCGGGAGCCGTCGTCTCCAGCCGACCTCCGTCGACCCGGGCCGGAGTGTGCGTGTGTTACCTTCCCCATAAGCACTTTGATCAGCCTTTCCTCCGAGCCGCCGAGGAGCCAGGGCAAACCAGGACTTTTAACCCCCTGCGTGCCGGCCCCACCGTGGGCTCCGGGGGAGGGGGGGTGCCGCAGAGAAACCGGTCAACACGGGGTGCGATCAGCTTGGTTTGACAGGCCTGAGCCAGGAGGAGCCCGGCCAGATCCAAGGAGCTTGCCCAAGCGCGGCACGCTCTCCTGGGGAGAGCAGGCCGCGAGGCCCGAGGCGACTCGTTAATGTTCAAGCCCGCCCAGGGGCCGCGCCGTAACCCGACCTGCCCGGCGAGGCGAGGTGTGGGCTTGAAAGGCCCGGCGGGCGGAGGATTCTGGAGGGGCCCAGAAGGCCCCGGCGGGTCCCGCCTTCACGCATCCTATTCACTGGCGCGCGGCTGGCTCCCAACCTGGGTGGGGGGCTTGCGCTCGCCCTGAGGACTCGGCTCTCGCCGCCACTCCCTCCCCTGGCCAGGCCTCGCCTGGGAGTTAATGATTGATTTACTGGCTCCGCGCGGCCGGCGCCCTCCCAGCTATTTGTCCAAGCTGAGGAGTTGCTGGCGAGCAGCGCAGAGGCCGAGAGAGCGGGGGTCGCCCGGGAAGGGAAGCCACGCCGCCGACGGGAAAGCGTGGCCACTTGATTAGCTCCCACTTGGCGGCCCTAGATGTGTCCGGGGCGAACCCGCGGGAGGCCCGGCCCGGGCGAAGGGAGCATTGGAAGCGCCACATGTAAATGGGTTGGCAGCTGGTGATTAGGCCGCCCGATTTTATGAGTCATAATGGGCCGCCCGCCTGGCCCTCAACCTGCTCACTGGACCCGGCGCACCGGGGCCCAAGCGGTGGACAGTCCCCAGCCGCGCAGAAGGGGATGCTCCGGGGCCCAGGCCGCCGAAGGCGTTGCGCAGGATTTCCTCTCATTTCTCGTAGAAGGCAACACAAACACCCTAAATCACACCGCTCCGACAACCGAAGGCTCCACACAGACACATCAATAAGGATTTCGCCTCCCGCGTACGAACGCACTGAAACACTTGTCCTATTTTTATGCAAATGACACCACACAAATAGATCTCGCAGGCCCCGGAGAGGGGTGGGAGGAGGAGGGGCGCCGCCGCCCCAGCCAGGGGGCCGTGAGAGGGGAGGGGCGCCAAGTCCGCACCCCGGGGCCCGCGCCGGCTCGGGCGCAGCGGGGCTGGCACTGGCCAGGCGGCCCGCCCCGCGCGCGGTGGCTCCCTGCCAGCGCCGCCAAGTCGGCCGCGTCCCCAGGCTGCCTGCAGAGGCGGATTAGGGAAGGAGCGAAGCGAGCCTGTGACTAATCGCGGGGCCTCGGACCGGAGCACCAAGGCCATGTGCGACTGACAGGATCGACACTAGCAGAGGACACGGCGACGCCTCGCTTAATTGCAGGCTTAAAAAATTGCCGCCTGAGCAGCTCCGGTGCGGAGAGCCACGGCGTGCGCGTCGGGCTGGGAAGCGCGCGGGGGGCGGGAGGGGGGTGTGCCTGCTTTCTCGTCCAGAGGGTGGGAGGTGTGGCGTCCCCAGGGCCTGGGGACCCGGCCCTCGCGCCCCCACTCTGCAGGGTCACCCCACTCTGCCTGCCGACCAAGTGTGGCTGAGCTGGCCAGTAGAGTACGACTCAGCCTCCAGGGCTTAGGTTTCGACTCGACCCTTTCCCTCGTAGAGCCTACGTTTCCCCCTTCTCGCCCTAGATCCTATAAAGGAGGAGGCTGTGCAGTTGGGGGTGAGAGATTCCAACAAAACCTTAAAATAAAAACCACACGCACGAAACACTTTCTCTTCCCTCCCCTTCCTTCTCCACCGACTGCTACAAAGCCTCGAATGACCAAGGGGAAGGAGCGGCAAGTCCGAGCTGCAAGCAGCAAGGTCATCGTGTGCCAAACCTCGGGGCACACAGACACACACCCCGTGCTCCTCACTCAGTCCCTGCGGCCCAGACCTCCCTCCTGGAGCGCTGGGGCCTCTGGAGGGAGAAGGGAGACGCGTCGGCAGGCTGGCTGGTCTGTGTGTGTGGGGGGGGTGTAGGAAGGCGGGGTGGCGGGGAACCCAGCGAGAGAAGTTTCCACCACGCTCTGGTCTGCTGCTGCCAAAATCCCCGGACTCCTCCCCGCCCGCACCGCCTTCCGTTGCCACCACAAGTTTGGTTTAACGAGAGCTCGGGACAAAAGCGAACGTTTTCTATAGACCCCGAAAACAAAGGGGAAAGAGACGCGCGGGGCCGCCGAGAAGCGGCTGCTAGCGTAATGGTGCCAGGCCGAAAGCAGAGCATTAGAACTGCAAAAGCCGCGCGGGCGGGAGGAAGTGCGAGGCGGGAGGCGGGAGGCGGGAGCGCGGGGAGGGCGGGCGGGGGAGGGGCGCTGCGCCATGTTTCCGTGTCACCCGCCGAGTCGCCGGCGCTGGGCTCGGCCGCCGGCTTCCGCCTGCCTCCGTAACAGCAGAAAGCGTGCGATTAGCAGCCAGACAGGCGGGGACTCCGGGCCCGCGGGGCCGCCGCACACGCCGCCCGCGGCCCAGGCCCGCGCCCCCCCGCCCGCCGGGTAATCATCCTCCTCGCTGCAGCGCTGTGTGCACTCTCATTAGAGCAGGGAGGCTTTTCTCTGTGCACTCGCTCGGCTCCCGCTGGCAAAACAACGCCTTCCCCGGCCGGGCCCTGGGCCAGGAGAGTGGGACGGGGGGGTGCGGGGGGGGTGAGGCAGGGCAAGCCTCGCAGGTCAGCTCGGCCGTCCGATCTCCTCGGGACACGGAGGGTCCATCGGCCCTCCCCCAATTGGAGCGACAAAGTCTGAGCCCCGTGCTAGACCCTACGTCCCTGTCGGGGAAGGGGGGGTCGCCGGTGCCGTCATGACCTACTCCGGTGCCCCGCCGGAGGCTAGAGTGGGGCAGAAGGGGAGATGAGTGTGTCTGGTTTGGGGAGCGGGGGCGGACACCGGGAAGGCTCCCAAAACAGGTTTTGCCCCATCTGTCTTGCGAACGACCTCTTAAGACCAGAAGCCAGATCCCTGGGGTGGCGGCCCTTCGACCTTCGAAAGGAGACCCGGGCCCCCATCCGGTCTTCTGGCTTGATCGCGCAGAGTGGGTGGGAGATGGGGGTTGCCGAGGCTCGGCTGCTCCCGGCCCTGAGCCTCGGAGCCCCATTTTCTCCACGATCTCTGCACACAACAGTAGGCAGCCTCTCCCAGAACCACGCGCCCAGCTGCAGGGCCCGGGAGCAGGTGTTCCTGCCCGGCCGGAGTGGCGGCTCCGCGCCCCTCCCGTCCCAGCTGCGGGGCTGCGGGGGGAGGGGGCGTGCTTATGGCGGTACGGAGGGACGTCTCGCCCGACCGCGGGAAGGGTCCTCTCGGCTTACAGGGGGATACCGCAGGGCGCGGGCAGCCGCCTGGGACCGGGGGGATCGGGGTGACGCGCGGCCAGCGCTCGTCTGGAACAGCCCTGGGGGCCAGCGGAGACCGCTCGGGGCGGCGCGAGGGCTTCCGGTCCCCGTGACTGCGGCGGCGGCGGGGCGGCCGGGAAGTTCCCGGGGCGGCCGCGAGGAGCACCCTCCCTGGCTGCCTCCGCCGCGCAGCTCTCGGAGCGGCGCCCGAGGAACCTCTCGCGTCTGGCAGCGCCGATCTCGGCTCGCGCCGGGTAGGGGCCGCGGGGTGGTCCCGGCCCAGCCCCAGCCCCACAGGGGGAGGCGGGGGCCGCAGACCCCGCGGGAGCGGCCGCGCGCCTCCCAGCCCCTCCTCGCTGCCGCCGCCGCTGATATGGCGGGCACGTGAAGCGCAGCTCGGCGCCCCGGCGCCAGCCAGGGAGCGGCCTGCCCCGCCGGCTCAGCTTACCCGCGGGCCCTGGAACGCGGAACCGAGCCCGGCCGGGCCCCGCGGAGCCCGCGCCCCCGCCCTCAGCTCGCTGCGGCCCCGCACCCCTCCCCGCCTGCGCCCGGCCTTGGGGCCGCGCCAGACGGCTCGCCCGAGGGGAACTCGGGCTGACTAATGGGACGCGTGTGGGCCTTACGTGAGGCCCGGCTGTCAGCGGATGCCCGCTCGCTCGGCGCTGACGCCGCGGCCAAGCTTTTCGGGGAAGGGCGAGAGGAGGGGTTTCCCCGCTGGGCGGTTTCGGCTCCCCGGGGACAGTCCGGCCGCGGCTGGCTCTGGGCCTTGGGTCTCGCAGTGTGGCCCAGAGGAGGCAGACTCGGCGTGCGCCGGAGGCCGAGGTGCCGACCCGGATGGGGACGGGGGTGGGAGCCTCGAGGCTCCGTGCTGGAGGTGGGCAGAGGCTAGTCCGCTGGGTCTGGGGCGGCCGCCGTGATGTTTGCGATCTGGGCCCAGCCGCTGGCGGGACGGCGGAGAGGCTGCAGGCCACCTCGCGGGTCTGGAGTTCGATACCGAAACCTTCCTCCACAAAGTCTTCCGGAAATCCCTTCGCGAGATTGCTGTGTGAAAAAAAGGATTTATGAAACTCCCGGAGAGTCCAGTTCGGCTGCGAGTTCTCGGGTTCTGGGCAGTGTGGTGCCGTTTCCTCCTTTTACAGAGGCCTGTAAAAAGCAGCAGAGTTTCTTATTATTTCGCATTAACAACCACCTCATGTTGACATAGTTATATGACCCTCCCAAATATAACTACCTGTTTAGTTTCAACACGAGTGCGATGGCGAAACACAAACATCGACCAGTAACTAGGCGAAGGAAAACCCGGCTGCGAGCTTGGGTTGGATGCAGGATAAATCCTCATCACGCATCCCTGGTTTTATTCAGCCTAATTACACTAGTAATCCTGCCCCCCACGAGAAAGCCTGAAACCCTGCAGCCGAGGTGCGACTTTTCCTGGGGAGCCCCGCCAATGGGGAGGGGGTTGCCGGTGTAGGGGAGGTGGGTTTTAAATGTCAATTCCAAATGAAAATGCTTTCCTTTAGCCTTTTTCTTTTTTTGATGCAGTTTTCGAAAGGAGCATTTTTGCGAGATAAGAAGTGACCGATCAAAATCGCTGAGGGGAGGTTGTAAGCAGCCGCTTTGCCCCAGCTTAGCGTTATCTTATCTTTCACACTTGCATGGCGGAAAAAAAAATGGCTTATCTTTATCCCCACCCCCTTCTCGCCTTAATTGCTAAAAAACACTGGTGTGTTAAACGTGGAGGAAGGAGGTCTCTGGATTGTCAGTGGAAAGGAAAGATTCAAAAATGTGGGCTCCTGGGGGAAACAAGGGTGGCAGAATTTCTTTCCCCCAGGCCTTTCCAGTACAGCACACAGGGTGTAGTCGGAGGTGGAAGGCCCGATGGTCAAATTTTTGGTGAAAGAAAAAAAAAAAATCTGGGATGGTCTTGGGTCGTGTGGCTTCCCCGGGCCTCGCTGTCTCAACACCCCCACCCCCCCTTATCTCGCAAAAGCTGCCGGTGGGTCTTGGGTTGGGGCCTCTCACTCTGCCTTCATCTCCCCTCCTCTAGACACATCCTCCTTTTGGGGAGGGGGGATGCAAGACTGGGACGCATAGCCTGCTGGAAATCATTAAAATATATGCGAGTGTCTGCAAACACACACTTTTAAATCATGGCGTTTCCCCTCCACGCTGGTATATTTAAACTCCAGAGCGAGCTGGATCTCCTCCCTCTCAGTCGTTTGTCTGTGTCACCGACAGGCCGCTAATGGCCGGGCTTCCAGGCGCTGTGCATTATGCATTAGCCTCCTCCCTCCGCCGCACACAGAAGGTTCTGTCAGGCCTCGCAACACAAACCACCCTGCGCCCCCCACCCCACCCCCCGCACTCACGGCCGGGAGCTGCGGGGCTGCTAAAGCGCTGGAGACGCAGGGATGGGGGGGCGAGCACCGGGGCGGAGGCACAGCGGAGTGGGCCGGGAGGTGGAATGGGAGCGGGTAAAATGTGCCGCAGATTAAGCCGTTTGGAATCCCCAGCCCTCCGCGAGCCCCAAGCTTTGCTCCTGGCTGCGACCTTCTCGGAACAACTAACCCCGCGCCACTCACCTCTGCGACCGACTTTGTGGGGGGCCCCAGAGGTGTTTAGACACGGATCAGCACCGCATTTCTATCTGCTGCTCCGTACCCCCATTCCTGTCGCGGGCGAGGGGCTGGCGGAGCCTTCCAAACCCCTCCAGTCTCGGGGTGGCACCCACGAAAGGGTCCAAGGTGGTGCGTCGTCGCAGGAGCCCCGTGAGAAGGGAGGAGAGAAGCTGGATACAAAATGTCTGGGGCGGGAGGTCTGCATGCTGTGTCCGAAGGCAAGTAGTTGTTGGTGGTTCCCCGCCCCCTCTCCTTGCGGTTCCCACTCACTGCCCCCAGCCGGGTAAAATATGCGCAGGAGGCGCCTTGCTAAATAAGCAGCCGGGGCGGGACGTGGCGTCCGGGTTTATCGGCAGGAGCATCCGGCCCAGCGCGGTGGCTTCGAGGGCTCTTAAGCTGGAGCCTGGCTGAGCGCAAGACACGGCCTCCCAGAAGCCTCCTGTATTGACGGCCATTTGGTCGACACTTAGCCACCCAGCGGGCCCGCTTTGTGGGCGGTGGTTCACCCACTGGTGCCTGGGTTGGGAGATCAGGACCTGGCACAGACCAAAAATTCGGAGACACCGTTGCTAGGAGTCACGGAGGGACTGCCCTTTGGGCCTTCCTCCCCGCAAACACCCAGTAAACGTCCCGAGGCTAGTGGGAAAAAAAGCAACCATCTTCAAGCTGGCACCCTAACGTCCAGCAGCCATCTTTCCCGGAAGGCCCAAAGGGCAGCTACCTTTAGGTGTTTCCAGATTAGTGAAATCCCTGGAACAAAGATGGGCCTTCAGCTGCTACTTCGTTTGAGTCTCAGAGGGGAAGCCAGATATATGTGCCTTGTGCTTGGAGGCTGGGCCAGTGGATTTTTCAAAAAGTGCCATTGGGTAAGCCCAAAGTTCCTGTACAGAGTGGCCATAAGAATGTGTGGGTGCTTGTGCTTTTAAAGTTAGTTAGCATTAACAGGCGACCTCACGTTATGTAAAGTAAAATACATTATCTGTAATCACCCAAGTCCCACCTGTTCCAATACCAAGTGTCACTGTCCTGAGAACAGCCTCTGAGGATGATCATCGGAGACACCGTTGCTAGGAGCCACGGAGGGCCTGCCCTTTGGGCCTTCCTCCCCGCAAACTTTATGATTTGGGTCCTACACATATGGTACAAATGAACCTCACACACAAGGTTGGGAACCCAGGGTCTCCACCAAACACAGGTGCTGGCCTTTCTCCTGGGCCTGGGCCTGGGCGGAGGTCGAGATGTGGAAGAGGCCCTGGCAGGTCTTGCACCGTCAACCTGCCCTGCAAAGGGCAGTCAGGCTCGAGGCCTGCTCTAGAAGCACCAACTTGCTTGCACAGTTGCAGAGCCTGCTTAGACTCTGCAGCAAGGAGAGTGGCAGAGAGCCTAGGTCGAGCCATATGTTATAACCACAGGACCCTTCCGTGGGGAGGGGGGAGGGTGGAGGAGGGGCAGCCCCCCCCCCCAGCTGCTTCACTCTGGCACCTCTCATTTCCGCGCCTATTTCTTTATTTCTCTGCTGGCTGCAAGGCCTCCCCTCCCATGCGCTCCCTTGCTCACTCTCTCCTCCTCCTCCTCTGCTTTCATTGAAATCCTCCCCTCGCTGAGTGCCGGGTATAGCGGCCTGACCCCCGGGTCAGCTCCCGAGGGGCTCGTGGGAGGGTAGGGGAGGAGGGAGCAGGGGAAGGGCCGCACACGCTGCAGGCCTCACGGCGTCCTCAGCTCCCGGGAGCCCCTTCCTGAGTGGGGACACAAGATGGGACTGCCTTGGACAGCTTTGCCTGGAATAATTCGAACTAACCGGGCCAATAGGTGTAATCCCCGCTCCCTCCCCTCCGCCTTAGAGCACCTCGGGAAAATCCCACATTTTAATTCCCAGTGAGTCACGAATCCCCCCTACTCGTGCCTCTTAGGACTCCCTTAATAAGATATTTTTAAAATCCCACGGAGTTGAAAAATATATCCCTAGGAGATGGAGAAGAAACCCTTTAATCCCACCAGCCTGCGTGAGTACACAGTGGAGGCAAGGCTCCCTAAAAAAGTGTGTGGGGGGGGTGAATGCTGCAGATTACGTCAGAGGTGAATTTTACTGGCCTGTTTGTCTCCAGCATCAAATTTCTCCCGCAGTCAGCCCTCCCCGCGGCCCCTTTGCATTTACAGCACCCCCCTTCCCATTCATTTTAACTCTAGGACTTTTAAAGTTAGACAAACAGGCCTCTTTGTCAGCAGCCCTGGGAGGCCACAGGACTCAGAGGCAGCAGGCCCCGAGCTCGGTTCCTGGGTTTTCCAAAAGTTCTGGCCGGTTACATGCGACTCCGAACTGTGAGAAAAGCTTGTGCCTGGGGGCAGAGTTGGGGAGACGAGGGGAGGGGAGAGAAGGTGGCCGGGCACCTGGCCAGGGCCTCTGCGGTTCGGCCTAACCGAGCCGGAAGAGCCTGGCACCGCTCTGCACTTGCCCAGGCCAGCAGCTCTCCCGCCTAGCCCGCAGCGGCACAGCAGCCTCCTCGCCTGGAACTACGTTCAGAGTTTCCCCACAAACACCCAACTTCAGCCTTCCCGGTTATTTTAGACTTGTTTTGAGTAAAAAGAGTCGCTTCAAAAAGAAATGTTGCTACAACACACAACCAGAGGCCTTTTCTCCAGCTGTGTCTGTAACTCGCATGCGTTCAGTCTAATAACTTTTAATGCCTGGCCCTAAAATGTCTTTATAAAAAATAGTTTTATAGCATAATAGTCCAGGTGTCTTTCTGCTTGTTACCGGAGATTAAAAAAATGTGTGGGTTAGCTTTCGGAGACATCCACCCCCAGAAAGACCAGGAAGAAAGTGTGCATTCCGCTCTGCAGGAGCGCGGGTTCTGGAAGCGGTCACGGCCCAGCCTGGCTGGGCACTGCTCTCGGGGGTACTTGCCCGCCTGTCTTTTGCATCAGTTATTATAAGCAGCTCTGGAGCATAAAGATTTAATTCTGCCGAAGTTTCGGGTTTCAAACGGTAGAGATGTTTCACTTCTGCTTTGAGAAGGGCTGTTTTTATAACTATGTGCTGAGAACTAAAACAGAATGAATAAAATCGCACCTAATACTAGTCCCTCAGTCAGTGGTGAGTCTAATTTTTAAAAGGGAAAATATCTGCTGGCTAGAGCTGATTTTGGCCTTGACCTTGACTTAGTAATCAACTTGAGATGCTTTTGATTATTTTTGGCATGGGGACACTCCAGGATATTTAAAAAACTTTCCGTGTGGATTTACAAGCCACCTCCATTTCGGATTTATGTTCTCATCGAGCCTGCACCATCTTGTCCTTAGGCAGAAAGAGCCATCCCACCCCCTTCCCAGCATAAAAAGACCCTAGCGAGCAGCCGAATGGGGTCACCTTTGCCCGCGATGTCCTGGCCCGCAGTCTGGGTGCGGTTAGTCCAGAATAACCCCTCCCCCACTCCGATCCCTTCCCGCCAGCTTCACGAACTAGGGCTTCTCGACTCGCCCTTGAGGCTCTGCGCTCCGGGGAGGCCGGAACCTCGCTTCTTCGCTTCCCCCTCCCGCCCGCCCCCGCCCTCCCCCCGCGCCCAGCGCCGCGCCGGTTGCGCTGGAGAAGCTCAATACGTGTCAATTGAATTGAACTGCTGCGGGCGCAGGCTGTACGCCGCCGCCGAGCACCGATCAGCACGACGTTACCGAGTGGAAATTTATGGGGCGAATGGAGTAAGCCAAAAGTTGCTCCCTGCCAAGGAAAATAAAACGCGGGAGATAATCTCCCGAGACTGGGGTGAGGGGCCGGGGCAGACCCTCCAACCATCTGAGGTGCAGACCATGAAAATGCTCGAGAACCGGGAGAAATTCAGGCGGATCTTCGGTCCCCGACCGCCCCCCACCCGCCTCCTTGTGCCTTTACGGGCTGCTCCCCCCTCTGTCACCTCCCCCCCTCAAACAATTCCCACACAATTGAAACGTCCGGGGAACTCGGGCGCGGAGTTCAGGCGGAACGGCCACTGCTGCACTGGGTGGTGTTTTCAGGTAGCTCCTGACATCGAAATGGGAAAGAGCTGCTCCGGGAGGAAGGGGCGATCTGGGGCGGGGTGGGCTCGGACGCGCACTGGCTAGGCTCCGCGGGGTCTCCGAAGGGACGAGGCCGGGAGAGCGCAGCGCTGGTGGCGAGAGGCGGCAGCGGCGGCTGCCGCTGGGGTTTGACAGCTTTGGCTGAGCGGAGTGCGAGGCGCTTTATGGTAATTGCGGTCCTCCACTGGCCTTCTGGGTAGCGAGGGGAGTCTCGGCGCGCGGCTGGGAGAGCCACCCCCGCCGCCCCCATCCCCTCGGCTCGGGCTCTGCGGGCCGCCCTCGCCGCGGCCGCCGCCGCCGCCGCCCAAGTCGGTCTCGCGCTCGCCCAGGACGTGCGCCCGGGCCGGGCGTGCGTAGCCAACTCGGCCTGAGCTGGGGAGGGGAAGGCAGGGGGCGAGGGGGCGCCACCCAAGTGGTCTGGGGTTCGGACCCAGAGAGGCCAGAACGCGCCAGGCCGGGGATCAAGGACGGCCGGGGAAACTCGGGCAAACCTTTCCTGGGGAATCACCCCTCCCGAAACCCCACGGCGGAGGCGCCGCAGCGGAGGGTGAGCGGAGACTGGGGGAGCTCAAACTTGCGAGAGCTGGAGGCGGCGGCGGGCGGGCGGCTGTCGCCCGAGCGCTGCGCCTGCGGGGGGAGGGGAGGCGGCTGTTGGAGGGAGGGAGGGAGGGCGGGCGGAGGGAGGGGTGGAGGAAGAGGAGGGAACCAGGGAGGGGGGACGCGTTGGGATCGCGGCGTGCGGCGGCAGACGGAGCCCGGGCTCCAAGCGGCAAGGTGAGGCAGAGCCGCGCTCCTCGCTGAACGCGGGCCGAGCTCGGGGCTGTGGGGGAGACGCGCCGGAGCCCAGACCGCGACCGAGAGCAGGAGCGAGGCGGGCGGCGGCGGCGGAGGGGGAGCCCGCGAGCCGCCGGGCGGAGAGCCCAAGCCGCGCTGTCGCCGCGCAGGGACGACTTGGCCAACACTCACACACACTCACACACACCCAGCCCGAGCGGGCGCTCGCGGCGAACCGGCAACATGGCGCTGGGGCTCCTGCCCGAGCGCGGGCGGCAGCGGCGGCGCGGGAGCTGCTGAGCCCGGCCGAACCCAGTCCAGCTGCGGGAGCCTGGAGGATCGCGCGGGGCTGTCGCCACCTGCCCGGAGGCTCCGAGCCTGCCCCGCCCCGCCCCGCCCCCACCCGGCCCAGAGCCCACCCCTCGGCGGGGCCGACCCCGGGGGCAGCCGGCTGGCAGCAGACGGCGAGGAAGGCGAGCGAGCGCGGCGCCGCGAGCGGGCTGCGGGCAGCCGGGGACCGCAAACTTTGCTGCTCGCCGCGCTTCTCCGGCCCGGCGCCTTCTCCGCTCGTTAACGTCGCCACCCCAGCCCCGCACACGTCTCCCCACCCACCCAGCCGGCCCCCGCTCCTCCTCGCCGCCTCGAGTCTGCTCGGGGGAAAACTTCAAAGCGCCGGATCGCAGGCTCCCTGCCTACTCCCCGACTGGGGATTTCAGGTCAGTGCCCGGAACACCTTCCCCCGGGGAGGCCGCGGGCGGGCGCGCCGAGGGCTGCAGTCGGCCCCCTCCCCCGGGGCCCCCGCCCGCCGCGGACCCCGTGAAGCTTTTGCCTCGCGCTTCCCTTTGGCTGCCTTGCTCGGTTTCGTTTTTATCTCATAGCTATAAGTTATTAAAAATGCAGCCAACCTGAGCGGCCCCGCGTGGGCACCGGGGAGGGCGAGGGCGCGGCGGGGGCTTGCCGCTTCCCGGGGGGCTGGGGGGAGGAGAGCCGGAGTTCGCGGAGTGGAAGTTTGCAGCCTGTGTGTCTGTGCGCGGGAGCGCGGTCGCCGCCGAGCGCCGCGAGTCGGGCGGAGGGGGGGGAGGTGGGCTGGAAGCTGGGAAGCTCGGCTCGGCGTTAGCTCGCGAGCAGGAAGGGGAGGGCGGCGGGTTGCCGTCTGCTTTCTTTTTCGACTCGGGAAAGAACTGTAAAAACCCCCAGCCGCCGCCGCCGCCTCGTCTCGCCTCTCCGGGGGCCGGTCGTTCCTCCAAGTGGAACGACGGCGTGTGCGTGCGCGAGGGTGTGTGGCGGGCGCCACGGGCCGAGCCGAGCCCGACCTGCCGCCGCCGCGCAAGTCGGGAGGGGAGTCCCGGGTTTTTTCTTGGCTTGCCCCAAAGCGCGAATCACGTGGATTAAAAAAAAAAAAAACTACTAGGAAATCGAGCAGAGCGAGGGGTTCCGACTTGGCCCGCCCGCCAGCCAGGTCAGACGCTTTGTTTTGTAAATGTTCTTTTAAGATTCGAATCCTCGACCCCCCTCCCCCGGACGTTTCGGGGTAGGTTTTAAATTATGAGCCCCCAGGGGTGGGTGTAGAATGTGCCTTTGGGGGGGCGGCGGCGGGACGAGGGCGGGGGAGGGGGAGGGGGAGGGCGAGACCTGGGCCCTCCGCTGGGCACTGGGGAGTCTGGTGGGAAGCCCTGATGGGCGTGTGAAAGTCGGCGGCCGAGGAAGTTGGTCCCACTCGGGGGGCGTGTGGCACCGAGGCTCCAGGCGAAGAGGAACTTGCGCACCGGGGCGCGATCCTCGGCCGAGGCGGGGAGGGCGAGGCGCCGACGCGCCGCGGGGCCCGCGCTGGGAGCCGGCGGGCGGCTGCGCTGCAGAGCCTCCGCCAACTCGGGGCTCGGGGCGGCGGCGACGGGCGCCTGCTGTTTACCAAGCGAGCCTTGGGGCGCCGTGTGCGGAGTAGGGCGGCTCAAGGCACGCGTGGTCCCGGCGGGCTTCCCGCCGCTGCACGCTCGAGTGGACACGTCCCCGGGTCCTGGAGACGGACTAGTCTGGCCGCGTGTAGGCCGAGGCCGGGCGAGGCTTAATTTGCTGTTAATGAATCTTTTCCAGAAAGTCCGCGATCTCCAGCTAGAGGCTGTGAGTGCCCGCGCGCGAGGGCGCGCGCCGCCGGCGTCTGGAAGTGGGGGTTGGGGGAATGGGAGAGCGAAGAAGGAAGGAGGAGGGTTATGTGTATTTAAAAACAAACCTTAAAAAGAAACCAGCGCGCTTCAAATAGGTGTTCGCACAGCCTCGCTGCGTCTAGACAGCTCGGGGTTTCAGCTGGTTTGTTCCCCCCCCTTTTTCTTCTTGAGAGGAGGCTAAGGGAAGGGTAGTGCTATTTGGTTCTCGGGGGTAGCCTCCTGGAGAAAGATCCTGAAAATGGCCTGGGAGTAAAAACGAGGAGGAAATGGCCCACCCCAGAAGGTAGTGGGTGGTGAGTGCAGACAGACTTGGTTGGGTATTTCTAGCCATCTGACACTTCCTGTGGCACTGGAAACGGACACCGCGGACCGAAATCAATCCTTACGAAGTGTTGGGTTCGGTTTTGCCAACAGAATTGCTTGTGTGGAAGGCATTCTAATTGTCGGCCTGGGAGACTTCTGTACGTGGACACTTGGGGAATACGCTCACTTCTCGACCCTTCCCACTCCACCCCCGACCAGTTATCTGGACTGGGCTTCGCAGTACTGGTTCTGGTGTTTATTTGGGGCACGATTTCGCCGTGTAGAGGAAGGGGAAAGAAGGCGATGATTAATATGCCGTCCAGGTTTAATCCGAGGCTGGCCTTGAGTGCGCGGATGTACACCGCCACGCACGCGAATTGCCTGGGGTGGCTAGGGGAGCGCGCTGGTTTCGGGCGCCAGGCGCTCGGCCGGCAGGTCGGGGCTGGGGCTCGGCCGGCCCCAGCGCTGTCCTTTGAGGCGCTGTCACCAGTAGGTGACTGAGAGTTAATTAGGAAGTGTTCTCCGGATCAATGGGCCGCACAGCTCATTAGCGATTCTCCCCAGCCCTTTGCAGGGCCGTCCTGGCCTCCGCCTCCCACACAGCCAGGGGCCCCGCGATCCCGGCTGCGGGGGGCGCCGCTGGGAAGTGGGGAGGGGCCGGCAGCGAGGGACCGCAGGGAGGCGAGTGTAACTTCGCGGGGCGGCGCGTTGCGTGCGGCGCCTCGAGGCCCGCGCAGCCCGCTCTTTCTTCCTGCTCGCGGTCGCCTCCACTGTGTCTTTAACTCGCTCCCGCTCGCGTCGCTGCCTGGCTGCTCCTCCCCGCCTCCCTCGCCTATCTCTTGTTCTCTAAGCACGACGCCTGTGCTCCCCGCCCAGTTTGGGATTAGACAAGATAAAAATAGGACTGCCCAGCGCGCAGAGCTGTGACTGTGCCCCGGCAGCCGGGCTGGTGGGAGCGCGGGGGGCCGGGGCCGGGGAGGACCCGCGGTGCGCTCGGGGCGGCCAGCGCCTGCAGGCCCCCCACCCCACCCGCAGGCGCCGTCACGCTCCCCGGGTTCTGTCCGCCGTGAACCGTGCGGGCCGGGGGACCTGGGCAGGGGCTCCGCGCTCTCGCGGGTGTTGTTGGTGTGCCGGTGATAGATCGGTCTAGACAGGCATGCAGGCTCCCTCCCGGCTGAAGGACGGGAGGGGGGGCGCGGAGACGGCTGCAGACTCCCGCGAGCTGCGAGTGAGCGAGCTAGCCTGCGGGCCCTGCGAGCGGGGTGGAGGGAAGGCTGCGGGGGTTTCTCTTAACCCTTTACAGGCCGGGGGTGGTGTGATGGGGAAGAGGGGGCAAAGAGCCTAGGAGAAATTCCCGGGGGCAGAGTAGCCCGCAGAGGGGAGGGGGTGGGAGTCTAGGCCTAGGGTTTTCCTTTCTCCTGGTGCATCGGGCTGGATTCTGCCACAAACCAGACGCAGCTGCTAGATGATCTAGTTTGACCAGGTACTTTTCAATGGGGGACTGTGAGCACACGCAGTGAGCACCCTCATTTAAGGGTGTGAGTTTGGGAGATGCAGATGTAGACCTCAGTGTTCCCAAAGAGAATTCCAGCTGGCGTTCAAGGACAGGAAGGTCTGTACACAGCTGTAGTCGGGTGGGCCCGGGCCTCTGACTGATACTGCTGCAGACCAAGGACCTGAGCCTGCAGTGCCCAGTCAGTGTGTCCAGGTATGAACTGAGGAAAGCAAAGTGGTCCTTGAGTTGTCTATATCAATAGGACAACACTTTTTAACCATGAACTTGTGGGGAGTGAGATACGTGCAGGGAGATAGCCTTCAAACAGGAGTTGGCACCGATGTGATATGAGACCTTGTATTTGTATACACATAACTAGGGCTAATATTGAATTTGCCTAAAAATTTAGCACAACTCTGCTGACATTTGTCTTTCCAGAGCTTGAAACCCGATGGATGGGTTACCCTATACATAAATAACTTAATATTAACATGTCTCCTTCTCCAGCCTCTCCCTTTCTTTTAAGGGTTTGTGATCTTGGGGGATCCTCTGTTTACATTTAAACTGCAGACCCATACTGGTCTGGCCTGGGAACGAGCCACATTACAGGCAAAGCAGGAAGAATGTAAGTAGTAGGAAGGCTCAGATTAAGATGTGTTCCTGAGTGACATGTGCTGAGACAAATCAAGACACTTGGGCTTGGATGCCCAAATGGAACAAGAGATACATAAGAGATAAAGAACTGGCCAAGAGAAATGTAAACATGGGTATGCAAATACTGAGATGTATAGCGATATTCTGAGAGAAAAATCCCAGACTTTGCTGAGCTGGAAACTGGGACAGAATTTCTGTAAGTGCGTTCCAGAGACAATAGCCCATTTAAAGGTGTGAAGAGGGTCACTTGGAAACACAAAAAGCATTCATATGTATGCACCCATGCTTAGACACACAGGCTGAATGACAAAAACTCCTCAATGCCTGATGAAGACTTTCCTGCCGTGCGAGACCGGCGAGACCGACGTGGGTACGGAAGTGTGGGCCACGAAACAACATTCACACCTTTATTCGAAGGGAAATAACGTATCTTTGGCTAGAAGGAAGCTGAGGGCCAGGCACGCAGTGAAAAGGATGACTTAGTCCTCAGTTAACAAGGATAACTTCTGACTATAGTTTGTTCCATTGTGGGGGTGCCGTGAGGTGGGCAGAGGATATGCGTTTAGCAGGTAGGAGGGTTTCTGAAGAGATTTTGAATTCTTGACCTTGAGTGGCTGGATAGTGGAGCAAAAAGAGGAGTAGCTTTCTACTTTGTGTCCAGGAAGAATGGACGTCGCACTGCTGGGGTCCTGTTTGCTAAGGTGGAGCAGGGCCTAGTGGACTGGGAAACACAGAACCGGAAGAAGTGTGGCCTCTGGGGGAGGACTAAAGGGAGGTATGCTCTTTCATTTTGGTGTGCTTTCGCTTTTTTCCCGGAGGAGACCGTGCCGGGGACGGCCTGTGTAGGGTGGATTAGCAGGCGCCTCGGTGACCCCAGACGCGCACGTAAACTCCAGCTAGGGTTTGGTTTGCCCGCGGCGTCGATTTGCCGCGGTCCCTCTTTGTCTAAGCCCAGCCGGGAATTCCAGCTTTTATTGGGAAGACCGCACTTGGGTGGAGCCCGCGCCGGGCCGGGCGGGGCAGGGCTGGGCCAGGCCGCGGGTTGGGCGAGAGGCTCGCAGGCCACAGGACGATCCTCAGGAGCGCCCGGCAGCCCTGACAATGTCACCCTGGTGGTTTCCTCGAGGACGCCGGGCCTGGCCGACCCGACCCGCCACGGCGGGGCGGGGCGGGGCGCCGCGTGGGTCCATCTCGGCCGCCCTACCCCACCCCTCCCCCGCCGGACCGACGCCGAAAGGAGCTCCAAAGGCCCTTTGTTAGGCCCGGGGGTGTTACGCCCTTGTCCCGGGGGCCGCCGAGGGCTGGGGGAGAACAGTGCTGTCGGTGGAGAAAGGACCTTACCCTTGCGTCGGAGGCCCTGGCCGTCTTAGGGCTCGGGCCTGGCGGGGGCCTCGCCCAGAGCCGGGTGGGGAGGCCTGAGCCAGCCCCGGCCTGCCCGGGCTTCTTTGCCAGTGTTTATGGCCGATGGGATTCCGTCTGTTTGTAACACCGGACACGCGGCTGAGGCCTAGGTGGCGGATACAGCAGGAGACGCAGCTAGGCCAGAGTGAATGACCACCTCCGTCTGCCCCTGTGGTGGGCCAGCCGCGTCTGTGGCGCGCACTTGGCCGGGGGTGTCCACTGATCCAGTCCTGCCCGACGGCTTTCTCTCGTTGCCCTAAGCGTGTTCCTCAGTTAGGGACACCTGACTTTTTGTTGGGCTCATTAACGATGCTTTTCTGCGATGTTTCTGGGGGCGCAAGCTTACCTCTGTGTTCCCAACCGAGGGTCTCACGTGCGAGGGTCCCTTAATGTTTTAAAAACATGCCTCCCCAGCCAGCACCCACGGGCTCGGCTCCGCGTGATTAGACAAGCGGGGAAGTCCACTCGGAGAAGATCCTGACAGCATAAAATATAATTTGTGATCTAAAAGACAGTTTCCAGTATAATCTCATTATGCACCACAGACTCCCGGTGTTATTTTGTGGAAGGCGGACAATGATCAATTTACATTGACCCGGGGCTGGGCGAGCTTTTAGATGGTAATTGCCATATTGATTTGCATGCAAAAAGGAGACCTGCTAAAATTAAAGACCGGAAGCTAAATTAAACTAAATTTATTGTCTAGGTGCAAACCACGGGAACTGTTGGAGGAGGGGGTTGAGTCAGGTCAGGGTGCCAGGGGCAGAGCAGGTGAGAGGCCCCGAGCCTCGGGAGGTCACAACTTTGGGAGCGATCTTTGCCCTTGTGATTTCATAATGGGGGAGGGGGTTAGAAAAAAAGTTATAAAAAGGCACTATTGGATTGAAGTCACTGAGGTCTTTCAATGCTAATAGTGGCTTCGAGGGGGGGGAGGGTCGGTTTATAGGGTTATAGGGGTCTTCCTGCACCATTTCCGGCACTCTCCTCCCGCCCCCCATTTCCATTGTTCTGCTCTGGCGCTCACCGTCCTGCCCGGGACACCAAAAAAACTCTTGCAACTGAAGAGTTAAAAAAATAAAGAGCAGCCCTCCCGCCTTGCTCTCGCCCCTCCCCCTCCCGAAGCGTTAGACCTTTCCGAGAGAGCGCGAGTGTGGGGCGCACTGCACGCGCGCCGCGGGCAGGCCGGGTCCGTGCGGGCCCCGTGCCGGCTCCGTTGGCGCGGTAGGGAGTTCCTCCCCGGACGCTGTGGTCCCAGGCTCGGCTGGACCGCGTTCGCATCGGGAAGCCGCCCGCTCCAGGTGGCCCAGTTAGGCGGGGGTAGGGTGGGGGAAGGCGTCTGCCCTGGTCGCCGTCTAGCGGTGCCCGGAGCGGGGATCGCCTCCCCGGAGGGGTTGGGAGGGCCCGCCCCGAGCTGGGGGGTGGAGGGCGAGCTGGAAGCCCCGCCCGAGCGCCAAGGCTGGAAAGTTTTAAAAAGAAGGAAAGCCACTTGCAGAGGCTTGGCCCGGAGCCAGGGGCGGCCGGACCGCGTGGGCGTGCCGGGCTGGCGAGCGGGGTGCGAGCCCTGACGCCGCTGTCGCCCCTCCGTTCCTCCTGCCGCCGAGGCCCTTGCCCGCCGGGTCGCACCGTGGAGCCATTTCGCACATGCGGAGCTTCGGCGTCGGAAGGAGCGACAGGACCAGGGCCGGGAAGCCCGAAGGGGCGTCCAAGTGTCCTGTGCCCCTGCCGGTCGCCACCTGACCAGAGGTGGCCTGTGGCAGTGCAGCCTGCGGCCTCGGGTGTTGGGTGTTAGTAGTCGGGAGCTTCTGAAAGCCTGGGGCAGATCTGGAAATTGGGGATGGAGTGAGGAGGGGATGTTGTGCCCTGAGCTTTGTCGCTCAGCGCTTGTGGGAAGAAAGGTTGGGAAAGGAAAGATACCCCATCCCTCAGTTTGCCTTGGGGCTTGGCTTTTTGTGGGGGCACTGGGTGGTCCTGCATACCTCTTCCATCTTAATTCCCTCTCCCACCCTACTTTGGCCCCTGGGGTTTTGTGTTTAAACCCTAAGAAAGGTAGGCTTAGGAGCTCCTTCCAAAGGGCTTTTGCTCTATCTGGATAATTTGATTTATTGCTTTATGTGACAAAACCAGGGTAGCAAGCCTAGTTCCAGTACCAGTAGTCAGCAGTTTTCCCAGAGACATGAGAGTAGCCAGCCCACCTACCCTTGACTACTCTGGGCTCCTGGAGGGAGGGAAACTGGAGCCTTGCTGGGAGTATTGACCTAGCATCAGGCCAGTATAGGGAGATAGGTAGGATGTAGGGGGACATTGGGACAGACTTTCAGTGGGCCGAGAGATTACCCATGTGGGAGCTACTGGGTTCAAGGCTCATTGTAGACCAAGTAACACTGGTGTTGCGTGCTCTTTTACTCAGTACTTGGGTACACAGGGTCTAAGGAGGCTTTTCGAACTTCTACAAGGAGGCAGTATGTGAAAATAGGGATTTCAAATGGCACAATTAGACCAATAATTGGCTCCTCTCCGCAACTCCAGGACTGAGTTTGACTGTGGCCCATTTTTTACTAGCTGTGTGACCTAGGGGGCAAGTTATTTATGGCCTCCGAGCCTCAGTAAGTTTCTTCATTTGTAAGACTGGGAATAATTATCCACCTTTAGGATCTAAGTAGAATACTTGGCACATAGTAGGCCCCAAGGATTAATAATTGCTTTAAATGACTGGTCGTGCTCCTGTAGGTTGCTCCTCTACTCCCTGCTGCCCCTGAGACCCCGTGAGACTTGCTAGGCCAGTGTCCTGGGACCCAAGGATGTGGGTTATGGTTCCCCAAAAGGGTTTTCTTTGGGGTCTGCCTCCATGGGTTCCTTTCTCCCTTTGTTCCAGTTCTTCGCATTTTGCCTTTTAAAGGATTCCATATGAAAGGACTCGAATTTTTTTTCCTAAGTGGAATCGTTATATGGTTAGGAATTGATTTCAGAACTGGTGTCTAGGTGCTCTTTGGCAAGTCTTCCCGGCTTTATTTCAGGGGAGGGAACCACAGTGACGAGAGGGGAGAGACCTGGTTGCAAGAGGTGAGAGGGGGTGGCCTGTTGCAGAGGCCAGAGGTGCTGTGGTTTGTTTGATAGGGATTAAGTCCGGATGTTGTGAGGGCTCAGTGTGGTTTTCAATAAAGTCTGCCAGGGATTGCTTCTTTTATATCGATATGTATTTTAAAAAATTACTAGCATGAGAAGAAAACCAGACCTCTATGGATCCAGGCCGGTAGTAAGCTACTGTGATCAGGTTTCCTACTCGACTCCCAGAGGGGAAGTCAGCGTTTGATTGAAGCTACACTTGGTTCTTGACTCTCAGGGGATGCCTGCTCTGAAACAGGAGCCCTCCCTCCTTTTCTCTCCTCCTCTCCCCCTCCTCCTCCCTCTTTTTCCCTTCTTCCCCTAAAAGCCTTTGTGCTGAAAGAGCTTCAGTAGGCACGAATCTCTGGTCCCTCTCTAAAGAATGCCTTACAGCCTTTGCTGACATTGTTTTGTGAACAGTGGGTTTTACCAGGCCAGCAGTTTCCCCCCGTTTTTAGCGCACTGTTTTAGAGGTGGTGTATGGACAGAGTGATTGCCGCAGTGTGTAGCCTGGGCTGGGCCTGGAATCTGGAGCCGCCTTAACCTTTGCCCTAGGGGCCCTCAGAAGGGGGTGAAGGTGGGGAGCTCGCGGACTGATTGTTTTCGAGGGTCTGTTTGTTTTCTCAAGCCACTGAGGCTGAAGGTGGCGATGGGCAAGTCAGAGTGGACGTTCCAGCTTTGAGTCTGATTTAAAACTTGGTTTAATTGGAGAAACTCCTAGGCATTTAACAGTTCAGTACAAATGCAGACTTGAAATAGCTCGAGGCCTACGTCATTTAGGAAAGAATAAATGAAGTACAGAAATGTCCAAACTATGTAAATCCTGCAGTTGTCTGCCCTCCCATAAACACATGACAAGTGCCAAGGCATTTCCAGTCAAAACACCCATGGAACCAGCAGCCTCCATCCTTTTGTATTTATTATTTTATTAACAGCATTTTACACAGCATTTAACAAGCACAGCCTGCCTGCTTTGCACCAGGACTCTCAGCGGACTGAGGGGTAGAAACTGGGTGGGGGCTGGGGGGTAGGAGTGGTCCCCAGAAAAGTCGCATCGGAGGGACAAGGAAAAGTAGCATTTGGGATTGATTTCTAGTGGCCAGAAGTAGTGCTGTGGAGGAAGAAATCCCCTCTCCCGTCCCAGGAGGAAAGTTGTGCAGCTGTGATATGTCTGGTCTCAGCTTTGATTCCAGAGGGTAAAGCAGGGTATGTTTCATGATACTCTGCCCATTGGTTATTGGTGATTTTCAAAGAATAAGTATTTGTCTGCTATCGTTATTCTATATCCTGGTGGAAAGTTTATAACGAAAAGTAATGCCTTTCTTAAGTCATAAAATGAGCCTTGTATGCTTATTTAATTAAAATCTATTTAAGGACCGATTAGGCGTGTAATTTGCGCTAATAATGACGATTATGGAAATGTTCAACTTAACCAAAAATCATAAAGGAGACATTTTGATCAGTGGGGCGACCAGTAAGTATTCAGTGAGTTGGGCAATTTCCTAAGGACAAGAGGCGTTCCGCTGCGGGCTGCGCAGATCTGCGTGGAGAGCTGAGCTGCAGGCCTCCCTCCCTCAGTCCCAGCCGGGCCAGCCCCCCCCCCCAGCTGAGCACAGATACCAACCCTGCGAGTCTCCACAACCTTTATTCCCAGGATGCTTTCCCAAGCTACCAGAAGGCCCAAACTCTGGAAGAGGGCTGATGAGCCACACAGAAATCTCTGCGAAATGGCGGTGCTCTTTTGCTTTAACAAACAGCACTGACAAACGCATGCTTCCTTGGCTAGCCTTGGCTGGAGCCTGGAGGGGTGGGGGGAGAGGGGGTCCCTTGTTCCGGAGAAACCTGCCAGCTGCTGGGCTTGGTGCGAAGGCAGCGAAGGCAGACACAATGCTGCTGTTGTTGGTTTGATCTCTAACTGTGGATTGTTAGTCTGGCTTTAACTATGTGGTAAGGGGGGAATGTGAAGGCTGTTTACAGCGAGTGCAAATAATGTGACAGCTGTTGGCGCGCGAGCAGCGCTGCGCCTCCTCAGCACTTACACAAAGCGCGCACTATGCAGGCCCGTGGAGGAGCTGCAGAAGTGGCGGCCACTTTCTGGCCAGCGCATCCTCAGATGAGAGAGGGCTCCATGGCACCCCTGCCCCCGTTGGCCCAACACACACCTTTGCGACTTCCCAGGACCGGGGCAGGGCGCAGGCTGCTGGGTATGCTGCAGCTTAGGGAACTCGTGGTGAGGCAGAGGTGGTGGGAGAAAGCCCGCTGGGCCGTGGGTGTCACTGTCTGGAGGGAGTTGTCCGGGACCTGGGGACCTGGGTCCTTAGCTGCTTATGACCGAGTTTTTAAGATTTGGGGCAATAACTTTCAGCCCTAAGTGAGCTTGTTGGAAAGAATGTGTTATTGCTGGGCTCGGTGGCTCAGCCTATAATCCCGCGCCTTTGGGAGGCTGAGGTGAGTGGATTGCCTGAGCCCATGAGTTCGAGACCTGCCTGGGCAGGCGAGACCTCATCTCTACAATAAATCAAAAAATTAGCCGGGCGTGGTAGCGCGCGCCTGTAGTTCCAGCTACTTGGAAGGCTGAGGCGGAAGGATCGCTGGGGCCCAGCAGGTCGAGGCTGCGGTGGCCGGGAGCAGCCACTGCACTCCGGTCTGGACGACCGAGTGAGACTCCAATTCAAAAAAAAAAAAAAAAGAATGTGTTATTAACTGAAGGCTTTCTGGAAATTGCAGAGGCTCTGAAGGCCGTTGTTCCCCTCTGAAATGGCCCTGTTAGTCAGACAAGTTAGTAAGGGGGGCGCTGTGTTCTGTGCATTCACAGTGTTTCCAGGTTGGAAATGCAAGTGTGTAGGTTCAGGACCCGAAAGAGGGTATGCTTCAGGGGAGGGGTGCAGAGTGCCTTTCGATAATACACATCCCTTAACCTTTTCTCCCAAGCCTTCCTGTTCTCAAGAGCGCATTTGCCTTCAGCTGCAGGACGCAAAGGTGCAGTCCCGAAGCCTGCCCACGGCACCACCCACTCTGACTTCATCAACTAGATGCCCACAGCCACAAGCCTTCTCTGAGTTCCTGGTACTCCGCCAGGTCCTGCAGAGAGGCGCCGGGGTGGGAGGGAGAGCAGCTAGTGGCGGCAGTCACCCACTCGCCCAGTCCTGGAGGTGCAGAACTGGCCCAGGCAGGCAGCAGCACTTGGGATGGCCAAGAACACGGGCCATCCTCTGGGCTGGCCTGGGGCAAGCTCGGTGTAAAACTTCACCTCTCTCCCCCAGGAGTACCAAGGAGGAAGACTTCTAAGCCCTGGCCCCTGGCTGCCCCCTGGATTTTGTAGGATTGTTGAACCAATTCTGTACACCACCCTTCTGTGTGACTCGGGCCCCTGGGTGTACAGCCTGCAGGATGTCTACAAATCTAGTTCACTGCCCACCCGCCTGACACTTCCCCCAGCCCCCCAGGTCTTAAGTTTTAACGTTTAAGTTCTAACGTGGACTTCTACATCAAGTTGGGTTTCCTTTGGGGAGCTGGGAGATGCTTCTGGAGTGATACATGAACTTCAGTGCCAGTTCTATAAATTGGTCTCTTTTTATGACGTGTGCCATTTTCTGTAGGAATGTTGCTTGCAAAACGAGTTTCGCCTTGGAGGAAAGGCGGAAAGATAAACAAGCCTGCAACGCCAAAACACTGGCAGTCTTTCCCTCCTTCCAGCTCTCTTAAAGCAGCCGGGCTGTATTTCCAGGATTAGACTTGTGCTTGTGAGGAGGGACTCGGCTTGGCTTTTTTTTTCCCCCAAGCAAATGCAAATTAGAGAAAAATAATTTTCTTTCAACGATATGCAATGTATTAGTCACTTGTTATCGTGCTCTGAGGCAGGCCTCATTTGCGCGTCTGCCAACTCGCTCACATCTGCTCGGCACTGTTCAGGGCATTTTAACCTTGGTGGTGTCGTGTCTAGTCCCACGGATCAAGGAGGAGTAATTAAGCTCTGAACAGCTACAAAAATTCATGGGCCCCCCGTCTATACCGCAGTTGTTCCATGGCTTTGTTTTGGGTGCTCTGAGTTCCAAGACTGAGTAGCAGACATGGGATTCCTATTGTTCCTTGTAAAGAAAGTGGGTGCCCCTCTTCTCCTCTGACCCTCCTTCCCAGCCTTGCCAGAACTCCCGAACTCTGCACAATCAGCAAGGATGCAGATCTCAGGACCCTTGCATTTTATGCATCTTTTATGCATTAAAAGTTCCTTTGTGCTTCCTGTCTATACTAATGTTAGTTGTTGTTATTAGCCTTATGATATAGCTTGTTCCTTTTTTTGGGGGGTGTGGCAGCAGTATAAAATGCAGTTTATTCCTACAAAGCCCTAGTGGGAACAAAAGTGCATTGACATGGCCTTTGGAGGCCTAGTGTGGAACATTTATTCTGGATTTGCCCTGGGATGTGGGGACCTAGCTCTGTAGGGACTGGGCCAGAAGGGTCCTGTGGGCTTCTTGGGGAGGGGGTGAGTAAAGGGGAATTCCTGGTTTCCAATTTGGGTTTCTGGTGCTGGGTGGCCTGTTGTGAGGGACACCTGTTTCCAAATTCACCCCCTCGCGAACACACTCGCAGTGCCCTGCCTTCCTGTACGACACAACCATGAAGGAAAGTGAAAGAAACAAAAAGCCAATGCGGTGGCCTGTTCAGGCTATCCAGATAGAGGAGGAAGTGTCCAGCGTTCGTCTGTGAGGTGGGAGAGGTAGGGGCTCCTGACCCTGGGCCGTGGCTCTGCCTAGAGGAGGGAGATGCATGGCGGGCAACCCAGGTGATGCCGCCCTCCCCAGGACTCCTGGGCCGCACCCCTGCCCCTTTCCAGTTGGCTGCACCAGGCTCACTTCATCTTTCTTGGGAGGAGCAGCACCGTAGTCTGATCCGGAGGGAGTGGGAGCCTGGAACACTCGCCAGGAGGGGTTTGCAGTGCGGGTTCCCCGGGTGGGCTCTGCAGCGTTTGCCGGGCTGTCTCAGCTTCTACTCCGGGTTCTCTCTTCGCCCACCCAAAGTTTCTTGTTGTCAGAGATCCAGTGGCAGGGACAGAAGGCTCGGGAAGGGGGACTGGGGTCAGGGGACGCAGAGGCTGCCTGCTGGAGTTCCTGAAAGGCGCGGTGGGGGAGCAGAGCGGGTGTGGGTGTGTGCACGGCAGCCCACGCGCTGGGACCTCCGGGGAAGAGCAGCCCCCGAGGGGTGGGCAGCCCTGAGCAACACCAGTGTGTGCGGTGGGAGAGAAAATCCCTTTGTTGCCGACAGGCCGCGCTAAGGCCTGAAGCTGAGCGCCCCAGCCCTGAGAGGGGCGCCCCTCCCCCTTTCTTCCTCACCGGGTCCAAGTTCACTCCTGGACCCGGGTGAACTCCCGGCCCAGGTGGTTCTCTGCTCTGACCTAAATGCCCCTGGAGGAGGCAGGGAAGGTTCTGGGTGTTCATAAGGTCAGGGTCGGGCGAGTGTCCCATCCTCCCCTTTACTATACTAATGCACAACTTGGGGGCGTGGGTGGAGACGCCCCTGGAGGCGATGACTGTGGCTTGGAGTGTGCCAAGAGACAGCACCTGGGCCGGCTGGATCACTCTTCCCACCCTCCCCCTGCAGACACCCACAGTGGTGGGGGCTTGGGACCTGGCCAGCTACCTCCCTGGGCCACACCCCTGGAAGCCTGCAGCTTTGCTCTCAGGACCTGAGGGCAGCCTTGGGGTCTCCTACACCCCAGCTACAGAACACTAAGGCAGGCAGCCCAGGAGGACCGCCCCACTTCACATCCGGAAGAGCTTTTTCTTCTCATCTCCCACCCCCACACAGCTCCTCCACCCCCAACATCCTAAAATAGGAACTTCTTCACCCCTCCCCCCTCTTCCTCGACACATGGTTAGCTTTGGACTTCTGTGAAATCTACACAACTTCCCTGAAGGCCATCCCTCCCTGGCATGGCCCCCCTCTGGGTCCCTACCTCAGCCTCCCCTCATGATGAGGTAGTGCCGCCTCAGACTGTTCAGTGATTCTAGGGCTTGCCATCCAGCACGTTTAGTGGAGTCAGATGCTGTTTAATGGGGTTAGACGTGGCCAGCACCAGCGATTGCCAGGCAAAACTCAAGTCCATAGTGCAGCTTAATCCTCTGGAAAACACGGTGCCAAATATTTACAGAGGGGACCAAGGTTGGAGAGGTTCGGCCACCTGCCCAGAGACACACTGTGGGTGAGGGTGAGAGCTGGGAGGCTGTGGTGACCGTGTTCTCCACAGAGAACCAGCTATGTAGTAGCCAGACCCCTTACCTGAAGAGGTCCTCAGCCCACAAGACCCCAACACACTGGCTGTGGGATCCCTGATGCCTGCCTGGCCGTCAGAGTTCAATGCCCTCACAAACCTATCCAGTCTTGCTGGCCACTAACTGGATAACTGCCTGGTGGGGGCAAAGGGAACCTAGTGAGAGAGACCCTACGGTGGGCCACCACCAGTGTCTGTGTGGAGTGAGGAGGCGTGAGGCGAAAGTTGGGTTGGCCATGCTTTCCATGTTGTCAGTGCCAGTTGACAAGCATCACGATTGTGCAGGCTTGAGCGAATTGCCGCCACTGCCCTTGAGGTGGAAGGTAGCCTGGGGTGGGGTGAGGGTGAGGGAGGAAAGGGGACAAGGCTTGGGACCTGAAGTGCCCTCTCACCTCTTTTCATGGAGGGCGGCTGTACCCCTATTCAGGGGTACCAAAGTTGGGGTCACAGCTCCTCACTTTGTTTCTTGATCTCTTTCTGCCAACTAGGCCTTCCTCCCTGGTGCGCAGACCATGCCTGGGTACTCTGATTAAATGGCTGCTCGGAGTTTGTCGGGGGTAACCTAAGTTCTCCTCCACTCTCAATTCCCACCGCACGAAGAGCTGGACACCACACAGCGTCTGTGGCAGTGTTTGCAAGCCAGGTCTCTCCCCGTGGACCTGGGTGTTCCAGCAGGCAGCCACTCCAGTTCCCAGCGTGTTCTTTAGGAACCACATACCCTCTTGGCTGACCTCGCCGACATCTTTCCTCTTCATCCCTATCCTCCATCCTTGCCCACTTTTTCCACTGCTAGGAAAAAGGGTTAAAACCCAGAGCCAGGGTGCAGCTTAGCAACTCACACTGGAAACAGGTTGCTGCTTGTAAAGTGCTTTTCAGGAGTGACTTCACGTATCTTGGCACTTCTAGAAGCATAGCCTGCATTTAGAAGGTGGGGAGCGTTGAAAATAAGAGCAAGTAAGCTTTAGCCACAAAGGGCCTTGGGTGCTATTTGTCGTTGAAATCAGGTCATTTGCCCTCTCCACTGTGTCCTGCTGCCAAGGGTCGGCAAAGGCAGTTTTGAAACACTTTGTCTTAGAGGTAAAAAGGGCCCCAGCTATTTCAACAGCAGCTTCCAGAAGTAGGGTGTGGGCTGGGCACAGCGGCTCACACCTGAAATCCCAGCACTTTGGGAGGCCAAGGCAGGAGGATCATTTGAGCCCAGGAGTTTGAGACCAGCCTGGCCACATAGCGAGATCTCATCTCTACAAAATATCAGAACATTAGTTGGGCGTGGTGGTGCACACCTGTAGTCCCAGTTCCTCAGGAGGGGAGGCTGAGGTGGGAGAATCGCCTTTGTCCAGGAGGTAGAGGCTAGGCTGGGGTGAGCTGTGATCATGCCATTGCCCTCCAGCCTGGGCGACAGTGAGACCATGAGTCAAAATTTTAAAAAAAGGGGGGTGGGATGAGTGTTACTATACCTCTGCCTCTCAGTCTCTTTGTTTCTTACCCAGTGTCCCCTTAGTTGTTCATGCCAGAGAAAACTGAGTGGGGTGGGGGTGATGCAATAATGACTTGGTGTGATTAGTATGGCTTTTGCAGAGGATGTTCCTTTAGGGGTTGGGACTGCTCTTGTCTATCACCCAGGAGAAGGGTCTCCTGTCAGGCAAGGCCATTGCTCATTGGCCCTTTCCACTCTATTCTGTCTTTGGCCAGGAACCTGAAGAGTTAAAAGTCTTTAGCTTGTTGCAATGAAATTATGGCTGGCAGTGGCGCCGCTGTTTGTTCAACAGACCTCCACTTTTAAACAGTTCACAAAAAGTTCATGGGGCAGCTAAAGATTATGTGTGTGTGTGTGTGTGTGTGTGTGTCCACAGCAGGATCCAACAATGTGTCCCCCCTTTTAGTTTTTTATGTTCAGTCTCGTCTCCCAGTCCACACACACCCACCCACACACACACACACAGATGACACTGAAACACACTCCTGGCTTCCACCCCCCCATCTGACCCTGTGCATGTGAGAATGCTTCATTCTGGTGGCTGGTGTCATTTATCTGCACAACGTTAATACTGAAAGCCCTGAAGGATGAGCCATGGAGAAGGGGAGAAGCTTTGAAAGCACCCCTCAGTGGGCCAAGGTGCCTATAAAGCATGGCCACCTTTCCGCTGAGTTCAGGCACGCTTTGCTGAAGAAAGGCCCTTTGAAGAGAAGAGCCTCCGGAGGATGATTCCCTTTCCTCGGGTGCTGGGAGGTTCCTTTTACAGGTGGCCATCTAAGGAGTAAGAAGGAGGCAGCTTGTTTAAGGGGGGAGACCAATTTTTTTCTTTTTTTTTTTTGAGTTGGAGTCTCACTCTGTCGCCCAGACTGGAGTGCAGTGGCCGCTCCCGGCCACCGCAGCCTCGACCTGCTGGGCTCCGGCAATCCCTCCGCCTCAGCCTTCCGAGGAGCCGGAATTACAGGCGCGCGCTACCACGCCCGGCTGATTTTTTGATTTATTGTAGAGATGAGGTCTCGCCAAGTTGCCCAGGCGGGTCTCGAACCCGGGGGCTCGGGCAATCCACTCTCCTCAGCCTCCCAAAGGCGCGGGATTACAGGCTGAGCCACCGAGCCTGACTGGGAAGACCAATTTTTAAGAGTGGGGACACCAGAAGATTGAGGTTCCTTAGGCACATGCTTCTTCCCCTCGTACTTTTCTTGGGGGTTTGACTGAGGGACTCTTTTGCTCCTGATTAATTTCTGCATTTCATCGTGGCAAACTGAGGGGATGGCATGGCGCGGTCCCGCTGTTGCAGCCCGATGACTAGGACACACTGGCACTGAGGAATGACGCCCCACCTTCTCTAGTAGGCCATCCAGAATGTCTTCCTTTTGTTAGAAGGGACACTGCAGTGACTGTGCCTGGTAGTCTGGTAGTCTGTCCAACACTCGTAGTGGCCTTCCCCACTTGACTTGTGTATCTGAAAGATGGCGAGAAAGCCCATGAGCCCCCACAGAACCTTCAGCACCAGCTGGTCAGTGTTCTTGGGGTGCTGTGGATAGCCCATTGGAAGCGACCCGGTCTGTCTGAAGAGACTTCCTAGGGAAATAGCTGTTCAGAAGCGCACGACGCCTGATGCATCGCCACCAATTTCTGCCTTTTTCTCGGGCCCTTTTCTTCTCTTCCAGCTTCATTGTTGAGCTCTAACTGCGAGGTGTGCCGGTGCATGTGGATTTTGATTAACAGACGTTGTTCTATGGATAGGGGCTGATGAGGGATGCTGGTGGACAAAAGATCTAGTTGGGACAAAGAAATGTGGAAGGCTAGCCTGGCTTTGGGATTCAGTCCTCCCAGGTGCTGCCCCCACCCCCACCCTCAGTCACTGTCACAGAAGAGTCCAGGACCTGGTGCCTCCAGCCCTACCGACCTGGCAGTCTGCTCCATGTGCTAAAGTGTAAAAGCAAGCATTTGCATATTTTTTCCTGCTAACAAAGGAAATGTGTCGACTTAGGGAACATTTGGGCTTTCGGAAACTGTGTGGGTGGGTGTGTGAGGGAGGAGAAAGAAAAGTTCCCCTGATGATCTGTATACTGGTGATTTCACACCCAGGTTTGGGTCCCGTGGAAAAATGCCGTGGCCAGTCCGGACAAGGGACACTGAGATGTGTTTGTGAGCAGGGAATTGCCGAGGGCCATCGGTCCCAGGCATTAAAGGCTCCCCTACTTATTAACCCAGCATTTAACAGCAGGATATGGGCTGAAGCGCAGTCAAAAGAAACGGCTCAACCTCCAAAGAGCAATTAAAATCCTGCACGAGGATAAATCACGCGCCGTGATAATCCTGTTAATAAAATGCAGCTTGTCCTGACCCTTCACTCATGCAGCAAACTAGAATGTGATGTGGGTGGGGGCGGTGGGCAGAGGAGGTAAGGGGGGGGTGGGAGGTGGTCTGGGCTCCTTTGCCTTGGCAGCCTCTCCTCCCAGGAGGTGGGAGATGGGTGGCTTCTGCCCGTTCCCTGTGTGCCAGCGGCTCCGAGCCCATCAGCCTGGGCTGCTAAGACTTCTGCGCTCGCTAATGATTTCTTGTCCCCAGCGAGGAGGCGTCATTGAATTACTCAGCCACCTCCCTCTGCAGCTCCCAGGAAAAACCACCCAGGCAAAACCGCCGGGGTTAGGTGCTTAATCTAATCTCGGGCTCGGGTGGGGCGGCTTGCCAGCCCACTGACTCTTTTTCACCCTAGATCTGTAAGTTGCACACGACAGCCTTGGGAATGTAGCCCCGAGCCCCGGACCCGCCACCTCATCTCAGCATTGTGCCTTTTTCCACCTTCCTTGAGCCCTCTTGGCCCCAAGAAGGATCGGTGTGTGCCTCCCAGCGGTCAAGCACCCTGTACCTATTGCCACGGTCCCCCTTGAATAAAGTCGAAACAAGTGGCAAGAATGAGTCTTTTTTCCTTGACCACCACCACACACTTGGGGGGGGGCACGCACAGTGGTGTGCCTTGGATGCGTGCTGTGCCTTGGCTAGGGTTGCCTAGCCAATTTCGCTTGGAGTTCTCCCCACCCCCAGTGCCTCCCTGTCCCTTCTGGTCAGGCGTGTCCTTGTCTCCCGCACCTCTGACCTCTGTAGACATTAGGCCTGCCTTCCCGAGTCTGCCTCCCTGTGAGTTGCCTAGAAAGAAGGTCTTCTCGAGCTCGCTGTCCGGCTCTCCTTACTCAACCTCCTGGGTTTCTTTGTTTTTTTTTTCTTTTAAACAGACTAGACGCTTGAAGCCAAGCTGCCATCCCAGAAGACGACATGCTCTCAGCAACCCCCCTGTATGGGAACGTTCACAGCTGGATGAGCAGCGAGAGGGTCCGCATGTGTGGGGCGAGCGAAGACAGGTGACTGAGCCCACCTAGGCTGGCTCGGGCAAAGCCGGCCTCTTCCCCTGCACTCCAGAGCAGAGCCCACGCCGAAGCCCCTCTCACCTTCTCCCAGCCACAGTGGGCCGAGAAGGGATGGGGGAGAAAGAGCTCCCACCTCGCCAGCGGCCCTTGATTTACAGTTTTAACAGGCAACCTGGCTCAGCGAAGCATTGCCGCCCTTTAAAAGATTAGCCCCTAAAGCGGCCTTTCAGTGCACTTTCGTCCTTAATTTATTATTTCATATTTATGAAGGAGAATTAATCCCAGTCTATATGCTGCTTTAACTCTAAATGTCAGGAGTGTGGGCCCAGGTGGAGCGGCATTCGATGTGCTTTTAAAATAAATAGTTTGCTCAGTAATAAACGCCGAGAGAGCCACCCTTGCCTTCATTTAAGCCCGGGATTTCTTGTTGTCCCCCGCCGCCTGTTGAGAGGCCACCAGTGCCTGCCTTTGGTCGCCCGACAGCTCTGTTACGCTTCCTAATCAGTAATTTTGGTGTGTGGGGTAGAGGCAGCTAAGCAGTAGATGATTGAAGCTGCTCTTCGGGGTAATGATGAAACTTTTCCTCTGCCGCTTGTCAGCGATTTTATCCTGGGGATTTGGAAGTTGGCACCAAGCACTTTCTTTATCGATGCTTTCTGATAACAAGTCCCAGGGCAGCCGCAGCAGCCTGGCACAGATGTGCAGCTTCCTCTTCAGCCTGGAACAGCTGACATTTGTATGATACTAGTGTGTATCCCCCTGTCATTTTGATAAAGGCAGTCAAATATGGCTTTCTTATCACCATGGAAACCGGTTTTGCAGGACATGGTCCCTAACTTTGTTTTGGGGAAAGTTTTAAAGGCCTGCCCTCCTGGGTAACACAGATGTGGTTGATGAGGCGGCCAGCCCGGAAATGCCAGCTTTCCAGCCCCCCTTGGTACTTGGCCGTGTTGCTATTCATGTCTACCCTCCAGGAGAGTTTATATGGGTTGGCTGGGACAGCAGAGCTCGGATCGGCCTCCTTGGCCTCTCCAGAGAAAAAACTCACACGGGAGAAGTGGTTGTGTTTCATTTCTGGCTTCCTCACCTCAGGGACATGCTCGTGATTCATGTCCCCACACATGAAAGGCCTGCCTTCCCTTTGCTTTCCCGGTCAAGCTGAATCACCATTTGGAGGCAACTTTCAATATGGGCCATTGTGGAGAGGGGTTAAAGAAAGTTTTTAAATATGGCTAGTAGAAACTGGTCTGTTCTGCGGAGATCTGTGAAGGATGGATTCCATGAGGAATGCTTTCATGAAGTTGGTGTGTCCTTTTTAAATAGGAAAATTCCTGTAAATGATGGTGACGCTTCAAAAGCCAGACTGGAACTGAGGGAAGAGAATCCCTTGAACCACAACGTGGTAAGAGATTAATGGCTTCTGTTGATTAATATCTGAATATCAGTGATCTGTAATCAATCGTGTTAATTTACATGCCATCAAAGGGCCTGGGGGGCGGTTCAGGGCAGGGCTGAATGGGAAGCCCCTGCTGTAGGACAAGGCCCCTCCGCCCAAGCTCTTCCTGTCTTGCCTTCTCAGGGCTGCTCTCATCCCGACATGCTCACTGCATATGTCCCTGTCCTCTAGTGACTGGTGGGGTGTGTGCTGCCTTTTCCTCCATAAGCTGCATGCCACATCAATGCTCCCAGCTGGATAGATTTCCAGCCTCCAAGTAGCCCCTTAGGGTTTACCTTTCCAGTAAAATATGAAACCCCGGACTGTCTATTCAGACACGAGGGAGAGGAAGTCAAAAGATGCAGCCACAGTTTGACCCATGGCCCCTTTATTGATTTCGAGATGAGGCAGCTAAGTCTCTCGTTTCTGCTGTCCCGCTGAAGATCGTTTCTTGTGTTGTTAACTAATGCCGTCCTACACCCAGGAAAAGGGGAGTGAGCACCCACCCCCAAGCCTGACAGGCTCACACGTGTGAGTTCTGTACCCCATGAGGGTAGTGCTGAGAGTTTTGGAGTTGGTGTCCTCTCGGTTGCAGCAAAGACGTTTTGCTGAGAAGGTATAATTTCCAGAGTTAGTAGATGACCGAACTGATGTATGGGCCTCTAGTCTAAAGGGCTCACCGTTTCCCCTACCCCCAGGATCCCAGTTGAACCTGACCCGAGGTGAGAAGGCAGGCAGCAGAGGGGCTTTTTGATAAGGGGCAGGCAGCAGTGCTTGGGAAGCCTGCCTTTAGCCCTTTCTGCTCCAATGTTAAGGCTGACGTCACGTTGAACTAGCTAGAGGTGTTTCTTCGGGACAGGTGCCGCTGCTTTGAAGGAGTGCCCCAGTAACACCCCTGTTGTTCTTCTGCAAAGGTGGACGCGAGTACGGCCCATCGGATCGATGGCCTGGCAGCGCTGAGCATGGACCGCACTGGCCTGATCCGGGAAGGGCTCCGGGTCCCCGGGAACATCGTCTATTCTAGCTTGTGTGGACTGGGCTCAGAGAAAGGTCGGGAGGCTGCCACGAGCACTCTAGGTGGCCTTGGGTTTTCTTCAGAAAGAAATCCAGAGATGCAGTTCAAACCGAATACACCCGAGACAGTGGAGGCTTCGGCTGTTTCTGGAAAACCTCCAAATGGCTTCAGTGCTATATACAAAACACCGCCTGGAATACAAAAAAGTGCTGTAGCCACAGCAGAAACACTGGGCTTGGACAGGCCTGCCAGCGACAAACAGAGCCCTCTCAACATCAATGGTGCTAGTTACCTGCGGCTGCCCTGGGTCAATCCTTACATGGAGGGTGCCACGCCAGCCATCTACCCTTTCCTCGACTCGCCAAATAAGTATTCACTGAACATGTACAAGGCCTTGCTACCTCAGCAGTCCTACAGCTTGGCCCAGCCACTGTATTCTCCGGTCTGCACCAATGGGGAGCGCTTTCTCTACCTACCGCCACCTCACTACGTCAGTCCCCACATCCCTTCTTCTTTGGCATCGCCCATGAGGCTGTCGACGCCTTCGGCCACCCCAGCCATCCCGCCTCTCGTCCACTGCGCGGACAAAAGCCTCCCATGGAAGATGGGCGTCAGCCCTGGGAACCCCGTCGATTCCCACGCCTATCCCCACATCCAGAACAGTAAACAACCTAGGGTGCCCTCTGCCAAGGCGGTCACCAGTGGCCTGCCAGGAGACACAGCTCTCCTGTTGCCCCCTTCGCCTCGGCCCTCACCCCGGGTCCACCTTCCCACCCAGCCTGCCGCAGAAACCTACTCCGAGTTCCATAAGCACTATGCCAGGATTTCCACCTCTCCTTCCGTCACCCTGTCGAAGCCATACATGACGGTGAGCAGCGAGTTCCCCACGGCTAGGCTGTCCAATGGCAAGTTTCCCAAAGCCCCGGAAGGGGGTGAAAGCGCCCAGCCAGTGCCTGGGCACGCCCGGAAGACAGCGGTTCAAGACCGAAAAGATGGCGGCTCACCTCCTCTGTTGGAGAAGCAGACCGTTACCAAAGACGTCACAGATAAGCCACTAGACTTGTCTTCTAAAGTGGTGGATGTTGATGCTTCCAAAGCCGACCACATGAAAAAGATGGCTCCCACAGTCCTGGTTCACAGCAGGGCTGGAAGCGGCTTAGTGCTCTCTGGAAGTGAGATTCCGAAAGAAACATTATCTCCTCCAGGAAATGGCTGTGCTATCTATAGATCTGAAATCATTAGCACTGCTCCCTCATCCTGGGTGGTGCCCGGGCCAAGTCCTAACGAAGAGAACAATGGCAAAAGCATGTCTCTGAAAAACAAGGCTTTGGACTGGGTGATACCACAGCAGCGGAGTTCATCGTGTCCCCGCATGGGTGGCACAGATGCCGTGATCACTAATGTCTCGGGATCAGTGTCCAGCGCAGGCCGCCCAGCCTCTGCATCGCCAGCCCCTAATGCCAATGCAGACGGCACCAAGACCAGCAGGAGCTCGGTGGACACCACGCCATCCGTTATTCAGCATGTGGGCCAGCCTCCGACCACGCCTGCCAAGCACAGCGGCAGCACCAGCAGCAAAGCCGCCAAAGCCAGCAATCCAGAACCAAGTTTCAAAGCAAACGAGAATGGCCTCCCGCCAAGCTCAATATTTCTATCTCCAAATGAAGCATTCAGGTCCCCACCGATTCCCTATCCCAGGAGTTACCTCCCTTATCCAGCACCTGAGGGCATTGCTCTAAGCCCGCTCTCCTTACACGGCAAAGGACCTGTCTACCCTCACCCAGTTTTGTTACCCAACGGCAGTCTCTTTCCTGGGCACCTCGCCCCAAAGCCTGGACTGCCCTATGGCCTGCCCACTGGCCGGCCAGAGTTTGTGACCTACCAAGATGCCCTGGGGTTGGGCATGGTACATCCCATGTTGATACCACACACCCCCATAGAGATCACTAAAGAGGAAAAGCCAGAGAGGAGGGCACGGTCCCATGAGAGACCCCGCTACGAGGACCCAACCCTCCGGAGCCGGTTTTCTGAGATGCTGGAAGCCAGCAGCACCAAGTTACATCCAGAAGTCCCCGCCGACAAGAGCCTAAAGGCGAATCCCAGCTGGAGTCAAGGGAAGACTGTGGTCAAAAGCGACAAGCTTGTCTACGTAGACCTTCTCCGAGAAGAACCAGATGCTAAAACGGACGCAAACGTGTCCAAACCCGGCTTCGCAGCAGAGAGCGTCGGCCAGAGTGCTGAGCCCGCCAAGCCTCCGACTGAGCCAGCCCTGCAGCAGCACCGCGATTTCATCGCCCTGAGAGAGGAGCTGGGGCGCATCAGTGACTTCCACGAAGCTTACACTTTCAAGCAGGCTCCAGGCCAGCCAGTCTTCAGCTTAAGTAAGGACAGTGTTCCAGCAGGTTCCAATAAAGAGAACCTGGGGATTCCAGTTCCAACTCCGTTCCTGGAGCCAACTCTGGGGAGCGATGGCCCTGCTGTAACTTTTGGTAAAACCCAAGAGGACCCCAAACCGTTTTGCGTGGGCGGTGCCCCACCGAGTGTGGATGTGACCCCCACCTATACCAAAGATGGAGCCGATGAGGCCGAATCAAACGATGGCAAAGTTCTGAAACCGAAGCCATCTAAGCTGGCAAAGAGAATCGCCAACTCGGCAGGTTACGTGGGTGACCGATTCAAGTGTGTCACTACTGAACTGTACGCAGATTCCAGTCAGCTCAGCCGGGAGCAGCGGGCATTGCAGGTGAGCCCCCGACCCGAATTTCAGTCCCTTGACCGATTGTCAGTTTTTTAATGTGTAAAGAGGATTGGGGGAGTATGGTAGGGCAGGGCACCAGGCAGATGTGACTAATGAAACTTAACGGCAATTGAATGTATGCAATGTGTCCAGTAAGGGAAGTGAGTGGTAGCACTTAGGTGTGTCTGGATACTTTAAGTTACTCTGTAGATTGTACGAGAACTCCACTCGAATGCTGATAACAGAAGTTTTAATGATTGTGAAGGGTATCTAAAGGCTGCATGACGTGTGCCTATCAGTTGCTTTGATTTCTCTGCCTGTAAGATAACAAGCTTACCTAGAAGTGCTGATTAGAATGCCTTACTTGATACTTGGTGGAGATGTGTAGCAGCTGCATGTCTGTGGGATTCGTGCAATTTTTCTCACCGAAGGAAAAAAAGGAGAAAAAAGAAAAGAGAAAACTTGCTTAAAGGGATAGAGTATGTATTTAAGATGCTAGTGAATTATGATAGATGTTGTATAGGAATTTCCTTAAGATATTTTACTTTTAATTAAAAGATGAATAAAGCCAAATTGTTTTGCAATGTTAAGAAAAAAATTGGTTTATGCTTATAAAAATGGATGAAGTTATCTAAATGATCCATTGAGTGCCCATTTTAATTACATAGATGGAAGGATTACAAGAGGACAGTATTTTATGTCTACCTGCTGCTTACTGTGAGGTCAGTTCTTCAAATTTTTATTACTAGAATCTTACATAAACCTTTTGAGTTAAATTTCATTTCCAAATATACAAAGGGAAGTTTGTGGGCCATGGTCGTCTTTATTCATTGTGCATTTTGTTTCTTTTCTGTTGTGTTTTTATTTTGTTTTCTTTGCGTTGTGTTTTTGTTTTGTTTTATTTACCTTCAAAAGACAATGTCTGTCTCTATGCAATAGTGTATGTATGGCTATACATACACAGCGCATATATATCTATATACATATGACTATGAATAAAGAATGTGTGACTACTTACATATAGATACTCTTAAATTTTACCTTAAATTTTAAAATATCTGAGTTGCACCTCATAAATTGTGGTTGGTTTTGGGCAAACTTTTCTTTGAAAATATTTTCCTTTAAGGTAAGGCAAATGAAATCGCTTTTATGGTAAGGCGTTCTTTTCCATCTCCGTTCTCTTTCTAGCGTGCAATGATGCGCTTCTCAGAGTTGGAAATGAAAGAAAGAGAAGGTGGCCACCCAGCAACCAAAGACTCCGAGGTGTGCAAGTTCAGCCCCGCCGACTGGGAAAGGTTGAAGGGAAATCAGGACAAAAAGCCAAAGTCGGTCGCCCTGGAGGAGGCCATTGCTGACCAGAACGAAACTGAGAGATGTAAGTAACCCTGGGCAGCTTGCTGGTGGTACCGCGTCGGTAAGAAACAGGGTGATCCTGCCCCCAGAGTCCAGGAGAGAAAGCCTGTGGTCCAGTTGGCGTCTGTGCAGAGAAACGGGCTGCTTTTGCCATCTGCGGAGTGAAGGACTGAGGGTGGTTTTGGATGCTGTGGCAGCCAGGCATTGAGGTGTCTGTGATAGGGATTCCTGGGCCTCATCTCCTTTTCCAAAGAAACATGGGTCCCGTAGTGAGTGACAGTGTCATACAGTGCGGCAGGGGAACGGCCAAAGGGAACGTGTGATAGGAACAGGTTCTGTTTTGTAGCAGTAGAATGACACTTCCCAGCCACTTCCATGGCGACATCTGAATTGAAATGGAAAGTACTTCTATTCTCCCTCCAAAGGCATAGGTCTTGTTGAAGTGGGATGAAGGATGGTGAAGGCATCAGAAAGATGAGCGTAATGATGTTCTGTGGCGTGGAGCCAGAGGCAGGATCCAAGAGAGCTTGGCGTACATGAGGTTGCACTACCCAGTGGACAGAGGGTGGCTTATGTTTCGAGGCAAGGTGTCTCAGGACACTCTTCAGTCCTGACAGTGGGCCCCTCATTAGGGTCGACTTTGGGATTTGCCCACAAAACTTCCCCGGGTGATAAGATGTGCCAGCAGCAAGTGGTCTTTCTCTTCATTTGTTGAATGTGCTCGCTTGAGCCTTGAGGCCTATTCCAGACTTTCAAAACCTCACTGGCGAAGGTGAATCAGAGTGCCTGGAGGAAGGGTATGCAAAACCCTCCCAAGACGGGGCACTTGGAGATGTCGGGTGCATCCGAGAGCTCCGTCCCATTGGCTGTCACAGGTTTGGTGTCCCCAACACAATCTGTCGGTGCCTGATGGAGTTAGGGGGAATCTGCAGTCAGGGAAAATGCACCCACCTTCCCCCACTTCCAGCTCATCCTTGGGGTCAGACTAAGACCACTGGCCAGGTTCCTGGGTACATTCAAGTAGGAATGGCTTGTTGTAAGTGGGTGCCGAGGAAGGTAGCTTCTGTTGCTGGTAAGTGGTGGCCTTAGCCAAGTGGCAGAACTCTTGGTGTGCCTGTAGGTCCCTTGCTCACTCTGCCTCAGAGGGTGGCTATACGGCAGTGAAGGGTCCGAGCCACTCTTGGGTAAAGCAGCAGAGAAACCTTCCTCACTGGTGATCGCTGCAGCCATGCAGGCCCCTTCTGAGTTGCTTGAAGCACTGACTCTTGGGCAGGTTTCTCAGAGGGACCTGGGAGACACAGGCGAGGCCTAGGTGTGGGGGAAGGTGCCTCTGGAATGGGGGGCTGTCACATGTGAGAGCCCCTTTTTGTTCTTCGTGGATGGCTGGGGGAAGGGGCGGGAAGTTGGTCAGCTCCAAGTCTTCTTGCCCTTGCTGTTTTTTGAGTGACGTGTCCAGGCCCAGGTGGCGACTTCCCTCCTGTTCACATCTGTGCAGTCTAGCCCCACCTGCCTCCTGGAGAAGTGTGTGTCCTTCCCCATCTCCCCTGCTGAATCTGGAGATGAGAACTTGGTGTAGCCGATGGGGAGCAGGGCCTGAGCTCCAGATGGTGCAAAAGGGCATCCCTTCCCCCAGCAGGCTCTGTTCCTGGAGCACCAGGACAGGGCCCAGTGAGCCGTGCTTCCTCACATAGTGCTCCTTAGGTCATGTGACATGGCAGAGAGCAAAAGGAGGACTGGGGAAGGGGAGGGCTCATTTTTAAACATTGGGGCAAAGAAAGAGGGGGCTCCCCTAGAAGAGCTGTTGTCCTTGTGGTTGCCGCTGCCATCTCATCCAGGGGACAGCAGGTGCTGGATTCATTCAGCTGCAAATTAACTGGACCTTCTTGGCCATCACGTCTCTCATGTGGGCTCAGGCCCTGCTCCGCATGGGTGTCACCGTGGCTGAGAGCCAAGCTGCGAACATATGGGAGCTGGGTGGGGACTTGGGGTGGGCAGGGGTCACAGAGAGGTAAAGGATGCCTTCCTGGAGCCCTTCTGAGACAACCCTTCACTCCTGAGGCACCGTAGCTTCTGAGGTGGCAGGAGCCTCTTGGGCAACCTCAGCTGCTGGGGCTTAAAAAAAGTGAATTAACTTGAAAGCATTATGGTCAAGATTTTCATGGACTCTTACAGTGTATGAGAGGCAGGGTAGCTTTTCATTTTAGAAGTTGAATAGATGAGTTTGGAGGCTCCTCAAACTTGCAAATTCATTAATAGGAATCATCACTGGCATTCTGAAGACGGGGAGGGGGACAAGGAGGCCATTAGCTCTTCTTTTTGTTTATTTTACTACTCTTACTGGTTGGTTTTTGTTGTTATATATTAGATGCACAGATTAGCCCTTACTTCATGAACATGGGCATCTGTCTCCCTTGCCAGCCACTTGTGGAGCAGACCTGGGACCTGCTCACTGGCAGTGCCTGGGCGGGAGCTGGAGGGAACCTGAGTTGGAAGGGCTTCCTGGGACTCCTTGGCTCAGGAAGCTTCTCTTCCAGGAGAGCAGCACCTGCATGCTTTGTAAACTACGTTGAGTTTAGAGCAGGGAAATGGCTACTGATGCCCCTGTGGGAGAGGACAGAAGTTGTTAGTCTCTGCAGAAGGGGATGCAGTTACCTGCAGAGAGAATGGGCATAGTGGGCAACCCTCAAAAGTCTCAGCCCTCTCCCAACTTGTTTAGGGCATGGCTGCACCAGTGGTGAAGTAGCTTTGTTGCCACGGTGACTTGTAAATGTTGCCATGGTGATGCTTTTATGAGGTACTGCTATGGCACAATCATGATAAGTTATGGGATGTATGTGCTGTGTGTCATAAGACCACACTGCAGAGAGCAAGTGGTAGACCACCTACAACACAACCCTGTTCACACTTGCCAAAACCTCATGACCAAGAACGCATGACTTCCTGCTAGAACAGCCGAGAGCTGCAGAGAAGATGGAGCCCAATGGTTAGGACCTCTGCCTATGGATCTATCTCTGTCTATCCTCCAGTCTCCTTTGCCTTCAAGGGTGATTCCTGTGGGTATTGGTTAGAATCGCTCTGTCCAAGGAGCTCCAAGTCGGAGTGTATAGGAAGATGACGGGAGCCCCTCTCCATAGATGGTGGCCATGTGTCTCTTGGGCAGTCAAGGTGGGTGCTCTTCAGGGTTATTACTGGCTCGTGGAATATCACCCTAGCATAGGGTTTAGGGGCCTTTATTGAAGGCAGTTGGACTCTTTGCCTCGAGAGGCTTGAGGGTTGGGGAAGAGAGGCTAGAACCTAGTTTGGGAAAAGATCCTCTTGAGAGTGGAGAGTGTGCATGGGCAGGTGGGGTTTCAGTGAACCCCAAATTTAGCAGTGGAGGGTTTCTGACAATAGTTCAGGGCTGTTCAGGAGGCCTGATGGGGACTGTCTGGAAGGTGAGCCACAGCCCTCTGGACACAGGGGCACCATCCCTAGCTGAATGGGGAATGGTGAGTGGGGGCTTGGAGTAAGCTTGTATCCTGTGGAGTAAGCTTTTGTCCTGTGCACCCCTGGGCCTCACCTCTGCCTCCCTTGAGCAGGAGAGCAGGAGATGGTGTGTGAAGGGGAGCCTGCTCTACCCCCACTGGGCAGCTTGTCCCAGATGGTAAGCCCCAGAGGAGACAGAAATGGCAAGACCAGACCCCCTGTGTCTCGTAGGGGTGCTCTCATTCAGTGAGGATCAGAGAGATGAGGTCCCCAGTCATTCACTGCCCAGTGACATCAGCCTGTGAAATAAGTGATCACCGGTCTTCCAGGTGGTTTTCAGTGGGCAAAAGATGACTGGCAGTTTGGGCGAAAGGTCGAGTGGGTGAGATAGAAATTCATTTCACTGTTAGGAAGTTTATAGTAAGGGTGAACACTTAAGTGGAAAAACCCCCTTGGGAAAGGTGCCTTAGACAGGATTGAGCCTGTTACAAATAGAGGCAGCTGGGTGAGACCTGGAGTTCAAGTGTGAGACACACAAGTCAAACCTCAAACATTCAGGGTAAGAGATTTTGTATCTGAATTTAGGGAGAGGGTCCGAGGTGGGAAAGGTGCCAGGACTGGGCAGTTCATTCTGGGTGTGGACCCACACTGGCTAAGCTGCTGCCTAATTGTGACCCTGGAAGGCATTGTGATGTCATCCAGTCACCTCTGTCTTCAAGCCACCTGGCTTGAACTATCTTTCCTAAATAAAGTGGGGGAGGCACTTTAAAAGTTGAAAAGTACATTTTAAAAAGTGCACAGGGTGCTTTTTTGAACATAGTTCTTACATTTTACACTGGATCCCAGGCCCTCCCACTGTGTGCTCATGGGAGGCTGATTGGATCAGGAAAACAAATGGTATAACTAAGAGAGTTCACATCTTAGCATTTCATGAGTATTGGAGCTAATATTCCAGCTGGTCTGGGGGAGCTCCATGTCCTTTTGTAAGTGGTTTCTCCACCCTTGCCCTTGGCCCTGTTCAGCCTGTTTATGAAGCCCCCCTACCCCAGGGAGGCGGCTTGCAGTCCTGTTCCCACTTAACAACTGAAGGGGGCTGAGCTGTAAAGTGGCGCTGCCACTGCCAGGGCGGTTAAGAGAGTCACAGAGTAGCTGAGTGAGAGCCCGCAGCCCGCCCTCTTCACATCCCCAGGCCAAGCCGAGTGCAGCAGTCACCATGGTCCGCGCAGTCGCATAAGCACAGACCAGGGGTTTAGGCAGCTTGCATGTTTTTTCCTGCTGCTGCTGTGATGGAAACCCCACCTTGGCCATGTTCCTGGGTGTCTACCAGTGTAGGGTATACCTACAGAGACCTGGGGTGATATTCCCTGCGGTGGCTTGGGTGCCAAGTTCCAGATCCAGCCATTCTGGGTCCATACAGCGCACCAACATGAGTTTAAAGGAGGTGAATGGATCCTTCCACCATTAAGAGCACAGGTTAGCTAAGATCAGGGTGAGGCGTACCTCACAACTGACTGCGACTAACCGCTGGGAATGTCCCCAAGAGAAGCAGGTGAGCGGGGCTGGTGAATGAGATCAGCAACGAGGCGCATGCTTATTTCATCTTGAAATTAACTTGTACACCTCAGCTCATATTCCCAAGAGACCAGCTTCATACCGCTGGTGATGTGCAGGGTCATTCCAGTGGGCTAAGGATGAACACCTTAACCTTACAGTGGTCATTAAGTAGTTATTTGCTCATATTTTATCGTGTGTTAGAAAAATTGTGACCAACAAAGATGCCGATGAACTATTTTGTAGGCTTGAACAAAAGGAGGAAGTGATGTTGGACCGAGATGATTCAAGGAAAAGCCCCACAGCGGTGACGGCTGAGCACAGGGGTGCTAGAATGGGCAGTTCTGCAAGCGTTGGCTGGGCATAAAGACATACCCAACAGTGAAAGGCATGACATCTTGTCTGTAGGTGGCTTTCGTGTGATTGGAGGTGTGATGAGGAGGAGTGCCAGCTGGGGTGACCAGTCTCCCCATGGGAGTTCCCCTATGCTGGACAGGAAACGGGAGCAGCCCCTTGGTTCTGGTGATGAGCTTTTCCCTCCTTGTGTGCGCAGCCATCAGACTGAGTTCTTTGAAGTTGTCTTTGAACTTGTGTGTGTGCTAGGAAACCTGGCCTGACTTTGCCGGGCCCTTCTCAGCACCCTGGGGTTCCCAGCCTCCCTGTTCCTGGAGCCCTTCAGGAGAGGTGATTGCTTCTGCCCACCAGTGATCTAGGCTTTTTTTCAACACTCTGTTTCCCAACCCTCTTTCTTCATCATCTCCCATTGGCCGAGGTGAATATTGGTGTCATTTGGGGAATACGTGGTCTCTTTATCCCATCAGCCATCCATGTATTTCAAAATAATGACCTCAGCAAAGAGATTTTTAGGTCAGATCTTAGTGGAAGAAGGAACTGTAGCACTTTAGAAAAAGATAGTGTGATGCTTCATGTTTCTTGGTTCCCTTGTGTCCCCAGTCATAAAAAGGTAGGAGGAAGTTCCGAGTGGGCTGTACCCCTGGCTTTCTGCTTTACTTGCGGTCGTTGTCAGTGTACCCTTCTTTTGGGAAGTTCTGTTTTGGAAGTTTGTGTGCAGTGTGTGAGGACCTCTGTCTCCAAAGGAGCATCCAGCCAGAGCAGATTCCCTTGGGCGTGGCAGTCCCCCGCTCATCTCTTACCTTGGACCTTCATTTCTGTATTCTTACCTCCCCTGCCCCTAGGTGAGTATAGTGATGGAAATAAGCACCGCGATCCCTTTGACGCACCTGAGGACAAAGATCTTCCTGTGGAGAAATACTTCCCAGAGAGACCGCCTGCCAGTGAGCCGCCCGCTGACCAGGTGGCTTCAGACATGCTGCACAGCCCCGCCCTGCAGCTGGACAGGAAACGCAAAGTCTCAGGTGACAGCCACACTGAGACCACTGTGGACGAGCCAGAGGACCCTCTGCTGAAAGCCAAGCGGAGACGGGTCTCTAAAGGTGAGCTCAGTCGGCTTCAGCTGCCTGCTCGGGGGCTGTGCATGTGACCTCCATAGACGGACAGGCGTTGTGGACGTGCCACGCGCTGCCCCTGTAGACAGTCGGTGAGGGGAAGCCGTGGGCGCCACGGTGGAGTTTCCATTCCTGCAGCGCCTCTGTTAGGTTTCCACCCCAGAGCCCTGGGATGCCACTCACACCTCCCCGCCTTCAAAGCCAGGTGCAGGGCTCAAGCCCAGAAATGGCCAAAGACAATCTAGGCCCCCTCCCAAAAGCAGAGACAGTGGCCACACCCCTCCCCCTCCCCCACCCCATTAGTGATGCATAAGACAGTTTGTTCCCCCCCCAGGGGGCCTTTTGATTAATTTGTAGTTATTTCTCCATTAGATGACTGGCCTGAGAGGGAAATGACAAACAATTCCTCTAACCACTTAGAAGACCCACATTATAGTGAGCTGACCAACCTGAAGGTGTGCATTGAATTAACAGGGCTCCATCCTAAAAAACAACGCCACTTGCTGCACCTTAGAGAACGGTGGGAGCAGCAGGTAGCAGCAGAGAACAAGCCTGGACGGCAAAGCAGGAAAGAAGTGGTCCAGGCAATTCAGTCTGAGGCCCCCGCCCAGGGGAATAACATCACGGAAGAGAAACCCGGCAGGAAAAGAGTAGAGGCCAAAGGCAGCCGGAGCTGGTCAGAAGAGTCTGTTCGATCCAGTGACAATGAGCAAGGTACATGGCAGCCACCCCTTCACCACCCGCCCTGTTCCTGGCATAAAAGTCGACTCTTGGCCCAGACGTGACAGGCAGTTCTCATGATGGCCTTGCCTGCGGCTGGACAGAGAGGGAAGTCTGGGTGGCCACGGGGCCTTGCCAGCACCCTCATTCCAGCCTCAGGCTGTCTCCAGTCACTGGGTCCTGATCATCTAGGCTGGCTGACCTTGGGAAAGCCCTGCACCCAGCCAGGGGGTGGGGGCGGGAGCAGGAAGAGCCGGCTTCAGTCCTCTTTTCCAGGCCCTTTGAAGAAACTTGCCACTTGGCATTTTGTGGGTTAACCTATTTGCTGTTTGAATGTGGGATAATTAAAATATTAAAGCTTTGAAAACGTAATTGGTATATCTTTAAAAACTGAAGCCGCTCCAGTGATCAGTGTTAACAATGGGCTTTTCTTTCTGCACTGGCTACAACCGTGTAACGCCTGCTTCTTCTCCCCCTCTCTCCGCCCGCCTGCCCGCCACCCCGCCACCCCCTCCGTATTTAGGCTTGCCTGTGTTCTCCGGCTCTCCGCCCATGAAGAGCCTTTCATCCACCAGTGTAAGCGGCAAAAAGCCGACTCAGCCAAGCTGCACACCGGCCTCTAGGTCGCTTGTCAAACAGAAAACTAAAGAAAGCCAGAAGACAGATGTGCTGTGTGCAGACGAAGAAGAGGATTGCCAGGCTGCTGCTTTGCAGAAATACAGCGACAGCAGCGAGAAGCCATCCGGGAAGAGACTGTGCAAAACCAAACATTTAATACCTCAGGAGCCCAGGAGAGGGTTGTCACTTCCTGGGGACTATTACGTGGAGAATGCTGACGGCAAGGTACCTCCTGACCCCCTTCTCCCCCGGGGCCTGTGCGAGCACATCCCCGCACATCTCTGCCCACCTGCTTCACGATTCCCAGGGACAAAGCTTTCCTTTCCTGGACTCCTCCCCCACACCACACATGTTACTTCCCTGTCCTAGAGGGGCATGTCTTCTGAGTGGCAGCAAAGTTTCAAACTAGTAACAATGAAACCACTTGCCCTATCTTTCTTTGACAGCCCCCCCTCCAAAAAAAAAGTACCTTCCAGAAGGACACAGCCATAATTGTGTGCACTGCCTGGTTTTGTGACAGGTGACTGTCCGGAGATTCAGAAAGCGGCCTGAACCCAGTTCGGACTATGATCTGTCACCCGCCAAGCAGGAGCCAAAGCCCTTCGACCGCTTGCAGCAATTGCTACCAGCCTCCCAGTCCACGCAGCTGCCACGCTCAAGTTCCCCTCAGGAGACCACCCAGTCTCGCCCGATGCCGCCGGAAGCACGGAGACTTATTGTCAATAAGAATGCCGGCGAGACCCTTCTGCAGCGGGCGGCCAGGCTTGGCTATGAAGTGAGTATCCTGGTGGCTGCTGCTCCAGGCTGGGGGGGCGGGGCATGCTGAGGGGGCAGGGGAGGGGAGGGCCTTGGAGAGCAGAGCCCAGCCCCCTGCACATCAGGGGCTGGGCTGGTGTTCCAGCAGGATGTTTGTGTTAGCTGCTGTCTCTTTGGTGGCTTGTTCAGTCGCAATGTGGAAAGAAAGGCCTCTCTGATGTTCAGTTCATGTTCGGGCAGGTAGGCTGCTTCGGCATCCTCCAGTCTCGCTCACTTATCTCTGATATAAAATCTGACATAACCCAGGGCTTGGCGACTGAGGGAATTTTAATGAGCCCTTTTGGATTTTGATTAGCAAGGGGGAGAGGAGTGATTAGCTCTATCCGGGGTTGCTTGTGCAGTAGCGGGTGAAGGGGTGGCCCTGTGGGGGCATCAGGCAGGAAGTAGCTGTGCAGGTCAGGCGCAGGTGCATGGGGTTGGGGTGGGGCAGATCCTAGTCGTCTCTTTCTGAGAGAAGGTAAGGGAGCCCCGGCCTGAGGACTGGAGGAGGGACTGAGACTCGGGCTCTCCCCGCAACTCACTCCCATGCCTCTCCCACCATAGGCAATGACAATGATAGCTTATATTGACTGAGCACTCGGCCGTGTGCTCTTTCTAAGCCTGTGTGATCCAGAGGAACTCATTTCACCCTTTCATCATCTTTGCATGGTAGTAACTCGTATTATCCCCGCTTTCAGATGCGGAAACTGAGTCCCAGAGGGGTTAAATGACTTGGACAGATAATAATCCAGCAGCCTGGTTCCAAAGCCCAGCCTTGCCCCCAACCCCCAACCCGGCTCCTCTCCAGGACTGGCTCACGTTGGAACTGCCCCCTTTGCAGGTCAAACCGTCCTTGAGAGGGATGACTACCTCCTGTCCCTGTGTGGCTCCCCCACCACACAATTTGCCAGTTGAAATTGTGATGTAATAGCCCACAGGGCAAAAGCATTTTTTTATGCTGGCACCAACCCTCTGGGAGTGGAATGGTGGAAATAAAATGTGGCTCAGCCAGCTGAGCGTGGAGCTATGGAGGAAGCCGGGGTGGCAGGAGCGCCACGCTGGCCTGCACTCGGCTGTGGGCTCCAGAGCCCTGACTTACATTCCTTGACCCTGCTGCTGTCCATTGTGCCTTGAGCCTTTCCCGGTGGGGCTGCCCAGCTGCTGGTCTCCCCTTGAGCCAGGGCCCACCCCTGGGGCGTGACTGGGGGTAGGAACTTGGTGGTTGGCTCACACCTGTGGGATTGTCCTTTGAAGCCCTAGCTGGGAGTTTTTGGTTGTATGTGCCTTTGTTTGTTCGTACCAACATGTCTCTTTTTGAGTTCTGGCTTATATTTGAGGGAACTCTCTGGAAGGATTTGGTAATTAGCTCAGTTACTTGCGGATTAAATCCAAGTGGCAGCCAGTCGGTTTCCCACAAGCTGAGAGCAGCAGCACCCAGGAGGACAGGGAAGGTACAGCGTGCCAAGCCGGGCAGTGTGTTCCTAATCGTGGTTGAGAAAATCGACTTGTGCTTCCAGCAAGCACCAGAGGTGAGGGAGGGCTTGAGGGCAGCAAGATCTGCTGGCCAGGGAGGGCGGAGCTCCTGGCCTGGTGTTTGATCTTGGCTTCATTTCTACCAGTCTCACCCTTTGGGACCAGAGACCTCAAAGAGACCTATGTGGGTGTTCTGAGGAACGGCTTCCATCTTGGTTGTTTTCCTACAGCTTTGGGTCTGAGGCCTGGACCCAGGAGCACTCAGTCCATACTTTTGTAGCCTACCGTGCCTTGGATGGCACAAGAAGCCTTGGGAATGTTTATGTAAGGACAAACTTTTTTTTTTTCCCCTTCAAGTGTTAATTTCCCAGGTCACCAGTTTTGATGCGGAATGAATTTAATTACTAGATGAAAGCTTTCAACTTTGAATTCAACTTTCTGGGATTTCTTTAGTCCGAAATTAAAATGTTGGGATGCTAGGCCATTCAGATGTGGTAATTTAAACCTTTTAAAATAGAAGGACAGTTTACTTGACCCAGACGAGGCGCGGTGTGAATGCACGTGTGGGGAGGATTTTCCTGAAGTTAGTCTTTCTCCTTGTCTTCTGCTTTGCTTTAAAGACACCACGTGCAGTCAAAGTGCAGTTGGAGCTTTGTTTTGTGTTCATCTGGTTCTGGAGGTTTAGAAACCCCTTCTCTTCAGATCAGTATCAGACCACTGGAAAGGCCAGGTACACCGGAACCTTTCACTCTCAGGGAAGCGGCTTCTATTTCTTAGGCAAAAGTGCCAATGTGGAACCACATGCTTCTGCATTTCGTGGTGATGGTTAAATTTTCTATGAATTGAATAAATCATGTTTTTAAAAAAGTTAATGAGGCATTTAATTAATTAACAATGTCGGGTTTATGGCCTTTATGGTTACATTTTGCGGTTAATGGCATTCAGCTTATAGCCGCTTAACGGAGAACTGTCCAACAAAAACAGTTTGATTTTGTTTGGGAATGGGCGGGCTGCCCTTCAGACACTCCCATTTCTAGTGTACAAAATAAACCAAGAATGTATTGGGTAGACAGACTTGTCCGGCCTCTTCGTTCTCTGTTGGTGATAGCAGCTCCTACCCGCTTAAGAGGCTGTCACTCTCCCAACTTTGAGAATGTCGTTCACCTGCTTGACCCCAACAGAGGGTCCGAGGGCTGCCGGTCACGGCTGGATTGCAGCCCTTTAGCCAGGGCCCATGATTGAGTCTTTGGGATCGTCCCAGCAGAATAGGTACCAAAAGGCCTGAGTTGCACGTCTAGTACTTCATGTTCATTGAACTTGGGTTTGAACCCCTCTGGGCCTCAGTTTCCCCAAGTATTGAATGAGAACGATACACTTTCCTTTCCTGCTGTCTCACAGGTCACTGTGGGATGAGACGTGCACATTTGGGGGAAATGAGCAGTGCTGTGGTGGCCATGGCAAAACACCTGACCTAGTCATCAGGTTACTCCTGCCTCGCCTGCTGTCCTCCAGGAAAGGGAGCTGTCTTATCTTCAGCTTCGACGTCTTTCACTTCTAGGTTCCCTCAAATCAGCCCTAGTAGCTATAAAGGGTTCCAGGTGAAGGCCATAATTGTCAGAGCAAATAAACCCTGGGTTGATAGGACGCCAGGCAGGCCCCTGGGATCTGGGTAAATTGATCTGTGCACAGCAGTCGGTGGCGCTCAGAGCTGATCCCAGAGTCACGTGACGGGGCCTCTCCCTGGCTGGGGCACACAACTCATTAGCTTGCAGCCGTCCACTCGAGTCTGGCTAGTGAGGGCCTGCTAAAAGAGCAGCAGCTTCATGCGGTATCCTGGATACCAGTGCTCAGGGCAGGTGGCCTGGGAGCTCAGAGGATTGTGGGCTTTCTGGCAGGTTAGGACCTGAAGGAAGAAACGCTTCTGTGGGCATGCCTTCTCTCTTCCTCCCCTTGTTTTGGAAGGGAGCTGACGCAGTGACCTGAAGCAACAGGGCACGGATGGCCAAGTTTTACCAGCGTGCAGCCTTCGGTTCGCAGGGGGAGCATATGGAACATTCTAGTTAGCACCCAAGTGAGTGATCACCTTTGACTGACGTGTCCTAGAAAGGGCATAAAAGGATTTTCAAAACTCACCTCACGTTTATGGGTGGCTAGAATGCTGCCTATTTTAGCTCTAACAGATGAGTTATTTAAGAGTTGTCACAAAGGAAGGCCTGCTGTGATCCATCGAGCCTCACCAAGTGGACTGGGTGTTGGGCCACCCCACATATCCTGCGCCCCCCCCCGTTCTCAGAACTTGACAGCACTCTGCTGGGCACGGCTTGTAGGAAAACTGTACCCTGTTTTCTGGTGGAAGATACCGTTCCATGTGTTTGAAAATTTTCTTAATCAAGGTAATAAAACATTGAATAAATTACTCCTCTGCTTACTGGGAGCGGTTCTTATTAATATTTTAACACACCAAAGAAGTAGTATTAATAACAGTGATTCTCATGCAAACTGTTAACACGGAACACGTTCTGCAAAGGGAGGAGGGTAGGCTTGTCTTATTTAGTTCCTGAAGTGTGTAGGTTGCAATATATGGTATATCAGATTCCTGTCGCTAATGTCAGTAAATATGAAAATCTTATGGATTCATCCTCAAGTGGGAGGACGATGAAGCAACAAGAAGGGGTTATTTGAACCATTTGTGTCGTTTCTTGATGATATGTATGGTACGTCAAAAGAGCCTTCTCTTGAGCTCTGCTTCACATCGGAAGTGCCGCCCAGGCTCTGACTCCGGGCTTTCCAAGGAGCATGAGGACCAGCCTAAACTTGTGGGCATCCCTCCCTGTCGTTTATGCATTGGTCATCCCTGCTCTTATCTGAACTTGGTGGTGTCATTCACTGCTACCTATTGCACGAACCAATCAAGGGAGAGTGCCTTTGCACTTCCTAGTGCATCATCGGAAATCTTAGCAGCCAGAGGCCTCTTTCCGCACTGGGCTGTGGTCTTTGTGGCTCTCTAATTGCATCTTCTCGACAGCCCGGCTTAGATGCTGTCGTTCTCCTCCAGAGGAGGAAAGGGAGGCTTTGGAGAAGTTGAAGTGGATCTCACCCAGGGCCCTGCAGCTGTGGCGGCAGCAAAGCCCTAAATAACACTGTCCCTGTCACCAAGTGCCTCACACTTGGTTTGACCCTCATCAAGACACCTATGGCTTGCCCGAATGGCAGTGGGTTCTCTGGCCTAGGGAGTGTATGCTTTTTTTGAAAACTATTGAAAGTTCCCCCTTATGAAGTCCTCCTTATGAGGTGGTCATCCAGTGATCTCATGGCGTTCCTCCCTCCCCTCCCCATAGGAAGTAGTCCTGTACTGCTTGGAAAATAAGATCTGTGATGTGAACCATCGTGACAACGCAGGTTACTGTGCCCTGCATGAAGCCTGTGCCAGGGGCTGGCTCAACATCGTGCGGCACCTCCTCGAATATGGCGCTGATGTCAACTGCAGTGCCCAGGATGGAACCAGGTCAGTGATGTGTCTTGCTCTCTGCCTGGCCCTGTTGGGGCAAAGACAGTGGGGGATTCAGCCATCACTGTGCTCACATATCGCTTCCTATCTTTCCTCCTGGGGTTTCACATACTCGTATGTGAGCACAGTGATGGCTGAATCCTCTAGAATTGAATCCAACAGACGTTTCTGGCAATGTAGGTGTACATACAGTTCCCAATCTTGGCTGGTCTTGTAATGTGCCTATGAACCAAAGCCTCCGAAAATGTCGAGGCCTGTGTGAATAATCAGGGGTGTTGCCTTTTAAGATGACTCTTCGTCACCATCTATGAACTCACTGTATTTAAAGTATATGTGAGCTAAAAGTCCCAGGAGTACAGACAGAGGCCCAGCTGCCCCTCCACTGGTTCAGCAGGTCCTGCTGTCACCACCCACGTCCTCGCCCTGGCCATCACCCTATCCTTGACCTGGGTTTATTGGTCAGAGACCCAGGTCTGAGTCAGCCAGAGCATCTTCCTGGTTGTGAGAGGGGGATGCTGCCAGGAGGCAGGGCACCAGGGTTTCCCTAACAGTGATAAACATAACCCAGTGGCCAGGTGTAGTGGCTCATGCCTGTAATCCCAACACTTTGGGAGTCCAAGGCAGGGGGATCACTTGAGCCCAGGAGTTGGAGATCAGCTGTGATCGTGCCACTGCACTCCAGCCTGGGCAACAGTGAGACCTCAACTCAAAAGAAAAGTAAAATAGCTCAACGGAATATTTGGTCTTTCACACTTTCCAGCATTACCTCAGGATGAAACTTAGGACAGAGGTCCCCTCCCCTAACCCTACTTCTGTGGACACAGGTGGGAGGCCTCTGTACCCCCTTGAGAACACATCCAACTGGGTCCTATTTCTTCTCCCATTGTTCCCTTGGCTTCTGACCCAGAGGGTTGGTCATCAATCTTTGTGAGGTCCTGGACCCAGACTTTCAGGAGAGTGTCCACTTATCACTTCCCTTTGCATCTAGTTTTTTTTTTTTAAAGCAGAGGTGGCCTTTTTTAATGGGGTGGCAATTGCTTGTTGTATTGACTTCCATAACGGTGGGTTCTTTTCCCCTGTAAGTTACCTTTCCACGGTTCATTACTATTTACGTTTGCTGAAAATGGGCCAGGCATGGTGGCTCACACCAGCACATTGGGAGGCCTAGGCTGAGGCGGGAGGATCACTTGACCAGTCTGGGCAATATAGCAAGACCTTGTCTCTTTAAAAAAAATTAGGCTTGTTGAAAATGTTCTCATTTTGGGCTTGAGTTCCTTCTTAGGCCTTTGATTAAGACTTGTGTTTGCAATCTATGCCTGAAATACTCCATCCACCTTGTAAAGGGCTAGGCATCAAAGTAACAGTCATTCGTCCCTTTACCTTGAGCTGGTCACTGGGCCTCAGTTTCCCTCTCTATGCAGTGGTGGTGACTGTGCATACCTCCTGGATGAAACACTGGAGTGTTAGTACACAAGGTATACATGTGCACAGTCCTGCCCATTGGTGTTAAAGGAAGCAACTTGGGAAGCGTCGTTTACATGGGCTTAATCCCACCGTGCCTGTCTCCCTAGGCCTCTGCATGACGCCGTTGAGAATGACCATTTAGAGATTGTCCGCCTGCTCCTCTCATATGGTGCTGACCCCACCCTGGCTACATACTCAGGAAGAACTATCATGAAAATGACACATAGTGAACTTATGGAAAAATTTCTGACAGGTATGACAGTTCAATAAATGACCTTTCATATTCAAAAACGTGAGAGTAACTAGATAATACAGATCCAGATTTGACTAGGTGGAAATCAAATGGGCTGGAGTTTTCAAGTTTTTACAACAGGTGCTGGGTGTTTGGGCTTCTGTATGGTGTAACTTTATTCTAATGAAGCGAAGTCATCTATTTAGCCTAATGTTTTAGAAGATTTCTTAGAGTTCCTTGCATTTTCCACAAATCCATTTTTACCTTAGCTATGGCTCGTACGTTTACATCTCAAGTCTGGGTGAAATGACTCAAACCTCCCATATGTGAAAATATTTGGATAGGTTTGTGGTACTAGGTCACCCGATAACCCATTATTTAAGCCCTGGGCATTGCAAAACCCCTAAAACAGAAGTGCAAGGTTTTCCCGAGTGTCAGGCACCTGCAGTGAAATTCCTTATCAGGCACTTACTGCCAAAGAATGCCACTGACTCGCTCGTGACCCACCCTTGTTTACCTTAGGTTGCACTTACTAGAAGAAGCAGCTTAGTTAGTCTATCAAAGAAGAGATGCAGGCCTGGTATGATATCGCATGCCTTGTAATCCCAGCACTTTGGGAGGATAGAGTGGGAGGATCATTTGAATTCAGGAGTTCAAAACCAGCCTGGGGAACATAGTGAGACCCTGTCACTACCCACACAAAAAAAGAAAAGAAAAGAAAAGCCAGGCACAGTGATTGGCACCTGTAGTCCAAGCTACTGCTACTGGGGAGGCTGGGGCAGGAGGATTACTTGAGCCCCGGGAGTTTGAGGGTTACAGTGAGCTGTGATCACACCACTGCACTCAGCTTGGGTGTTGGAGCGAGACCCCGTCTCAAAAAAAAAAAAGAGATGCATAAGTATAATGCTACTTTATTTTGCAGAGAAAGGGAAAGACAGAAAGTAACATGCCAGCCTATCATGAATTTATGGGAAAATGGCCCCTAACTCTGCCATCATTTTGTTCTTACCAGTAGGTTTTATCTTGTTTTTAATTTTTCTGTCTAGATTATTTAAATGACCTACAGGGCCGCAGTGATGATGACTCCAGCGGATCATGGGACTTCTATGGCAGCTCTGTGTGTGGTGAGCAGCCTTGTTCTCTAGTTCAGCGGGAACTGCATGAGTCTAAGTACATTTCTCTCTGGAGTGGGTGAGGGGAGGCAGGTGGTAGGCACTGGAAGCAGGACTCAGTTGGAAGAGAATCTTGTTATGTAACGAGTCTTTTTTTTTTTTTGGACAACAGCTGAAATCTTGCTGTAGCTTACTGATTCCTTCCTCTCTTATTTGCCCCCCATTAGAACCAGATGATGAAAGTGGTTATGATGTTTTAGCAAACCCCCCAGGACCGGAAGATCAGGATGATGATGATGATGCCTATAGCGATGTGTTTGAATTCGAATTTTCAGAAACCCCCCTCCTGCCATGTTATAACATCCAAGTATCTGTCGCTCAGGGGTGAGTATGACGATCATGTGGCTGAAAACTAGCTGAGCTGCTCTCGAGGTGATGGGAGTTAGAAATCCCCTCTAAGCAGAGAGTGGGTGGGTGAGTGAATTCCACGAACCTCACACTGCAGTAGATCGTTTCCAGAAAGTGTACATACATCAGCTTGCTTATAGCCAGTGAGTTGGGAGAGGGGCACAGCATGGTATGAACTACCCTTATCAGTAACACTAAGAGTTGAGTCATGCTCCAAAGCCCAAAAGGAGTTGACATCAGTGACTGAAATTTTCCAGAAGGGCCAACACTTTGATCTCTAAACACTTTGAGAAGGGGTCCTCGCTAGGAGTCCCCCCAATAGGCCACTATATGAGCCTTCCCAGACATTCGTGGCATACTGGAGTATACCGATGAACCACCTTCTCGTGTAAGATTAGGACAATCATGCATGCCACTTGTATTTGTCAAGCGACTGTGCTCTGCCATGTGTTAACAAAGGTGTTTAATGAGTAACATCCTCCTGAGGCTCTGAAGCTGTAAACACGTATGCCATTACAAACAGTAATGGAAATCATAAAGTGTGGTAGGATGTATGCAAGGAATGTAACACCTTCCTTCTCAAAAGTGTCACTCCCAGCAGATCGGAGGGATGGGGGTGGAGATACCTGAAAGGAAAGGAGAGAGAGCCTTCTGTGTTTATAATACTCTATTAGTGAGGGTCTGGAGAAAGGAGAAATCAAAGAGGTGGGGATACAGACTTACTTCTCCCAGTGACTGTAGCAGGGCACTCAGAGAGGTGTGACCTGAGTTGTGGCCAGAGCTGAATGAGCAGGACTTTACCATCAGGAAGGTCCTCCCTAGATGTTCTCTTAATGAAACTGGATGAGTCCAGAGTTCCTGCAGTGAGAAGTAGATACTCTCTCTCACCTTAGAAGGTAAGGGTGGTCAGAAAGCAGGTATGATAAGGAATGGCAGAGAAGGGGTAAGGTGAAAGCAGCGGGCCCTTGTTACACAACTAGGGACTGGTCTAGTCAGGGTGTGGTAGTTAATTGTTGGGAGCACTTTTCATTTTGCTAGAAACCAGAACTGTTTTCCTTTCTATTTTGCAGGCCACGGAACTGGCTGCTGCTTTCTGATGTGCTTAAAAAATTAAAAATGTCCTCTCGCATATTCCGCTGCAATTTTCCGAACGTGGAGATTGTCACCATTACAGAGGCAGAGTTTTACCGGCAGGTTTCTGCAAGTCTCTTGTTTTCTTGCTCAAAAGACCTAGAAGCCTTCAACCCTGAAAGCAAGGAGTTGTTAGATCTGGTGGAATTCACAAGCGAGCTTCAGACTCTGCTGGGCTCCTCTGTGGAATGGCTCCACCCCAACGACACGGTTTCCGACAACTATTGGTGAGCACGCCAGACCCACCGTGTACAGTGTGTTATAGTGTTAATCCTTGTGCATATGTGTTATAATACGACTATTTCTGTAAAGAAAGGACACTATTACATATGAAAATATCTCTTCTTTATATAAGAGAAATTACTCCAGTCAGAAGGACTTAGGAACATGTTTTTTTCTTTTTAAACTTTTAAGTCAGTTTTTATGAAGTTGTTATAATGTTTCTTTACTTTTCAGTGCACACATGCTTTGGGATATGTTTGTTTTTACTTGGAACATTTGTTTCTTTTCTTTGTTAAGGAGAAAAAAATGAGGAAAAGGGGCCCCACACTTTGACTTAATTTCATACAAAGCTCTGATGACAGAGGCCATAACTGTGAAGTGTGGTCAGAACTGTGTGGTTGGTTTTGGGGGAGCGAATTCGGTGAAGGCACTTGGTGATGTTGTAACTTTATGTTTTGTTTACAGAGTACCTGCTCGGGCCAGGTAAATGCTATTGGATGTAATCCAGTAGTGTGTAATATAAATTCAAACCATATCCACACACAACAACTAATTGTATGAAACTTTTATATCCTAATTTAAAAGCTGTGAAATTAGTTTTCACGCATCAAACCGGATTGTTTATATGTTTAAACATTTTATGCTCTTATTTAAAGAAGACTTTGAGCTATTTTTTTCTGTACCCTGTAAAATATTGAAAACTAACATAATATGTTGAGGTTGCTTGGAAATGTACATAAAACTAAAATTTTCTGAATTGTGTGTTTATGTTTGAAATCTGTGTTTTAACTTTGTAAGTAAATTCTCTGCCTTTGTATTTATATTTTACAAAAATTTTCTTAAAAGGCAATAAACCTGTTGAGGAAAGGAGAAAATTGAAGTACCTTGCGTCCTATGTTTTCCTAAAGCATTATTGTTGTCACTGATTCCTTTTAAATGGTGTTGATGATCTATTCCCTGTAGATAACTTAAGAGCAATTTATAGTCTCTATAAACCACAACAGATTTGGGAGACATTCTAGTCAATATCTGGATCTGGAGTCCTACTCTGAAAGCCCAATTCTTGGACATGCATTTTCCCGTCGCTCAGGTCCTTCTCTTTTTTTGACGCCCTGGCAGGCTTTTCATTGCTGTTGATCCTGACTAATGCAGTTTCACATCGTGGCCAACCTTTATCTTTTAGGAGGGCTTTTTGCTGAAACCAGGCATTTGTTGTGTCACTTATCCAGACCTGTTTTTCTATTATCTTGAGGATCCAAGTCTGCTTGACCTGATGGTCAAGACCTGTAGCTCCAACCTCTCTTACTTTTTCCAGCAGTTTCTGCATTGGATACCGTCAGTTGGCATTGATTTTTATCTCACGTCCTTGTATGCCTGTCCTTCGCTGCAGAGGCCAGAAAGCTGAAAAATACTCGACTCCCTTGCAGCTAGCTTTCTGAATACATATTCTGTTTGGAAAGCAACATGAGGTAGAGGTACCTTCCTACTATTGTGGCTGCTGATTCGGAAGTTTGGGGAGATATGCCAACCAGTTAGAGTGACTAGATCAGTATTCTAGCATCTGGTCTTCAGTTTTGTGGGTAATGAGATGCAGTAGTGGTTATGGTGGTCACAGCTTTCTAATCCCTGAATGACCTCCTCAGCAGATTGTTCTTGAACTCTGTAGGCCCAGAGTTGTCTCTGATTCCCATTCCTCCAACCCTTTCAAAGACTTTGTAAGCATGAGTCCTTGTGTCAAGTCCATTTGTGCTCAGACTGCCCTTAGTGCTTTCCGGTTCTGCACTGAACTCCAAGGAAGAAGGACAAGGCCAAGGGGACACTATACTTGAGTCAGGTCTCAAAGTGTGTGAAGAGGGGGAAGGTAGTTGAGCAAGGGACCAGCAAACATGGCCTGATGGGGAAAGCTAGGCATGGTTGGGAATGAGGAAATCCAGCCTGATGTGAGGAATGAGAGATCCCCTTGTGGGAGACTGAGAAGCAAATGAAGTGTGGGATGTATCCTGAATACAAAAGACAGCTGACAATTTTTTTTGATCTATTAATTTTTCTGACTTAAACACACTTTCAGGTCGGGTGTGATAGCTCACGCCTATAATACCAGCACTTTGGGAGGTGGAGGTGAGAGGATTACCTGAACCCATGGGTTCGAGATCAGCCTGGGAAACTTGGTGAGACCTCATCTCTACAATAAATCAAAAAATTAGCCGGGCGTGGTGGTGTGTGCCTGTAGTTCCAGCTACTTGGAAGGCTGAGGCAGAAGGATCACCTGAGCCCAGCAGGTCGAGGCTGCAGTGGCCATGAGTGTGCCATTGCACTCCAGCCTGGGCGACCGAATGAGACTCTGGCTCAAAAACAAACACACACACACACACACACACACACACACACACATTTTCATTGTAAAGGAAAAAAACTCAAACATGTCAGAATTAGTAATTTCTTATCCTCTGGTGACAACATCCCCTCCCCCATTTCAGTGTTAACCACTGTTAACAACTTGCTGAATTTTTATTTTTTAGGAAATTGCCTCAAAAGACAGGTGGGAAGAGTAAAAAGGAAAAGACAGGCAGCAAGTCTGATAAAAAAAGACCTTCGGAATGATCTAAGCAAAAGAGGACCAGTGGGCCTAAACTACAACAGGCAACAGAGATTCCATGGATCCAAATTTAAAAAAATTACAACAGCTCAAGGGCGTTTGGCTCTTTGTATCTGCTTTTGGGCTGGAGGTAAAGGGAGGGCCTGAGGCCAGCTGAGGTTTCTATCTTGGATGAAGGTCGCTCTGTTAATTAAGCTAAGAAAACAGGTGAGAGTCATGGGCTTATGGGGTGCTGGAGAAGTAATGAGCTTGGTTTAGGAGACAATTAAGGCTGAGGTTCATGCAGATGGAGTATCTGGTGGACGGTGAAAATGAACATTTGCTGTAAGAACCATCGGGGTAATTGAGAACATGGGTGTAGAACTGGGGGGGTAGATGACAACACTGTGACTCACCCCAGAACTCCCCGTGGGTAACAGGAGCTCACCATGGAGGTCACAGTATAGACCAGAGCCCACTGGGGGAAGAGGCACTCATCACGAGTGTAGGGAAGCACACCATGCGTTCAGAGGGGCTCGGCGTGAGTAGAGACATGTTCTCAAGATGCGGCGCCATCATGGTAGATGATCACCCCAGGTGTTAAAGCACTCTCCACAGTTCCAATGTTGTCACTGACGTCACTGAAGTTCCACTGGGGGTAGATAGCTCATCCCGGGAGTAGAACTCGCCCTGGGAGTGAGGGAGCTCACCATGCAGGCTGTGAGTTCACATTGGATGTATAGACGCTCACTGTGAGTTTAGGAGAACTCACCAGGATTGCAGAAAAGGAGCTCACCAGAGGCATAGAGCAGATGTGTATAGGCCCTCACTGCCAGTTTAAAGGAACTCGCCATGGATCTAGACGTCACGTGGAGCTCAATGTGGGTGCAAAGAAGCTTATGAGGGGGAGAGGAGAGGTGCTTCATTCAACTTCTGAAGGTGTCCCTAAGGGTCAAGGGCATGTCCTCCTTTGCCCTGTCCACACCCCTCCTGGCTAGAATGTGGTTGTGGCAGCTGGAGCTAGCAGTCAACTTGGACCGTGAAGTATGGAAGACAAGCGTTGCTGAACAAGTTTGAAGAAGCCTGACTCCCTGACCTAGTTGAACCAAGCCACCGTACCAGTAGTCCTGCCTGCCGTTTACGTTTGAGAAAAATAAACTATTATGTTGAAGCCACTGTTCATTTGAGTTTTCCTACTACTCCAGCCAAATCTAGTCTGAATATGTTTTTCATCTGTGTACTTGGACAAATTACCTTCTCAGTCTTGTTCTCCTGTTTTGTCAACATTGACCTGATAGTGGTAATAGCAAAAGAATGAAAACACCCAAATCTCCATCAATCCGGCATTGGTTGAATTAGCAACAGTATACCCATACAGTAGACTACTGTGAAACTGTAAAAGGAATGAGAAATAGTTATCTAAATTGCTTTAGAGTAAGCTCCAGAATATTATCGTTAACTGAAAAAACAAGGTGAAGGAAAGTGCAGTTTGACAAAGCAGATACATGTATCTGCCTACCTGCCTGCCTTTTTTTTCTTTTGGAATTCATGTCTCATTCTTGCCCAGGCTGGAGTGCAGTGGCACAATCACAGCCTCGACTTCCTGGGCTCAGGTGATCCTTCCATCTCAGCCTCCCAAGTAGCTGGGACTACAGGCATGCACCATCATATCCAGCTAATTTTTAAAAATTTTTTTTGTAGAGAAGAGGTCTCTATGTTGCCTGTGCTGATCTTAAATGCCTGTACTCAAGTGATTCTCTTGCCTCAGTCTCCCAGAATGCTGGGATTACAGGCATGAGCCACTGAGCCCAGCTTGTTTTATTTTTAAACTGAGACAATAAAGGCTCTTTTTTTTTTTTTTAGTTGGAATCTCACTCTGTCGCCCAGGCTGCCAGGCTGGAGTGCAGTGGCACGCTCTCGGCCACCCCAGTGTCAACCTGCTGGGCTCAGGTGATCCTTCCACCTCAGCTTTTCAAGTAGCTGGAACTACAAGCACGCGCTACCATGCCCAGCTAATTTTTTATTTATTGTGGAGACGAGGTCTCACCAAGTTGCCCGAGCTGGTTTTGAACCCACGGGCTCAGGCAATCCACTTGCCTTGGCCTCCCAAAGTGCTGGGATTACAGGCTGAGCCACCAAGCCTGGCCTAAAGGCTCTTTTTTAAAAATTTACATAGTGACATGGTCTTACTGTGTTGCCTAGGCTAGTCTCAAACTCCTGACTTCAAGTAATCCTCCCACCTCGACCTCCCAAAGTGCTGTAATTACAGGCATGAATCACTGCACCTGGTCATAATGACTTTTTTCTCTTTTTAAAGTTACCTTTGTGGAAAGGAGGGAACAGGCTGAAAAAGAAAGGAATGGATGGTCCCATAATATTGCTGTGACTTTAGAATATACATAATTATAAACTGAAAACAATGCCTATAAATCAAAAAGCAAAATGAAATAAATATGTATCTATTTGGTAGCACAACCACACAGAGAGGAAGTATTTAAGTGACTTTGAAACAATAAATTGATTAATCTCTTGTGGATTTACTCTTAAGATAGAAATAGCTGGAAACATTTTACAGTTTTTAGTAATCCTACCCTTGTTAATTCTGAGTCTATCCTGTTTGCGTTGTCAGATAAAAAGAAATGTTGATATTGAGAACATGGGGAAAAGGATATGAAAATATAGAAAAGTTTGTCTCCTAACTCTGTCCACTAGCAAGACTTAGAAAGAATGACCGATAAAAATGAGCACCACTAGCTCCCAGATTGTGGTTTCTAAATACCTTTTCCCACTAAAGACAACTGAGGTTTCTTTGAGAAATGTTTGATTTTGGTTTAGGGCAGGAGAGAATTGAAGGAGAGTGTAGCTACACACAATAAACCAATGGGATTGTGTTAAAAAAAAATCAGCTGACTTGGAGAAACCCCCACTGGATCAGTATGGGACACTGCATCCATGAGGATAACTGCAGGGAATAGAAACATTAAGTATGTTTAAATCCACAAGGTCATAATGATATGCAAAATAACAAACTCAATGAGCCCCCTTGGAGGATGCAGGAGGAAAACCCCATCATTCGAAACTTGGCAAATTAAGGGAAAGAATCAAGCTCTTTTTCCTGCCTTTTCTATATGAAAGGAAATGTTCCATCTTACAGAAGTATTCCAGCGAAGTCTATGCAGAAGAAATGGTGTAAAAAGTTACCATTTTACAATCCCTAATGAAATCAACTAGCAGTCCCCAACTTTTTTGGCATCACGGACCAGTTTTGTGGAAAGACAATTTTTCCATAGATGTGGGGGGAGGTGGGATCATTGGGCATAAATAAGGAGCAGGCAACATAGATCCCTCTCATGCACAGTTCACAATAGGGTTCATGCTCCAGTGAGAATCTAATGCTGCTGCCAATCTGACAGAAAGCTGTAGTCCACTGCTGTGCAGGTCAGTTCCTAACAGGCCACGGGCCAGAATCGGTCTACAGCCCGTGATATGGGGACTCCCAAAATAGAGGATCTAGGCAATGGTCATTTATGACTCCCAACATAAAAGAAAAAAAACAAAAGCATGCAGGCATTATGAGCTTCCTGATGTAAAAACACTGCCTTCTGGGAAGTGGTCTTACCAAAAAATTGACCTGAAACTGACCAAGTCTCTATGGCAGTCCTGTCCGACAGAAAGGTAATGTTATCCATATATATAATTTAAATTTTTCTAGGAGCCACATCTTAAAAAGTGAAAAGAAGCAGGGAAAATTAAGTTTTTAAGTATATTTTAACTCTAAATATATCCAAAATATTACCATTTTAACAAGCAATCAATATAGAAATCATTGAGATATTTTGCTTTTGTTTTTTGTACCAAGACCTTGAAAACTCCGATGTGTGTCTTACATTTATAGCAGTTTTCAACTTGAACTGGTCTCATTGCAAATGCTCAATAGCTACATGTGACTAGTGGCTATCACACGGAATGATGCTAAGTCTCCATAGTAGTGTACAGGAAATAAAGAGGACTGAGCGACTCGTTACGACACTATGGGTATGCATTCAGCAAAAGCCAGACTGTGAGGTTTTGTAAGACACATGACTCAATTTCTTCAACAAGTAAATTGTAAGGGGGGGAAACAAAACAGATGGAAGGGGAGGGAACTTCTAGACTCAAGGGGACATGAGAAATACCAACAATTGTAAAGCATGGATCTTTTGAGTCTGATTAAACAAAGCCGTTGTAAAAAGCAATATATTTGCGAAAACCAGGGAAACAGGAACACATTTTTTGAGAGTCCCTATCTTTTAGCAATGTATGCTGAAATATTTAGGGATGAAAGGATACGATATCTGGGATTTGCATCAAAATCATTCAGGCAGGAGGAGAAGATGGTGGTATAGTCAAAAGAAACCTGATCTTCAGTTGGTAATTTTTGAAGCTGGTAAAGGGTACGGGGCGCGGGGGGGGGGTCTTTGCATTATTCTTCTCTCCACTTTTGTGTGTGTTTGAAATTTTGCACTTACAAATAAAAAGTCTTTTTCTTTAAGAAAAAGAGGATTTGGAGCCGGGCTCGGTGGCTCAGCCTGTAATCCTGCACCTTGGGAGGCTGAGGTGAGTAGGATTGCCTGGGCCCACGGTTTCGAGACCCGCCTGGGCAACTTGGCAAGACCTCATCTCTACAATAAATCAAAAATCAGCCAGGCATGGTAGCGCGCGCCTGTAGTTCCAGCTACTTGGAAGGCTGAGGCGGAAGGATCGCCGGAGCCCAGCAGGTCAAGGCTGCAGTGGCCGGGAGCGGCCACTGCACTCCAGTCTGGGTGACAGAGTGAGACTCCGACTCAAAAAAAAAGAAAAGAAAAAGAGGATTTCGGTGGTACATAAACACAGTGGAATATTACGCAGTCATAAAGAAGGACAAAATTATGGACTTTGCAGCAATTTGGATGCATTTAGAGTCTGCAATACTCAGTGATCTATCATGGAAACAAAGAACTGAGTACCACATGCACTCACTCATAAGTGGATCCTGAACATTTATCATAATACTACAAGAGAGGGATTGGCAGTAGTGGGACACTGCCAGGGAGGAGGGCACATAACATCAATAAGGGCATCTGACCTCAAACCAGATGAAGTGGGGATCCAAGGGAGGGCCAAACTTTACCTGCATGATGATCACTTATCTACCTAATCCTGAATTGTACCCCACATCTTTAAAATAAATAGAAGGAAAAGAAAAAGAGCATTTGGGTGCGGTGGCTCACTCCTGTAATCCCACCACTTTGCGAAGCCAAGTCAAGGGGATCATTTGAGACCAGGAGTTTGAGACCAGCCTGGGCAACACAGCAAGATCTTGTCTCTACAAAAAAAAATCAAAACATTAGTCAGGCACAGTGGTACGTGCCTGTAATCCCAGCTACTTGGGAGGCTGAGGCTGAAGGATCATCTGAGCCTGGGAAGGTCAAGGCTGCGGTGAGCCGTGATCATGCCACTGCACTCCAGCCTGGGCGATAGAGTGAGACTGACTCAATAAATAAGCAAAATAAACAAAGAGCATTAATACCTATCTTTCAGCATTGTATTGAGGATTAAATGAGATCATATATGTAGAGCACCTAGAACAAATCCCAACAGGTAGCAAACCCTAGATTTAGAGTTGGCCGGGGCTCGGTGGCTCAGCCTGTAATCCCAGCACTTTGGGAGGCTGTAGGTGAGAGGATTGCCTGAGCCCGCCGGTTCAAGACCAGCCCGGGCAACTTGGCGAGACCTCCTCTCCACAATAAATCAAAAAATAAGCCATGCATGGTAGCACTCGCCTGTAGATCCAGCTACTTGGAAAGCTGAGGCGGAAGGATCACCTGAGCCCAGCAGGTCGAGGCTGCGGTGGCCGGGAGCGGCCACTGCACTCCCGTCTGGGCGACAGAGTGAGACTCTGACTCAAAAAATATATATGTATTCATAGTCTACTTTTTAAAAGTTCTGTACTTAGAGCAAAAAAGGAACTTTCCCCTCTTTGCACACAGTTTGCAAGTTATTCCAAACCGGGTTTGTATTTTTTTTAAATAGTGACAGGGTCTCACCATGTTGCCCACGCTGGTCTTGAGCTCCTGGCCTCAAGCAATCCCAAGTGGAAACCTCAGCTTTCCAAAGTATTGGGATTACAGGCATAAGCCACAGTGCCTGGTCCAGACTTGCATTCTTTCTTATCTCTACCACGTGATGATGACCTTTTCATTCACTGTGGAAACTGGGAGGGGGAGAAACCCTCTTAGGCAAAGGCTGGAGGGCTCGGGGATGGCACAGGATTGGTCTGTGTACTCCTACTTTATGTTGCATAGTTTTCACTTTTGAACAATGTAAATGTTAAAATATTCAAAAAACCAAAGTAAACAAAAAGATGAGTAAAGGCAAATACCGCCTTTGAATGTAAACAGGAACAAATGAAACTTTGTGTCATATAGATAACAATACCACACAGATAAAGAATTTGCAAGGTAAGTTTTGAACATTTACTCTGAAGTGTACATCCTTAGTGGAATATGCTATATAGTTTTTCCTTTAGCCACTGGGGCAGGAGGAACCCTCATGGCCCTCTCTGGCACCTGTCTTAGTAGAATATCTTCTAATGACTAAAATAACTGCAAAGAGATCTCGAACTTGACTCAGCAGATCTCTTGGAGTGTGTTTGTAGCACAATTCTTTAAGTCTTACGTGCGTTGTAAGATAGATCAAATGATAAATACAGCAATGGGGACCACTGTGTGACAAGGAAGATACAACCTGGGAATGTGGGGAAGGGAGAAAGAACCCTGTGGTGTTGGATATGAATTGTCAACTCAAGATTTCAACAGATAAAATGAGGGCTTCCAAGCTCTATTTACTCAAAGGGCCTAAGAAACACTGGCACCCCAAGCAATAAGCACGCCTGGCACTAAGTTCTTGGTTTCTAAATGCCATTTCCCACTGTCAGGAGTCAGGGGCTCCTTGACGAAATGGCTGACCCCGAGTCTGTTGCAGGGAATGCACAAAGTCCTTGCCAGCAGTGGGCCAGACTGGCTTCACATGGCTCCTTAGGTGATAAAGAAGGACCTAGCAGTCTCTGCAGTGTTCTTGTCAAAAATGTGTGACCCAAGTCCAGTCATAAGGAAACAGATACATGTAGAATGTGGGATATTCTGCAAGACAGTTGGCTTCACTTTTTTTTTTTTGAGTTGGAGTTTCACTCCGTGGCCCAGGCTGGAGTGCAGTGGCACGCTCACGGTCACCCCAGCATCGCTCTGTTGGGTTCCAGCAACCCTTCTGCCTCAGCCTTCCAAGTAGCCGGAACCACAGGTGTGCACTACCATGCCTGGCTAATTTTTGATTTATTGTAGAGATGAGGTCTCACGAAGGTGCCTGGTCTGGTCTCGAACCTGCGGGCTCAGGAAATCTACTTGCTTCAGCCTCCCAAAGTTGCTGGGATTACAGGCTGAGCCACCGAGCCCAGTCGGCTCCACTTAAAAGAAAAAAAATAAAGAAACAAACAAAAATAGGCAGGAGAGAATGTTCTAGATTAGAGAAGATTGGAAAGGCAAGACAATAAAATGCAATCGACGCACGAACCTTGATAGAATCTTAGAGCAGGGGAAAAAATAGCTATAAAACACTTTGGGGACTACTGGAGAAATTTGTAAAAATCAATCTTATTGAGGTAGAATTTTCATCCAATAAAAGACACCCGTTTTAAGAGTCCAGTTATGAGCAATTTTACACCCATGTAACCACCACTCCAATTAAGAATCTAACATTTCTGTCACCCCCCCCAAAATTCCCTCATACCCCTTAGCTTTCAATACCTCCCTCACCCCAGGCAACCACTGGTGTGGTTTCTATCACTATAGCGTCTATGGGGAAATTGAAATAAAGACTATAAATTAAAGGAAATTATTGAATAAATGTTAGTTTTCTTAGGAATGATAATGGCATTGTGGTTATGTAGAAGAAAATGTTCTTACTCTTGGGATATGTATCCTAGGGTGTTTAGAGGTGAATTATCATGATGTTTGTAATTTATTTCCAAATGGTTTATAAAAAAAGAGTATACGCACACATAACAAAGCATGGCAAAATATTAATAATGGAAAAATCTAGATAAAGGGGATATTAAACTGTTCTTTCACCTTTTATATAGGTTTCAAATTTTTTTTTTCTTTTTCTTTCTTTTTTTTTTCTTTGAAGTGGAGTGCACTCTGTCACCCAGGCTGGAGTGCAGTGGCACATTCACGGCCACTTCATTGTTGACCTGCTGGGCTCTGATGCTTCCACCTCAGCCATCTAAGTAGCCGGAACTACAGGAGTGCGCTACCACACCCAGGTTTCTGTTTTTTTTTTTTTTTGTATTTTTTTGTAGAGATGAGATCTCACCAAGTTCCCTGGGCTGGTCTCAAACCCTCAGGCTCAGGCAATCCACTTGCCTCCTCCTCCCAAAGTGCTGGGATTACAGTAGGCTGAGCCACCGAGCCCAGCCTGGAATTTCTCAAAATAAGTTGAGAGGGGAAAAAAACCTGTACTTTCCATGTCAGATTTTTTTTTTTTGAGTTGGAGTCTCACTCTGTCGCCCAGACTGGAGTGCAGTGGCTGCTCCTGGCCACCGCAGCCTCGACCTGCTGGGCTCCGGCGATCCTTCCGCCTCAGCCTTCCGAGTAGCCGGAATTACAGGCATGCGCTACCACGCCCGGCTGATTTTTTGATTTATTGTAGAGATGAGGTCTTGCCTGCCCAGGCGGGTCTCGAACCTGCGGGCTCAGGCAATCCACTCACCTCAGCCTCCCAAGGCACGGGATTACAGGCTGAGCCACCGAGCCCGGCTTCAGATTTTTTTAAATGTCTCTCATACAGCTTCCTCAGAGAAGGATGAAACAAAGACAGGTTAAAACATTTATTACCTTGCCACTCTTCTCTCTTTTCTGAAAGATATTAAGATTCTGTCAAAAACAGAAGGCCCAAGAGGTTTGGACCCTCTCCCCACTGCCTAAACTCAGGTTCGGAGTTTGAGGTTTGGCTCTGGGTATAGTTTGAGGAGGGATCTCTTCTCACTCTGAAGTCATCCTCCTTCTCAGAGACCTTTGGTTTAGACAGATGGAAGAATTTCTGAGGGTTAATTCATCAGCTAGAACTCAGCCTGAGCAGGTAGGTTTTCATGAAGTACCAGCAGCCAGGGAGCCAGAAACGAGGGGCTGCTGGGCGTCACTGGGCCTGCCATGGCAGCACAGCACTTATGTCCGGCTCCAGGAGTAAGTTGGAGGGAGAGTAGACCCCAGCTGCCCCAGCTCTGGATACACCACCATGCTCATAAAGAGGCCACACTTCCTGTGGGCTGGGCACAGCAACGGTACTGAGGCAGGCTCATTCTGGCAAGATGTGGATCTCCTTCAATGGGTGACTTTGGTCAAGGACTCTGCATCAGCCTGACTGAACTTTTCGTGGAACTACGCCACAGGCTGAGGTTCTTTCTACCTACCCCTCCCTCCCTTCCTCTCTCTTTTTTTTCCTTCCTTTCTCCTCAATGAATCTCTTCCCTGCCTGATCCCATCTTGGTGCCTGCTTCTTGGCTGACCCAAATGCATACCTCCTCTACCACGCCAATACCAATAAAAGAAAAGAGGGATAAGTCCAGAGTTAGCAGGGGCTATATTTCCTTCTAGAGGGTGGTGCTTTTCCTCAGTATGTGTTCTTATTACAAGGTGGAAGAGAAAAGGAGGTAGAGGCCAGAGGGTTGCCTGAGCCCAGGGATTCGAGACCAGCCTGGGCAACTTGGCGAGACCTCGTTTCTACAATAAATCCAAAAATAAGCCTGGCATGGTAGCTTGTGCCTGTAGTTCCAGCTACTTGGAGGGTTGAGGCAGAAGGATCACCTAAGCCCAGCAGGGCGAGGCTGCGGTGGCCATGAGGGTGCCACTGCACTCCAGCCTGGGCGACACAGTGAGACTCCAACGCCCCCCAAAAAGAAACAAAAAGAAAAAGGAAGAAGAAGAAAGGAAAGGTCTGCTTTGGGTGAGTGGTCAAGAAGGGCTACTCTGGGAAGGTGGCCTCTGAGCAGTACAAGTGAATACATAAATGGGCTTATAGTCAAACATTAAGATACTATACCCAGCTACACCAGTCAAGAGACATACATGTCACAAACATAATATTGACTAAAATAGAAGGCAAATTTCAGATGAATGTGTATATGAGGCTGACAGTTAAGTTTGCAAACTCACCCTAGAAAAAGTGCCACGTACATCATTACTGAATATCACTACGGTTACCTTCGAAGTACTCCCCTTGGGAAGTTATGCATCAATGCCAGTGCCTAGTTCACCCATCAAAGCAATTTTGGAACTCTTTTTTGTGCAATGGCCATCAGAGCTGTCATCATGAGAAGGTTGGAATTTGAATTAGAGCAACGAACAAATATCAGATTTCTTGTTAAACTTGGCAAGAGAGGAAATGAAATCAGGGACATGTTAGTCCAAGTGTATGGGGATAATGCCATGAAGAAAACGGCAGTGTACAAATGGATTAAACATTTTTCTGAGGGGAGAGAAAGCATCACTGGTGAAGAGAGGTCAGGATGACCAGGAACAAGCAGAACTGACAAAAACATTGCAAAAATTCATCAAATTGTGTGTCAAACTCATCGACTGACAGTGAGACACATAGCAGATCAAATAGACATTGATAGAGAAACAGGAAAATCTTAACTGAAAGTCTTGACGTGAGAAAAGTGTGTGCAAAAATGGTCCTGAAGGATCTCTTGCATCATGACTATACCAGCTCACACAGCACCGTCTATGAGGGAGTTTCTAGCCAGTAAACAAATAACTGCATTGGAATACCCTCCCTACCCACTGGATCCAGCCCCCAATGACTTTTTCTTTACTCGAAGATAAAGGAAATATTGAAAGAAAGACATTTTGCTGACATTCAGGACATCGAGGGCAATATGATGACAGCTCTGATGGCCACTCCAAAAAAAGAGTTTCAAAACTGCCTAGATGGGTGGACTAGGCACTGGAATCAGTGCATAGCTTCCCAAGAGGAGTACTTCGAAGGGGACCGTAATGATATTCAGCAATGAGGTGTGTAGCACTTTCTATAGGATGAGTTCCCGAACTTAGTTGTCAGTCCTCATAAAGTTTTAAAATAAGCAAAATACCAGTTATATTCTTAGTGGGTCTTGGACTAAAAGGAGTACGTTGACAGTCAACATATAAAACAGGAAGTGAAGTGATGCATGCCAAACCCAGGTTAGTAGTTACATGTGGGTGGGTGCTCTGTGGAGAGAGATGTGGTTAACGGAAAGGGGATGGGGTTTAACAGAAAGGGGGGCTAGGCAGGGGGAAGAGGAGGAGAGAGGAAGGAAGGCAGGGAGGGAGGGAGGGGAGAAGGAAAGGAAAAATGCTAACGATAGGAACTTTGGAAACAGAAGTTTCTTTTGACTGAAACCCGCGTGGTACTACTCACAATAACAGAAGTAAACCAAGTTTCTGGTCTCCAGAAACATCCTGAGTCTACCATCCTAGAAGGAAAATTGTGAGAGTTTGCAGTGATCCCTCGTCTGCCTGGCTTTCTTCTACGGATTGTTGCTGCTGGGGCTGGGAGCAGGACCCCGAACGCATCTAGGAGGCAGCTGTGAGGCTGGCTGGTTGACCCAGTGCTTCGCTTCTGCCCCCCTGCAACCTTGCTCGATTTGCAAGGTCCATACAAGTCCTGCCAATGTCCTCAACGAAAAGCTTCAGACTCGAAGGGCAAGACAAGGACAAATTGGAAACGTTTTGAAGTCGGCCTGCTAGCTCTGTTCTACCACCTGATTTCTGATCTCCAGAACCGAGTAGACGTTCCCTGGGGTCGGAAGATGACTGTTCATGCGTATGCAAGATTGGCATTTTAGGGTGGACGCATTTAGGCAAAGGATAGGCTTATGAGCCTGGCTCAGTGGCTCACTCCTGTGATTCCAGCACTTTGGGAGGTGGAGGAGAGAAGATTGCCTGAGTCCAGGGGTTTGAGACCAGCTGGGTAACATGAGAGACCTCACCTCTATAATAAATAAAAAAAAAATTAGCCGGGTGTGGTGACGTGTGCCTGTAGTTCCAGCTACTTGGGAGGCTGAGGTGGAAAGATTGCCTAAGCCCAACACGTCAAAGCTTTGGCAGCCGTGAAAGTGCCACTGCACTCCAGACTGGGCAACAATGAGACTCTGACCCCGCCTGCCCCTCCTCCCCACCAAAAAATAAACTGCAGATGATACCATCAAGAAAGTCCGCTGGGAATGGTAGCGTGAACCTGAAGTCCCAACTACTGTGGAGGCCAAGGTGGGAGGATCTCGAGCCCATGAGTTGGAGGCTGCAGTGTGCCATGATCATACCACTGCTCTCCAGCCTGGGTGACAGAATGAGAATCTACCTCTAAAAAATATAACAATAAAATAAAATACATTTCTAAAAAGAAAATGTGGTGTAGTGTAACCATACATGGAATATCATTTGGCAGTAACAAGGAATGAAGAGCTGATACATGCTACAACGTGGAAGAGCCTTGAAGACATCACGCTCAGCGAAAGAAACCAGTGACAAAAGACCCCACATATGGTGGGATTCCATTCACATGAGATGCCCAGAATAGGCAATTCTATAAAACAGAAAGCAGATTAGCCACCCCCAAGGCCCAGAGAGAAGGTGGAGAGAATGGGGATTCTGGGCTTTTTTTCTGGGAGAGGGTCATGAAAATGTTCTCAGATTGATTGTGGTGATGGTTGCACAACTCTGTGAATATACCGAAACCATTTAATTGTACACTTTAAATGAGTGAATTTTATGGTATGTGAATTATATCTCAATAAAGACTTTTAAAAGGAACGTCATGTCTCAAAGCAAGAACATATCGTTTGCTCATGAATCTGCAGTTGTGCAGACCTCCCTTGGGAGACCTCACCCATGCTCCACTTAGCGTCAGCTGGGGTGGCTTGGGGGCTGGGGCTGGAACCCTCTGGAAGCTCCCACGCTGGCATGTCTGGTGACTGAAGCCGGATTTGGGCTGGGACCCCAGTGGGAGCTGTCATTTGAAACACCTTCACTCTGCATGTGGCCTAGGACTCCTACCTATATGTGGAGGACCCCTAAAAAAAACGGAATTATTTTTGGAGGGTGGGCCCCTTTTAGTACAGCCTTCCCCGCCAGGTAGTGTTCTAGGAACCCCTCGGCATCAGTGTACCAGCTAGCGTTGTTGTAAAAGGCTGCGATCGGCCTCAGTGAATTTTGGGGGGAGAGTCTTTCAATGTATTTGCCCGTTTCACGGTGGGTGATTTACAAGCTCACCTGCCCACACCGCACTGAGTGTTCAGCAGCTTTTGACCCCCCATGACCTGCCCTCCCTATTCACCAGATCTCTTTCCTAGTGATTTTTTTGTTTCTGCAGGTGAAAAAAGTCCTCAAAAGGAAAAGTTTTGCTGATGTGGAAGAGGTGAAACCCAAAACGGCAGAAGCACTGAAAGGCATCAAAATGGACGAGTTCAAAAACTGTTTTGAGCAGTGGAAAAAGCACCTCAATAGGTGTATTGCGTCAAACGGAGAGGACTTTGAAGGTGACTGAAGTTTAAACATGTAAGAATAAATACACAGCCGGGCTCGATGGCTCAGCCTGTAACCCTGCGCCTTGGGAGGCTGAGGTGAGTGGATTGCCTGAGCCCGCGGGTTCGAGATCCGCTTGGGCAACTTGGTGAGACCTCATCTCTACAATAAATCAAAAAATTAGCCAGGTGTGGTAGCGCGCGCCTGTAGTTCCAGCTACTCGGAAGGCTGAGGCGGAAGGATCGCCGGAGCCCAGCAGGTCGAGGCTGCGGTGGCCGGGACCCGCCACTGGACTCCAGTCTGGGCGACAGAGTGAGACTCCAACTCAAAAAAAAAAAAAAAGAAGAAATACACAATTTTTGATAAATAAATTCCGAGTTTTTGGGGTCCACCCTCATATGGTGGCTGGGTATTAAGGCAGAGCAAGTATCCCTCGAAGAGAGAGGGGGCCGCTTAGAAGCTGTAGTTCCTTTTATTTATTTATTTGTTTGTTTGTTTTCTGAGATACAGTCTCACTCTGTTGCCCAGGCCAGAATGCAATGGCACAATCACAGCTCACTGCAGCCTCAAACTCTTGGGCACAAGCAATCCTCCTGCCTCAGCCTCCCAAGTAGCTAGGACTGTGGGCCCTCACCACTGCACCTACTGGGCTCATTTTTATTTATTTATTTTTAGAGATGAGATCTCACTAGGTCCAAGCTGGTCTTGAACTCCTGGGCCCAAGCTATCCTCCCACCTCAGCTTCCCGAGTAGCTGGGATTGCAGGCATGAACCATCGCACCCAACTGTATTTTCTTTTATTGGCTACTTTTGAAAGTCGCACGTTGTCCCTTTCAGCACATTCTGTTTCTTAGAGGCCAGTAACCAAGGCCAGCCCATATTTAAGAAGAGTCGAATTAGACCCCACCTTTTGTGGGAAGAGTATCAGAGAATTTGCAGGCGTGTTTTTTTTTTTTTTTTTTTTTGAGTTGGAGTCTCACTATCACCCAGACTGGAGTCCAGTGGCGGGTCCCGGCCACCGCAGCCTCGACCTGCTGGGCTCCGGCGATCCTTCCGCCTCAGCCTTCCAAGTAGCTGGAACTACAGGCGCGCACTACCACACCCGGCTAGTTTTTGATTTATTGTGGAGATGAGGTCTCGCCAAGTTGCCGAGGCGGGTCTCGAATCCGCGGGCTCAGGCAATCCACTCACCTCAGCCTCCCAAAGGCGGGGGATTACAGGCTGAGCCACCGAGCCCGGCAGCAGGCGTGTTTTTAAAACATTGCACTCGCCTCGCCCCTTCTCCCCACCCCAAATCTTTACAGAAGAGAAACCAGGCAGTGTGTGGAAACCAGGAGCACCTGCGGACAAGCAACATACAGGAGCAGTAAGGGCCACGTGTTCACCAGCATCTGCCTCAGGGTTATCCCAGAGGGCGGCAGGGATTGGGTTGGACCAAACAGCACGTGCCCTGTCTGCAGAGGCTGGCACTGCCCTGCAACAGCGCATGGCTACAATGGCTCGCTGGGCTGCCAGGTCTTCAGACTTTTCAGAAGAGAAGCCAGTGGTTTAAACTTGGATGGGAACTCTCAGTCATCCACGATACCAAGCAAGCACCGAGCAGGCCAAACAAAGCCATCACCCAACAAGGCCAGACCTGGGCCTGCCAGGCTGCACACTCTGGTGTACATCTGTGGAGAGCTGTTCACTCACACGGAGATGTGGAAAAAAGTTTCCAGGCTTGTGCTCTCCCTTGGTCTGGATTATTCATACACCTTGTGTAGGGGCAAGGAGACCTGATCAAGAGCCTCTGTCTAAAATGCTCTCTAAAAGCCAGGCTCGGTGGCTCAACCTGTAATCCCAGCGCTTTTGGAGGCTGAGGTGAGTGGATTGCCTGAGCCCGCGGGTTCAAGACCCGCCTGGACAGCGAGACCTCATCTCTACAATAAATCAAAAAAATCGGCCGGGTGTGGTAGCGCATGCCTGTAATTCCGGCTACTGGGAAGGCTGAGGCGGAAGGATCGCCGGAGCCCGGCAGGTCGAGGCTGTGGTGGCTGGGAGCGGCCACTGCACTCCAGTCTGGGCGACAGAGTGAGACTCCAACTCAAAAAAAAAATAAAATAAATAAAATAAAAATAAAATGCTCAGTGCAGGGAAAACAGTGCAGGGAGTTCACTGAGCCTTGGGTCTTGGTCAATTATCTGGTAAATTAATAAGTGAATTCAGGCTGAGCGCGGTGGTTCATGCCTGTAATTCCAGCACTTTGGGAGGCAGAGGCAGGAGTATTACCTGAGCCCAGGGGTTCGAGACCAGCCTGGGCAACTTGGCAAGACCTCGTCTCTACAATAAATAAAAAAATTAGCTGAGTGTTGTGGTGCACACCTGTAGTCCCAACTACATGGAAGGCTGAGGCTGAAGGATTGCTGGATCCCAACAGGTCGACGCTGGGGTGGCCGTGAGTGTCCCGCTGCACTCCAGCCTGAGCGATAGAGTGAGATCCTGACTCAAAAAAATTTTTTTTAAATAAATAAATAAGTGAATCCAGCATAAAATATGAACTTAACATTTTTTTTTTTTAGTTGGAGTCTTACTCCGTCACCCAGGCTGGAGTGCACAGCCACGCTCACGACCACTGAAGCCTCCACCTGCTAGGCTCAGGCGATCCTTCCGCCTCAGTCTTCCAAGTAGCAGGAATCACAGCTGTGTGCCACCACATCCGGCTAATTTTTTGATTTATGGTAGAGACGAGGTCTCACCAAGTTGCCCAGGCTGGTCTCAAATCTATGGGCTCAGGAAATCCTCTCATCTCCACCTCCCAAAGTGCTGGGGTTATAGGCATGAGCCATCGCGTCCAGCTCAGACTGTGCTCTTTAAACTTAATATGCCATGAACATCTTTCCACGTCCCTGAGTTTTTCTCTGTTATTATCTTTGATGGCTTATATGGTGTTTTACTGCACTGAGACCTATTTCATCCATGTCCTGCTTCCCCAGTCAGGAATCACCTTGGACTTGAGTGCCAAAAACAAAAACACGAGCAACAACCACTCTAAACAATAACAACAGCAACAAGACATGAATAAAATGACCGTGGCTTAAATAAGACAGAAGTTTAATCTCGGTCCTGTTGGGGACTTCTAGAGGTGGGCAGTGCAGTGTTCGTGTGGTAAGTACACCATTTCAGGAAGCCAGGCATCTCTGAGAACTTTTATTTTTATTGTTTGAGTTGGATCTCACTCTGTCGCCCAGGCTGGAGTGCAGTGGCGTACTCACAGCCACCGCAGCCTCGGCCTGCTGGGCTCAGGTGATCCTTCCGCCTTAGCCTCCAGCGTAGCTGGAACTATAGGCAGGCACCACCACACTCAGCTAATTTTTTGATTTATGGTAGAGATGAGGTCTCACCAAGTTGCCTGGGCTGGTCTCGAACCCCTGGACTCAGGCAATGCTCTTGCTTCTGCCTCCCAAGGTGCAGGATTACAGGCGTGAGCCACTGTGCCGTGCCTTAATGAACTTTTCCTATCATTGTGATACAATTGTCTACAGCATTCATTATGATAATATGCTACAAAGATTTGTAGCATACGATCAATAAGCGAGACCATACAGCCTAAGTATGCAGTAGGCTAGACCATCTAGGTTTGGGTAAGTGTACTCTATGATGTTCACAATTGACAAAATCGACTAATGCCAAGAAGTTTTCAGAACGTGTATCCCTCACTGTTAAGTGACGCAGGACTGTGTATATCCCACTGGCCAGAACTTAGTCATGTGGTCATAGCTAGCTGCGAGGAAAATGTCATCTTTATTCTGAGTGTCCTGTGCCCCTTCAGACACCCTAGTGGCCAAATGGAGGCCTCTAAATATCTTTTCCATGGAAAGATATCTTTTCCATAGAGAAGAATCAGCAAAAAAGAACCAGAAAAGAATTCTCTTTGGAGAACTGGCTGATTCCAGATCGGGGACAGGAAAAGTACAGGCTGAGTTGAAAGGGCTCAGGTGCTGGGTGGCTCTTTCTTGAAGTCCCAGTTACTTGGAGGATCTCCTGAGCCTGAGTTTGAGTTGAGCTCAACCTGGGCAACATAGCCAGACGCTTTCTCCAAACAACAACAACAAAAAAACGGGGGCAGGTGGAGCTCAGAAGTCAACCCAATTTGAAGAACTTGAAGGAGTTTTCACTGGCTAAAGATGGACAATTTGAACATCAATAAGAATAATTGCAAAGGATTGAAAATAAGTCTCCCAGGTCCCGGGTCCTGTCTCCATGGTCACCCAACCACCACCACCACCTTCACTCTCCATGGCTCACCAGGACCATTTTTCACACCCAGTAACGTCAGGTATAACCACAACCCGGAGCGGAGGCCAAGGACACGTGGTTAGGCCTGGCAGTTCATAAGTCTGTCCAAGTCCCTGCTTTCTGGATCAAAAATGGCTTAGCCTTAAGCCCCTTAGTCCTTGACAGATCTGCTGTTGTCACCTGGGTCTTCTATAAACTCCTGTCTTCCCTCTGACATCCCCTCTCCTCTGCCCCTACTCTGTACAAATCCCCTGTTCTCTACCAAAACCTCCAGCAACTAGCTCTGCCCTCTTGTCTTTGCTTCCAAACTTTCATTGGGCCTATGTTCTAGCTCACTGTGTATTTGCCACGTAACGTCAGACCACATCTTGAAAGGATAAGGTGCCGGGCACGGTGGCTCACGCTTGTAATCCCAGCATTTTGGGAGGCTGAGGCAAGAGGATTGCCTGAATTCAGGGGTTCGAGACCAGCCTGGGCAACTTGGTGAGACCTCATCTCTACAATAAATCAAAAAAATTAACCAGGCATGGTGGTACACACCTGTGGTTCCAGCTGTTTGGAAGGTTGAGGTGGAAGGATTGCCTAAGCCCAGCAGGTCGAGGCTGCGGTGGCCGTGAGTGTGATTGCACTCCAGCCGGGATGACAGAGTGAGACTCCGACTCAAAAAAAAAAGAAAGAAAGAAAGGATAAGGTGTGAAGGGCAGCTGAGGGGGTGCTGGGAGGGAGGAGTATATAGGGTGGCCTTGATGGGTGGCTGGGTGGAGTGAGGAGAGTTGTTCTGTTTTGAGCAGAACTGTCTGGAGCCTGGAAGGGCGCCATTTTCTACCCAATAGACCCGGGCTCCTACTCTCCAACTTCCAAATCCAGCTTCTCTCTGGCTCTGTAGTTCCTGGCTCAAGACACCTTCTCTGTCACCCGAAATCCCTAGTCACACTCCCCTCATCCTCTTACAAGTCTCCCAACCCCACTTGTTAGCTCCCTTTCACAGCCCTTCCACGTCTGAGGAAACGTCCCTCAGAATTGCCCTCCTCTTCCTTGGGCCTGCCCTCCCCAGGCCCAAGCTCCCAGCAGAGCCAAGACCCAGGCCATTTTGTGCCCGTTTCCCCCCTGCTCTCACCCAAGACTGGATGGCCCCAAATTCACCTTCCCACAGCCCTGTCTCCCCCAAAGCCTCCAGGACTCCCCATTGCAAATCCCTCCCTCAGACTACCACCACCGACCCTTCTGCGCAAAACTTTCCACATCATCCCTCCTTCCAGAGCTGTGGTTTCACCCTGAAACCTGCCTCTTCTTTGAGCCCTTTTGGAAACTCTCCCCAGCTCTGCAGTTTCAAAAAGAAAACAAAACAAAGTAAAATGTAAGCCATCATCAGAAACCCAAGCTCAGAATGACGTTTCCAGAGCCCCAGGAAGGGCCGTATCTGCTCATTTCTATTCAGGTCCCATAATTCTGTCCAGGTTGTTCTAAGTGCCCTGAAGGCGCAGCAGACCAAGGTCCCCTCAGTCCTCTGCACACAATGGTCCCTCCATCAAGGATGCCGCAGACTTGACCTGGGTTTCTTAATTATCTGTTTAAAGGAGGGAGACAATTCCATCTCCTTGTCCTGGGTCACTCTGTATACACTGGCCACTTTGTATCCCAGGCAACCTACCTGGAGGAATTGGTATTGCCTGTCACTAAATTGCAAGATCTTTGAATCTCGAGAGTTTTCTTTGTATTCCCTCCGCCCTGGTACAGGTCTGACTCAGGCAAGGCCCTGTTGAAATGCGGCAGAATTGTAACCTCTTTCTCCTGTCCCTGGGGAAGCCCAAAGGAGGGATACCTTTGCTTTTGTGTATTTGTTTGCTAGTTAATTAAACTGTCCAGCATCTTTCTGCAAAAAAGAGGCCCAGCAATTTCAGAATTGAGGGTATCCCCCAAAGGCAACAGGGCCTTCGACCTTAGGGGCCTTATGCTACACACCTAGACAGTTGTTTTTCATCAACAGCTGCATTTCGGGCTGCTCTCCTCAGAGTGACACCCGTCCCCTCCTGCCCACCTGCATGCTCTCAATTTTTCTTGTTCCCTGCCATTTTTGTGTGTTTGTTTGTTTGTTTTGAGTTGGGCTCTCACTCTGTCGCCCAGGCTGGGGTGCAGCGGCATGGTCACGACTCACCACAACCTGGACCTCCTGGGCTCAGCAATCCTTCTCTCTCAGCCTCCTGAGTAGCTGGGACTACAGGCTCATGCCACCACGCCCAGCTAATTTTTTAATCCGTGGTAGAGACGAGGACTCACCATGTTGCCTACTCGACCTCCTTGGGCTCAAGCAATCCTCCAGCCTTGGCCTCCCAAGGTCCTGGGATTACTGGCCTGAGACACTGCCCCGTCCTTCCCTGTCATTTCAATCGCACAATCTGAAAAGCAGAGAGGTCTTTTCTTGAAAGCTACAGTACCATAAAAAAAAAAAAAAGGAATTTCTTGGATTGTACTGCTTGTTTTAAAACAGTGAAAAAAGCACTACTTGTCTTGCACTGGAGGGTGTTGATTCTATGTTTTAATTAAAAGAAAGCAAAATATGGCCAAGTCACATTACCACCTCTGCCAGATTCACAAATGCCTGTGAATTGCAGGGTATCAGGCAAAGGCCACCTCGTGCTGAGGACCCTCAAAGCCTGTTCTTCAGGAACTTACAAGCAAAACTAAGGCAGGCAGACCCCTGTCCAAGGGGCATCTCACCACCTGCTTGTGAAGAAAGGGCCCAGGCAACTTAGAGATCCAAGCTCTGAAGTGTTTGGTGTGAGACACTATATTGATGTTCCAGGGGCTGCCTTAACAAGTGCTTATCTATGGTACTTCACAGCTATTGGCTTCCAGGTCTGGAGCCTGGAAGGCTGAGATCAAGGTGTTGGCAGGGTTGGTTTCTTCGAGGGCTGTGAAGGAAAAACTGTTCCCTGCCTCTCACCCAGCTGCTGATGGTTTGCTGGCAATCTTTGGAGTTCCTTGACTTGTAGAAGCATCGTCCTGATCTCTGCCTTCATTTTTTTGTGGTCTTCTCCCTGTGTGCCTCTGTCTTCAAATCTTCTCCCCCAACATTTTTGGAGTCAGAGTCTCACTCTGTCACCCAGACTGGAGTTCAGTGGCACGATCACAGCTCATGGCAGCCTCAGAGTCCTGGGCTCAGGTGATCCTTCTGCTTCAGCCTCCCGAGTAGCTGGGACTACAGGCGCACACAACTATGCCCGACTACTTTTTGGACTTTTTGTAGAGATAAGATCTTGCTACGTTGCTCAGGCTGGTCTCAAATTCCTGGGCTCAAGCAATCCTCCTGCCTCAGCCTTCCCAAATGCTGGGATTACAGGCATGAGCCACCGCGCCCAGCCCAAATTTCCTGTTTATAAGGACACCAGTCATATTGCATTAGGGCCCACCCTATTCCAGTGTGCCCTCCTAACGAATTGCATCTGCAAACACCCTGTTTCCGAAGATGGTCACATTCTGACATACGGGTGATCAGGACCTCAACGTGAATATCGGGGAGACACAATTCAATCCATAACAGATGCATCCTAGAAGAGGTGATAAAATACATGGGTCTTTAATGACAGTGACATTTTAAAAGCAGAACCTCATAGAAGGGCCTTATAAGCAGAGGCAGGAAGCCAGAGACAGAGGCAATAACATAATACAAGTCACAGAACTGCTTGGACCCTGATACTTTATTCCAGAACTATTTATTGAGCACTTACTATCTTAGGAGCTGGGTACAACGACGAACAGTTTTCAACTTCTTGGCACTTACAGTCTAGCGGGGGAGTGAGTGGTAAAATGCAAATGGTTTCTCCCCTGCTCTCACATCAGATCAATCAAGAGTAGAGAATTGTGTGACCAAATGTGTGGGGGTTCTCCCCACTAGCAAGCAGTCAGTTCTGTAGCGGACCCCAGCTGAGTGTCCACCAATCTAATCCCAACACTATCAACCTAGAGATCGCGTCAGATCCCACAGTTTGGGGGCTCAGTCCCCAAGGCTGTTCCCACCTTCAGATGCCAATGGCAAGGCCAAGGTTGTCTTGCCTGTGCTTCTGACCAACCAGCTGCAGGTCGGGGTTCTCACGACCTCCTTCCTGGGCTCGATTAATTTGCGAGAGCAGCTCACGGAACTCAGGAAAGCCCGAGTACTGGTTTACCGTAAGGGTCTTACAAAGGATGCAGGTGAACGGATGCACAAGGCGCGACGCTGGGGAGGGGCGCGGAGCTTCCACGCCCTCTGCGGGTACACTACCCTCCAGGAACCTCTCGTGGGCCCACCGGAATCTCCCGAAGCCCTGTCCTTTTGGGTGTGGAGGCTTCACTACCCAGTCGTGATTGGTTAAACCATTGGCCATTGCTGGTGGGCTCAACCTTCGGCCCTGCCCCTCCCCAGAGGGTGGAGGTGGAGATGAAAGTCCCAACCCCCTAATCCTGCCTTGGGCTTTCCCACGCCAGTCCCTTCCTGAAGTTTCCTAGGGGCCGCCAGCTTCGATCACTTATTAGCATACAGAAGACATATAATTTTTTTGAGTTGGAGTCTCACTCCGTCACCCAGGCTGGAGTGCCATGGCACGCTCACGGCCACCCCAGCGTCAACCTGCTGGGCTCCAGCGATCCTTCCACCTCAGCCTTCCAAGTAGCCGGAACTACAAGCATGCTACCACGTCCGTCTAATTTTTTGATTTATTGTAGAGACAAGGTCTCGCCAAGTTGCCTGGGCTGGTCTTGAACCCGCGGGCTAGGCAATCCACTCGCCTCAGCCTCCCAAAGTCCTGGGATTACAGGCTGAGCCACAGAGCCCGGCCATCACTTTGGAGAGTCCAGGGATCTTAGGAGCTGTGTGCCAAGAGAGGGTGACAGACACCAAATAGATATTTCACAGCGTCACAGGGAGCCCAGTCCAGAAGACCATGGGTTTGAGGGCAAGCGCAAAGAGGCAGAATGGAACCGTAAGGCTTTCTTCCCCCTCCATCTTGCTGGTGGGAATGTGGACATGATGGTCAGAGCCTGCCTGAGGAGTCATATGGTGCCAAGGATGTTGAAGCAATAAGACAGGGGACCAGGTCCCTGACATGAAGTGCCATGCCGCCCTATGTATCTTTCAATAAAAGAGAAATATGCATCTCTTCTGTCAAACAACTATTATAATATGCCTTCTGTGCCATATCACCAACTGGAATCCTAACTGATAAGGCAGTATATTTGACGAATGAGTGGTAGAGACCAAATCAGTGGCTCATGCCTGTAATCGAAGCCGAAGCAGGCAGATTGCTTGAGCGCCCAGGAGTTTGAGACCAGCCTGGGTAGTGAAATCTCGTTTCTACAGTAAGTAAGTAAGTAAATAAATAAGCCAGGCATGGTGGCGCGCACCCGTAGTCCCAGCTACTCGGGAGACTAAGCCGGAAGAATCGCCTGAGCCCGGAAGGTTGAGGCTGTGGGGAGCCATGATCTTGACCAAATACAAATAAAAAATAACAAATAGCAGTACCACCTTCCCAGCTGCCGATACCAGAAATCAAGGGACCTTCCTCTTCCACAGACAACTGAATCTCGCCAACTCTGCCTATTAATCACTTCTGTTTCTGTCTTCTCTTGGCCACCTGTACAGTTCCACCCTGGTATCTATTCTTCTACTCTGCCGCCTAAGAGATCTTTGCAAAAGCAGAACTCATCCTGTCACTGCTGTGCTTAACTTTCTAGAATGTTCTATGAATTTTACAGAGAAGTAGGCCCTAAGACCTGCAGGCTTTGGCCCTTGTCCACTTCTCTGCACTCCCTGTGGCCATCCTGTCTTTCCCTGGAGGCCTTCCAGCATGCAGTTCTCTCTGCTGAAGACACTCCCATCCCCCACTCACCCCAGCTTCCTCATCAAACATCAGGACTCAGCATAAGTGCACTTAGCCATGGTAGCTGTCCTGGAATCCTCTATACCTCCTTAGAAACCCTCTTGGCCCCTCCATAAATTTATTTATTTTATTTTATTTTTTTTTGAGTTGGAGTCTCACTCTGTCGCCCAGACTGGAGTGCAGTGGCCGCTCCCAGCCACCGCAGCCTCGACCTGCTGGGCTCCGGCGATCCTTCCGCCTCAGCCTTCCGAGTAGCCGGGATTACAGGCACGCGCTACCATGCCCAGCTGATTTTTTTGATTTATTGTAGAGATGAAGTCTCGCTGCCCAGGCAGGTCTCGAACCCGCGGGCTCAGACAATCCACTCACCTCAGCCTCCCAAAGGCGTGGGATTACAGGCTGAGCCACTGAGCCCGGCTCATAAATTTATTTTTAAATAAATGAATCACCAGGTGCTGTGGCTCGTGCCTGGAATCCCAGCACTTTGGGAGGTCGAGATGGGAGGATTGCTTGAGCCCAGGAGGGCGAGGCCGCAGGGAGCCGTGATCGCACCACTGCACTCCAGCCTGGGGGACAGAGTGAGACCCTGACTCAGATAGATAGATAGATAGATAGATAGATAGATAGATACCGATAAACAAATATCATGCATTTAATTAAATAGTAACCTACTCAGGTGTGTTATTATTTGCCAGCCTGAATGCTCTGGGAGGGCAGAGGCTGCATCTTCTCCTTCACTTCTGTGGCTCTAGTGGCCAAGTACCATGCACCTGCATTACCCCTCAGAAAGAGGAAGCAGGCCGGGCTTGGCTCAATCTGTAATCCCAGCACTTTGGGAGGCCGAGGCGAGTGGATTGCCTGAGCCCGCGGGTTCGAGACCCGCCCAGGCAACTTGGCGAGACCTCATCTCTACAATAAATCAAAAAATCAGCCGGGCGTGGTAGCGCGCGCCTGCAGTTCCAGCTACTCGGAAGGCTGAGGCGGAAGGATCGCCGGAGCCCAGCAGGTCGAGGCTGCGGTGGCTGGGAGCGGCCACTGCACTCCAGTCTGGGTGACAGAGTGAGACTCCAACTCAAAAAAAAAAAAAAAAAAGAAAGAAAGAGGAAGCACAGTGTGTGCATCCTTTTGTATTTGACTTCTCTGGATTAATGTTCACTATGTGAGCTCCATCCACATGGTTACGCATAGCCACAGTTCATTCCATCTCATGGCTGTGGAATACTCTATTTTGCAAGTATTCCACAGTGTATTTACCCATTTTGCTGGGGACAGTTGCCTTATATTTGAATCCCAATAAAATCTCTTGCGTTGGAGGACACCTTCAATTATTTAATTCTGAATCACAACATGGGGTTTGAGGAAGATCCACTCACCTGAAATGGCTTAATCAATGCTGGTTTGCAATACTTAGAGAGGTCACCTGACAGTTGGCTTACTAAAAGGAAAAGGAAAAGAAAGGAAGGAGGAAAAACAAAGAAAAAAGAAAAAAGGTGGGCACGGTAGCTCTCACCTGTAGTCCTAGATCCTGCGGAGGATCACGTGAGCCCAGGAGCTGGCAGTGAGCTATGATCACATCACTATACTCCAACCTGGGTAACAGAGTAAGACCTTGTCAAAAAAAAAAAAAAGCCGGGCTCAGTGGCTCAGCCTATAATCCCGTGCTTTGGGAGGCTGAGGTGAGTGGATTGCCTGAACCCACAGGATCGAGACCCGCCTCGGCAACTTGGCGAGACCTCATCTCTACAATAAATCAAAAATTAGCCGGGCATGGTAGCGTGCGCCTGTAGTTCCAGCTACTTGGAAGGCTGAGGCGGAAGGATCGCCGGAGCCCAGCAGGTCGAGGCTGCGGTGGCCGGGAATGGCCACTGCACTCCAGTCTGGGCGACAGAGTGAGACTCCAACTCAAAAAAAAAAAAGGCCAGGCACGGTGGCTCAAGCCTGTAATCCCAGCACTTTGGGAGGCCAAGTCGAGAGGATTGCCAGAGCTCAGGGGTTCATGACCAGCTTGGGCAACTTGGTGAGATCTCCTCTCTACAATAAATCAAAAAATAACCCCGGGTGTGGTAGCATGTGCCTGTAGTTCCGGCTACTTGGAAGGCTGAGGCGGAAGGATTGCCGAAGCCCAGCAGGTCGACGCTGGGGTGGCCGTGAGCGTGCCACTGCACTCCAGCCTGGGTGAGAGTGAGACTCTAACTCAAATTTTAAAAAAAGAAAAAAAGAAGCAAAGAAATTTAACCAAGATTGGGTCATTATCCCTAGTTCTGACACAAATACTGAATGTTGTTGTGAACAACACTTTTTAATTCTTTTTTTCAAAAACAACACAGTGGTTCTGTTTTGCAGGCCACAAATGGATGAAGAAAGAAGGAATGAAGGCTGGGCACGGTGGCTCATTCCTGTAATCCCATCACTTTGGGAGGCAGAGGTGAGAGGATTGCCTGAGCCCAGGGGTTCGAGAACAGCCCGGGCAACTTGGCGAGACCTCATCTCTACAATAAATCAAAAAGCTAGCAGGGCATGGTGGCACACGCCTGTGATTTCAGCTACTTGGAAGGCTGAGGCAGAAGGGTCGCCTGAGCCCAACAGGTCAAGGCTGCAGTGGCCTGGGCAACAGAGTGAGATTCCGACTCAAAGAAGAAGAAGAAGAAAAAAAAAAAGAAAGAAATGAAGGAAAGGGAGAACCTGTAGTTTTGGATAGAAATTTTCCTAAAGAAAGTCTTGCAACTTGCCCTGGGGTGTTGTGTCAGGTGACCTAGTATAGTACCTGATCACTCAGGTCAAAGATGTGTGGGAAGTCTGAATATGATGGGGTCGTGGCAGTGCAAAGGGCAAATACAATCTAAACTAACACTATGATCCCCAGGCTGGTCTCAAACTGCTGACCTCCAGTGATCCCCCTACCCCTGCCTGACTGGATAGGACTACAAGCGTGCGCCACCGTGCCCAGCTATGCTACTTCTGTGGCATGTGCTATATAGGTAACTGATGGTCCACAAATTCTTTAATGCCCCTCCTTTCAAGTAACGGAACCACATTCTCTTCTCTTCTCTTGCATGTGGGCTGAACTTAATAACTGATGGTTAGAACAAAGCAGGCATGATGGAAACTAGGTCATAAAGCACTGTGGATGTCTGGTTGCTCTGTCTCTTTTTCTTTCTTGAGTCAGAGTCTTACTGCCACCAGGCTGGAGTGCAGTGGCATGCTCACGGCCATCGCAGCCTTGACCTGCTGGACTCAGGTGATCCTTCCACCTCAGCCTTCCAAGTAGCTGAAACCACAGACACGCGCCACCACGCCCAGCTACTTTTGTGATTTATTGTAAAGACAAGGTCTCAGCAAATTGCCCAGGCTGGTCTCAAACCCCTGGGCTCAGGCAATCCTCTCGTCTTGGCCTCTCAAAGTGCTGAGATTACAAGTGTGAACCACTGCACCCGGCTTGCTCTGACTCTTGGTCACTAGGTCTGGGGGAAGTCAATGGCCATGTTGGGAGTTGCCCTATGGAGAGGTCCACGTGGTGATTTCTGGAAGCGGAAACAGAGGGCAGTGAGGAACTGAGGCCTCCCAACAACTGCGGGATTCTCCAGCCCTTTGGCCCTGCTTCCCTGGTCTGCATTGAATGTTCTAGGTCTAAAACTTCAAGGTAGCCATAAAAGGTGTCTAGCGACTTTCTCATTAAGAAAGCATGGGATTATTTTACATTTGGCCGTATAGGATGTCTCCTTCAACGAATGAATGGAAGAATGAATGAATCTGGACTTAAAAAAGGACAGACTTTGGAGGAAAGATTGGAGATGGAAGGACCCAGTGGCAGAGGCCAGTAAGGGTGCTATTGCCACTGTCTCACAGGGAAGATGGAAGCCACGGCCCAGGCCGAGGCTGTGGGGAGTGGACAGAAGGAGGATGCTGATAATCAGAGGGACATTGTAGAGCAGATGTTTTCCCTCATGGACCCCTTTGCCAGTCTGATAAAGCTTCTGAGCCCCTTCTCAGAGTAATGTTTTAAAATGCATAGAGGAGGCCAGGCATAGTGGCACATGCCTATGATCCCAGCACTTTGGAAGGCCAAGGAAAGAGGAATGCTTGAGCCCAAGACCAGCCTGGGCAACATGGCGAGACCTCGTTTCTATTTTTAAAAAAATCAAGAAATTAGCCAGGCATGATGGTGCATGCCTGTGGTCCTAGCTACCTGGGAGGCAGAGGAGGAAGCATCGCAGAAGCCCAGGAGGTGGAGGCTGCGGTGAGCGGTGATCGTGCCACTGCACTTCAGCCTGGGAGACAGAGTGAGACCCTGGCTCAAAAAATAAAGAAAATAAAATACACAGAATAAAAGACTAAGATTACAAAGGAAACCACAATACAGTTATGAAAATACTGAGAAAAAAAAAACTTCCGCAGATGTGTGATATAGCCATGTGGCCACAAATCTTTTGACATTTCTCCCATAGAGAGGTGGGGTCTAGGACCCCTTCCCTCGTATCTGAGCTAACCTTAGTAAGGAGGTTTACGTGAGCAATAGAACTGGCAGAAGCCACATTCTGGAACTTCTAAAACTAGGCCAAAAGAAGCCTTGCAGCTTCTTCCTTGTTGGTTGGAGCACTCTTTTGGGACTGTGAGTTATCACGTAAAAAATCTGGCTATCCAGAGGCTGCCATGTCAGAGGGAAGGGAAGACAGAGAGAAGCCAGGAGAACATTGGATGCAGGCCAGGGCTGCAGGGCCGAAGGGGCTGGAGTATCCCGCAGTTGCTGGCAGGCTTCAGTTCCTCACTGGCCTCACTTTCCCCCTCCATAACGACCACATGGGCCTTTCCACTTGAAGAAAAGACAGACAGAGGTCAGGAGATTGCCTAGAGGGACAGACAGACTGAGATGCCCAAGGAACCCCTGGTCACTTGGGTCATCCCATCTGAGCCCTCTGACTTTGCCTGGGGCAGGAATGAGGCATTCTGCCCAGCATTCCCCAAACCTCAGGTCCAGGAGCAAAGAAATGATGACTGCTGTTATCAGTCACTGGATGTTGGGGGTAATTTGCTACATGGCATAGATAGCCACAACACTAATGGATGTGCAAAGACTCTCTAATTATCACTTGAATAACAAGACCTAGCAGCAAGCCTAATACATATCAGAAGTTTGAACCAGTGATGAGTGCAATCAATATGCTAAGCTATCAGTATCAACTGTTATGTGGTTTGAAAGGATCTGATTTTGAATGGTGACAGTCACGGCATGACAGAAGGAGATGCGGAACTGCAGTTAAAGGTTAATGAGAAGAAAAATGCAAATATTTCCCATTCAAGTTCATAAGTCCCCAGAATTCCATCTACGGATCCCGAGTTGAGAAACTCTATTTTATTTTATTTTTACTCTTTGTGTTTTTGAGACGGAATCTCACTCTGTCTCCCAGACCAGAGTGCAGTGGCACGATCATGACTCAAAGCAGCCTCTCGCTCCTGGGTCAGGTAATCTTCCCGCCTCAGCCTCCCGAGTAGCTGGGACTACAGGCATGCACTACCACGGCTGGCTGATTTTTTTTTTTTTTTTGTAGGGACAAGGACTTGCTATGTTCCCCAGGCTGGTCTTGAACTCCTGAGCTCAAGCAATCCTCCCGCCTCGGTCTCCTAAAGAGCTGGGATTACAGGCATGAGCCACTGTGCCCGGCCAAGAAGCCCTATTTTAGAGAGAAATCGGGGCATCCCTTTGATGACTGATTCTGTCCTTCTTAAGAATTCAGTGAAGCTGCCTTTATAGACAGCTGAACAGACTGTATTTTTTAATGTGTAACCGGAAGCTTTAAAAATACCCCTCCTTTGATTCTCCTCCCTGCTCCCTGATGTTCTTTCTCATTCTTTCTCTGTGGCTTGTCTTCCTGTCCCTCGGTGTTCTCCACTCCCCTCCAGCCTGACAGCCCAGCAGGTCAGGCCCCTGGGCCTCTGACCGGGACTCCCTTTGGGAGGTTCTCTCAGCTCTCAGTCCCGCCCGATGTCCCCCAACACCCATCCACAGCTCAGCTTCCTGAGGGAGCTTTCGAGAACACAAATGTCCCCGTGTCCCTTCCAGCTCTGACTCCCAAGCGGATACTGGTGAGTAAAGGGGAGAAGACGCTTCTCTGATGGGGCATGCTGGCGGCTGGCCCCTTGTTCCTGCTCACTGGTCATGGGCAAGTCTTTCCTCAGTTCCCCAGGGCACAGGCTGCTTCCAGTCTCTCTGATTTGGTTTTGGCATTTCCCCTCTCTCTGAACCCCTTCCTTCACCCATCCCCAAGGCTCACGTGGACTTCTCTGTGAAGACAAGGCTCACCTTATCTCCTCTGGGAAGCTTTACCCCAGCTCTCTCCACCCTAAGCGCTTCTTCCCCATGGGCCCACCCACTCTATGGAAAGGTGGACTCGTATCTTTGACACATTTCATTGAAGGACTGCACATGTACAGAAAAGTGAAAGTATCGTAAGTGTATGACTCAACGGATTTTTATAAAGCGGAGACTTGTTGCACTCATACATAAGCAGCACCCAGATGAGGGAACAGAACATTCCCAGTCACCCAGGGGTGGCCCCAGGCTGCCTCCCGTCACCACACCCTTCCCCACAAAGAGCAACCATTCTCCTGGCTTCTGATTGCACAGGTTAGCTGGGCCTGGGTTTAAACTTCATCTACGTGGAATCATACCGTTTGTGCCTTTTTTTTGAGCCGGAGTCTCACTCTGTCACCCAGGCTGGAGTGCAGCCACCGCAGCCTCGACTTGCTGGGCTCAGGCGATCAGTCTGCCTCAGTCTTCCGAGTAGCCAGAACTACAGGCGCGCGCAACCACGCTCAGCTACTTTTTTGATTTATTGTGGAGACAAGGTCTCGCCAAGTTGCCCAGGCTGGTCTCGAACCCCTAGGCTCAGGCAATCCTCTTGCCTCCGCCTCCCAAAGTGCTGGGATTATAGGTGTGAATCATGGCCTGCAAATCAACTCAAATCCTTTGTAGAAGAACATCACAAACACACACACACACACACACACACACACACCCCTTCCCCTTTTCTGTCTGAGCTCACAAAAAGAGTGGGACTAAGTCACTCGAATATGGCAGGATCTATCGACTCCTTTTACGAAGAAGAGACACTACAATGTCCCTTCTCTTGGAACAGGAAACAACCTGAGTCATTTAGGTCACACTCCTAATATTTTAACATTTCAGTTATTGAAAAATACCGATGCAAAGAGAAAGGAAGCGACTTTATCTTTCGGAAACTCTTCAGGGCATACCTACAGGAGATTTACTCTTCCAGAGCTGAATCATCCTAGTTTTTGGTCTTCACACTGTCGGTGACTTCGTTTAAGGTATGAATGTGTGTTTTGTTTCATTTTGACTCTACCACCAAGAATGGTTCCTCTCTGTAAGTAAAAATGCTAATGAATTCCTACAAGGCTCTGACTTTCGCCTGCAAAGTGATCAAAAGAACTATTTAAAACTGCTTTACTGTTTCTGCAAGTTTAGCATCACTGCTTTTGCCGGCAACTTTATTTTGCTATACGTGTTCACTCTTTTCTCTCACTCCCAGCAATGGGATTTAGATTACTCCTTGTGATTTTTAGAAAACGGTTCTCAAGATTGAGAAAAATAGGTGAGTGTTTTGCTTTGGAGGTTGGAAGAGGGACAGCTACCCCCCTGAACAAAATAGAACTATGTTTAGTGTTATTACACTGGCTTAGAGTTATGTCCAAATGCAGGACTGACTCTTGTATTAGTTTCCTGTTGCCTAACAAACCACTCCATAATTCAGTGGCTTGAAATAGCAGATATTTATCTCAGAGCTCTTGTATTGGTCAGGAGTTCCGGAGGAGCTTAGCTGAATGGTACTGGCTCAGAACCTTGCATAAGATTGCAGTAGAGATGTTGGCTGGGGCTGCAGTCATCTGAAGGTTCGACTGGGGCTGCAGGAGTTGTTTCTAAGATAGCTCATGCAGTGACTGTTGCCAGGAAGCCTCAATTTTGACACATGGCTCACTCCATAGGGCTGCTTGAATGTCTCTATAGCATGGCAACTTGCTTCCCCCAGATAGCAAGGAGGAAGTCAGCCATGCCTTTTATATCCTAATAATGGATATCACACGCAGTCACTTCTGCCACATTCTATTCATTAGAAGTGAGTCACAGCTGGGCACGGTGGCTCAGGCCTGTAATCCCAGTACTTTGAGAGGTGGAGGTGAGTGCATTGCCTGAGTCCAGGGGTTCGAGACCAGCCTTGGCAGCATGGTGAGACCTCATCTCCACAATAAATAAAAAAACTAGCCAGGCATGGTGGCGCGTGCCATAGTTTCTGCTACTTGGAATGCTGAAGTGGAAGGATCGCCTGAGCCCAGCGGGCCGAGGCTGTGGTGGCCATGAGTGTGTCATTGCACTCCAGCCTGGGCAACAGAGTGAGACCCCTGCCCAAAAAAAAAAAAAAAAGAAAAAAGGAATGTGAGTCACTAAGTATAGCCCACAACTCAGGGTAGGAAAATTAGGCTCCACCTTTCTGAGGGAGGAGTATCATAGAACTTGTGGATGTATTTTAAAAGCACTACAGGTGGTAAGTAGGTTAATTGAGTCCAATCAAGTGTTGCACCAACATAGGTGGGAGCTACATATTTTCCTTCCATCAGGTGACAGAGCTGAGAGAGAGAAGAGGTTGGAAACGAGTCAGGTAAGGCTTTACCTTGAACTGGGAACCCGAAGTTCAGAAAAAAATTCCACCTAAAGGGTATGGCCTTGGTCTTCAGTTGTCATAGCAACTATATACAGGATAGAAAGGGCTCCATTGATATGTCTGGGGTGTAAGCAAATTCTCCCTGAATATTTGCAGGTCCCAAATCTTGCATCCTGTCCTCCAATTTACACCTAGCCACAGATACGACCTATATGAATTGATCAACGTTAAAGGATAATTTTCAAAAAAAGGCAAAACCACGATTTTCATACAAAGATAAAATGAACACAAGTCAAATATTTTGTGTATTATGTAGATGGGGGAATTAGATATTGCAACCGATTCAAAGAAAAATCCCAAGAACAGGCATATTTATAGATCAGGAATATCGAAATAAACTTGCACATGGATGCAAAATTGGTTTGGGGGTGGAAGTAGGGGTCCTCCCCTCTCCAGATAGAAGTTATTTGCTTGTCTAGAGGCAAGAAGTATCCACATGCAATTAGTTATCTACACTCCCAGAGTTGCAACATAGCCGAGTCAAAGACAAAGGCTCATATCCCTGTAGGTTCAGACAACCCACCCCACACCCCCGCAGCATTCCACTGAAAACATAGCCGGTAATCTCTTTTGCTTATTCCAAAGCCTTAAATTTTTCCTTACATCAAGTAACCTCAGCTCCCTTGAGATGGCAAAACACATTCTTCAGAGGGTGTCCTTTTAACCTTGGGAAGGTTGAGAATTGAATATGGAGAAGATGAAATGAATCAAATATACTGTAGTGATATTTCAGTGTTAAGTTCAGGAACAATCTACGTATGTGATTTAATTTCCAGTGTTTATGAACACTTTGAGGGTATTAAAGAATCTGACAGATTAGCCATATGGATCCAACTTAAAATTGTGTAAAACTTGTGATTTTAAGGTAGAGGGAATTATAATTTGACTTAGAAAGCAGAGTTGTCATGTTTAAGACAACTGGTTATTAGCGATATTTACACATTTAATTATTTGATTTGCAAATGTTAAGTCCTTGGGAAGGTTTTGCTTATTAGGGTCATGAGTTTGTCCATTCAGGCATTTGAATGCTTAAAAAGATGGTAAAACAAATTCTCTCTCTCTCTCTCTCTCTCTCTCTCTATATATATATATATATGTTGCATTCTAAAATGTTTAGGAAAATTTAGCTGAATTGGTAAATTGGTGGGATGGTTTAAGAGCACTTAGTCTGTTTGACTTGACTTGATTGAGCCTTCATCAAAAACCCTCCTGAAAATATTTGCTCTATCCTTATATAAAAATAACAAGGTTAAACCGGGCTCAGCCTGTAATCCCAGCGCTTTGGGAGGCCAAGGTGAGTGGATTGCCTGAGCCCACGGGTTCGAGATCTGCCTGGGCAACTTGGCGAGACCTCATCTCTACAATAAATCAAAAAATTAGCCGAGCATGGTAACGCGCACCTGTAGTTCCGGCTACTTGGAAGGCTGAGGCGGAAGGATGGCCGGAGCCCAGCAGGTCGAGGCTGTGGTGGCTGGGAGTGGCCACTGCACTCCAGTCTAGGTGACAGAGTGAGACTCCAACTCAAAAAAATTAAAAAATCTGGAACTTTGATAAATTAATAGCAACTTAAAGTCCAAATGTAAATGGTCTTTCCTAGACACACTCACATAAATTGCTAGAACTGCAACGAACTCCCATTGATAGTTGAGAGAAAAGAGATGTGGACCAGGTGTGGTGGCTCATACCTGTAATCCCAGCACTTTGGGAGGTGGAAGAGAGAGGATTGCCTGAGTCCAGGGGTTCGAGACCAGCCTGGGCAATTTGGTGAGACCACATACAATTAAAAAAAAAAATTAGCTGGGCGTGGTGGCACGCATCTGTAGTTTCAGTTACTTGGAAGACTGAGGTGGAAGGATCACCTGAGCCCATCAGTTAAGGCTGCAGTGGCCATGAGTGTGCCACTGCACTCCAGGCCTGGGAGACAAAGGGAGACTCCGACTCAAAAAAAGAGAGAGATGGAAGAAGGTCAAAGTGGGATGGGACCTGAAGCCAAAAATGAAGTCACGTATTCTATTTTCTTTTAAAATGAAATATGACGGAGTGTAGTGGTTCACACCTGTAATCCCAAGTCTTTGAGAGGCTGAGGCGGGAGGATTGCTTGAGTCCAGGAGTTTGAGAGCAGTCTGGGCAACACAGTGAGACCTTGTCTCTACAAAAAATTAGCCAGGCGTGGTGGCACCAGCCTGTACTCCCAGCTACTCAGCAGGCTGAGATGAGAGGATAGCCTGAGCCCAGGAGGTCGAGGCTATGGTGAGCTGTGATCGTGCCATTGCACTCCAGCCTGGGTGACAGAGAAAGACTGACTAAAAAAAGAGAGAGAGAGAGAGAGAGAGAAGACAAAAGAAATATGGATCACTTTTAAACTACTAGCCCCCAAATCTCTGACACACTTCCCACTGATAGGTGTCAGGGATGGGCTTATGTTCTCTCCCCCTTGGCCCCCTTGAGTCTGTTCTCTATGACTGCCTGCCCAATAGAATATGGCATACATGACACCATCATAAAGGTAGATAGGGTGCTGTCTTAATACCTGTGACAAGCTGGGTGCGGTGGCTCATGCTTGTAATCCCAGCACTTTGGGAAGCGGAGTTGAGAGGGTTGCCTGAGTGCAGGGGTTTGAGACCAGCCTAAGCAACTTGGTGAGACTGTGTCTCTACAATAAATCAAAAAATTAGCCAGGCGTGGTGGAGTGCCCATAGTTCCAGCTACTTGGAAGGCTGGGGCAGAAGACTGTCTGAACCTAGCAGGTTGAGGCTGCGGTAACCATGAGGCTCCGACTCAAAAAAACAAAAACAAGCCGGGCTCGGTGGCTCAGCCTGTAATCTCGTGCCTTTGGGAGGCTGAGGTGAGTGGATTGCCTGAGCCCGCGGGTTCGAGACCCGCCTGGGCAACTTGGAGAGACCTCATCTCTACAATAAATCAAAAATCAGCCAGGCGTGGTAGCGCGTGCCTGTAATTCCGGCTACTCGGAAGGCTGAGGCGGAAGGATCGCCGGAGCCCAGCAGGTCGAGGCTGCGGTGGCCGGGAGCGGCCACTGCACTCCAGTCCGGGCGACAGAGTGAGACTCCAACTCAAAAAATAAAAATAAAAAATAAAGAAAATAAAAAAACAAAAATCCCAAAGCCAACCAAACAAACAAACAAATGCTACGATCAAGCCTGGGAGGTCTAATCGGATATTTATGTCCTAAACCCTCCAAAGCAACAGAGGCTAAAAAGGCTTAGGAGAATCTTTTTTTATTTTTATTTTTTTTAGTTGGAGTCTCACTCTGTCTCTCCCGGCCACCACGGCCTCGACCTGCTGGGCTCCGGCGATCCTTCCGCCTCAGCCTTCCAAATAGCTGGAACTACAGGTGCGCGCTACCACGCCCGGCTAGTCTTTTGATTTATTGTAGAGATGAGGTCTCACCAAGTTGCCCAGGTGGGTCTCGAACCTGCAGGCTCAGACAATGCACTCAGCCTCCCAAAGCGCGGGATTATAGGCTGAGCCACCGAACCCAGCTTAGGAGAATCTTTCAGTTGGGTAGGGGAGATTCCCCCCAAAATCTACTTCCAGGCTCAAGCTTTAAGCAACTGGCAGCTTCCATTTCTTCTCTCTGGGGATGCATATTCTTGGCACCCAGCCACCATGCTGTGAGGGAGCCCAAGCCACGCTGTGGAGAGGCCCACACGGAGAACCAGAGCCAGCAATAACTTGCCAACCGTGTGTGAGCCATCTTGAAAGTGGAGTCGCAGTTGAGCTGCCCCAGCTGACAGCATGGAGCCGTGGTGAGTTGTCCTGCCAAGCCCTGCCCAGCACGCAGATTCTTGACCAAAATCAATTATTATTGTTGCTTTATATCACTAAGCTTTGGGGTTACTTTATGCAGTAATAGATAACCAAAAGAAGATGTGACTTAGACCTAGTAACATGCACAAAAGTTAAATGTTCAGCCTGACGAATTTTTTACATAGGTATAAAACCGCGTTAGGTGTAAAACCACATTATCCAGGTTAGGTATAGAATATTTATATCGCCCCAGAAAGTTCCCCAAACAGCTTCTCGAAATACTACCCAGGCACCTGAACCATGAGTCCACAGCTCTGGGGGACTCAACATTTATTTCTTCTCAGCGAGGTTTCCAAACTTGACTGAATTAGAGCCATTCTGTTCGGCATCCATCGATGAAATAAAAACAGGCTCTGATGTGTAGGCCAAAAAAGAGTGAAGGCTCACATGGAAGACAACCAGACTTCAGTCTGTAACCTCTGGGAAGCAGGTCAGCAGGAAAATGAGCTGATCTGCTCTTAAATCTCCCATCAGCAGAGTCACCTCGTAAAATGCAAGTGCACAGGGTGCGGTCTTAATACCTGTGATCGGGCCTGTGAGGCCTAATTTGATATTTATGTCCTAAACCCTGTCCAAAGTAACAGAGGTCAAAAAGGCTTTGGGGAACCTTTAAGCTGGGGGGAGGAGACCCCCCAAAATCCACTCAGTCAACTGCTTTACTTCAAACTGGGGGCTGATTTCCGTTCATCATACTTGGCTTAATTGCCCGGGAGCAGCCTTTCCTCTGGCTGGGAGCAGGAATTTTAAGGGGCTCCTGATGAAGCAGGTCCCTGTGACCAAACGTTAGTGTTAGCTTCGAGTAAAGGCTTCGAGTAAAGGCTGGCTGAGGTGGTAACCTTCCTCAGTCCTCTTCTTCCTGGAGACCCAAGTTCCAGGCCTGCCTGTGATCTCCCCAGGTAGGAACCCGAGTTCCTCCACTAAATAGATTTTCCTTTTGTTGTCACATTAATTTGCAACTCATTAATAGTGACAGAAGTGAGGTACTGCACCGATGCCATTTGCATATTCATGAGTGACTTATTATTAAACAAATAAGATTTTCCTATCTTCGAGAGCACCCAAAGTAAGGCTGAACAGTACATTACACCGGCCCGATGCTTTATTCTCTCTTTAATATGTTAATAGATGCAGTTGATTTCTTTAAGTAAATACGCATCTATAAAACACCACGTACTTTATAAAAAAGAAATCATTTAAATAATAATCCATTAGCAAAGTTGGCAACAATTTTAGAGGAACAACCCATTAATACCAACGCGTGGGAATCAATTTGCGAATTTTAACTCGGTTGGGTGGTGGGTTGCGGACGACCGAGGAGGAGGCCCTTCCAGAGTGTGTGCGAGCTTAAAAAAATATTTTAATGAGTTCCGGAGACAAGGACCCGAATCCTTTGCGCTTTTCGGGTGCCAGCTCCCAGTAGGTCGAACACTGCTGGAGTCCTCATCCGGATCAGCGTTTCGCCGGTGTCCGCGGGGACTGGAGTCGCGGGCTGAAAGCAGGCCCGCCCGCCACGTCGACCCCGCGGCTTTCACGGTGCGCAGCGGCCCCCCCATTCGCAACGGGTTAAGGGAGTGGGGGCGGGGCCCGGTCTCCCGGCGAGGCGCCCCCACCGGGCTGGGACTGGTGCCCTCCCCTCTTGCCCCCCGCCCCCGGCTCGGGTTTCGTCACAGCCGGTTCTTTCCAGCCGGGGTCAGGGTGGGCCCCCCGCCGGCCCCTCCCGCGGCAGCACGGAGCGCGGGGCCAACCGCGCACCCTTATCTCGGCCGAGTCAGACACTCGCCGCGCGGAATCTGTTGACATTTACTATTGTTCGCAGGAGTCCGGAGCGCGGGGCGGGGGCGGGCGGGCCGAGGCGAGGCGAGAGAGGGCGGCGAGTGTGGGGCCGGCGGTCGGCGTGTGTGTGTGTGTGTGTGTGTGTGTGTGTGTGTGCGCGTGCGTGTGCGCGCGCTCGCTCGCGGAGGGGGGAGGGGCCGCCTTCACGGAAAATAAAAGTGGCCGGCGGGCCCGGAAGCTTCCAAGCCGGCTCACCGGCCCACGCCGGGAATTGAGGTGGGGGGGGTGCGCAGGAAGGAAGATAGGGCAGCCGGCGGTGGGGTCCGCGGGGATGGGGGTGGGGTCAGCTCCAGCCGCACGGCCCCCGGTGACCCGCAGGACACAAGTGCATTTGTGCCGAGCCGTGGCGGGGATTAAAGTGCCATACGGCCCGAGCGAGGGGGGCGAGGCGGGTGGAAAACAACTCCCCGCGCGCACAAAGCGCGCATTGTTCCAGCCACCTCCATTATGCCGCGCTGCAGCCAAGAGCCCGTTTCGCAACTGCCCTCCCGGCGCTCGAGCGCGCGCGTGCGCGCGCACCCCTCCCCCAACACGCACACACAGGAATCCGCCCGGGCCGAGGCCGGGTGGGTGCGCTCCGCCGAGGCTGGGAGGGGCCGTCGGGGCAGAGGGGGCGGCTCGCAGGCGTCTTTTTCAGCTCGACTGCTTGTCTGTTCAAGACTGGGCTTTTTCATGTCTTCCCTTCCTAATCTCCCCGGCACTTTTCCGTTTCTCCGGCTCCTCGAGCCTGCCCCGAGCGCACCCGGAGACTGGAGCTCCCAAGGAGAGGCGGCGACGGCGGGGGAGAGGGGTGGAGAGGGCGCGCTCTCAGCCGCTGTCACCCGAGGATCGCAGCCTCAGGCGCGTAGCGCTTGCCTGCTCTGCTGAGGACACGTGCGCGGGAGGAGCGGGGAAAGCATCCCTCCTTCCAAGGAGAGGCTCCCTGAGCGCCCCCTCCCCGGGTTCTCTGGCACTCCAGGATTACCCCCGGTCCGGAGCGGGAGCTGCGGAATCCCGCGCCACGCCGCCCGGCCTGCCCGCCCTTGCGTGCCAAGTGGGCCTGCTCGGCCGCCCCTACCCTAACCACGCCAGTGCCCGGGCCCTGTCCTCCGCCCTCCCCGGCGTTCACGGCCCTGGGTAGGCGCCCCGAGAGGAATGTAAGGCTCGTCAGTCTTTTAGGACCCCGCTCTCTCCCGGGAGCGGCGCGGGGTGGCGGAGGGAAGAGCCCCCGCCCCCGCCTGCCGTCGCGCCCTCCTGGTGGGCAGGTGGGGAGCGAAGGAGCCCGAGTGCGGCGAGCTAGCGCGGTCTGGTTTCCTTTACGTTTACAAGCTATAAATAAACTTCCCCTTGGGCGGATGCGCGCAGCGTCCAAGGGCTGCTTTCCGCCGAATCGGGCGGGTGGTTTACGATCTGGGCCGGGAGCTGGTCCTAGCGCGGCCCGAGTCCAGGGTGGGGCGCTGGCTCCGGGAGAGCTCAGAGGTCGGCCAGGAGTGGCCGAGTGACCCTCCTCTCCCCCGCGGGGCTAGGGCGCCTCTGCGCTGAGGCCCGAGGGTGGGGCTGGGTGATTTATGAGCCGTCACCCCAGCCCGCCCCTCCCGTTTCACTTGTTTTCCTCGTCTTCTCCTGCTTAAACGCGGTTCCCAAAGCCTCACCCCCCAACCCTGCCCAGCGACGATTTGGCAATTTCAGGCTGCCGAAGCGCCGGCCCCGGCCCCGGCCGGGCGCGTGTGCACAGGGCGTGGGTGAGGCCCTCGGCGCTTTCACCCCCCCGCGCCCCCGCCCGTGGCGGGGAGTCGGCCAGCCGAGCACGACCAGGCTGGGCAGCTGGGGCGGCCTTGGCCGCAGAGGCTGGGAGGAAGGGCTGGCCGCGCGGCTCCGGAAACCACGGTCTTGCCGGGTGGATCCCTGACCCTCAAGGTCACCGGGCGCGGGGAAACCGCCAGCCCACACCAGAGCAGAGGCCACCGCACCAGTTGGGACCAAACCGCAGGTCTCCACATGGCCTCTACCCGGGGGTGTGCAGCTCTGCAAGGAATTCCAGAGGTCTCGATCGAAGACATAGCGCGGAAGCCACCAGAAGTCCCAACGCTGTGTCCTCCATCAAAGGGGCGTCGTTTCGCTTGGCCTTGGTGGCCACACTGCCAGCACTGGGGTCCAGGCCTCCTCGAGTCTCCCGCACACGTGCGCGTGTGGGGGGGTGCTGGGGGCTAGTATACATGTATGGGCCTTGGGGAACAGTAAAAGGAGTGGGGTGTCTCTGGCAGCTGCTGCGGTCGTTTCCGCTGAGACTTGGGAGGCTGGGGAGGAGAAGCGGCCAGCCGAGTGGGCGAGACCCCGGCCTGGCTTGGGGAGGAGACGTCTTCCCGTCCCCAGGCTCGGTAGTGTGCGCCCCCGTCCCTCCCCTCTCCGCGCCCCGCCGGCCGCAGCCCCGCGGGCTCGCTCCTCAGCCTCGTGTTTGTTTAACCCTCAACCCCTCCGCGGCAGCTGCGGGCAGGATTCCTGGCGGCGCTAATCCTGGGGCTGGACCCCAACCCTGGTCGCCGGGAGCGCCCCTCCCCCTCCCGATCCTCGCCGCCGAAGGTCCCACGGTGCCGGCACCCCCGCCACCTAAACGGGCCAGGAGGCCGTCAGGAGCCGACAGAAGGGGACCCTTGGCAAGGTCCCCATTGTTCCCCGGGGGCTGGGAAGCTGACTCACGCTCTGAGCACAGAGCGATGCGGAGTGTTTTCTCGGCAGCCTTTACCCGAGTGCTTTATTTAGACAGGCTTTATTTACAGTACACATGTTTTCGGCTCGTTATTCTGGAGGCGGGAATGGAAACTGGGCAGAGCAGGAGTTCTCCCCGTCAGCCTCATGTTTGGTAGGGGTTGAGCCTCAGCGGAGTCGAAGGACCCCGCTTGCTGTGTTCTCTAGTGAGACTGTGTTGAAGAAAACAGTGAATGGGGTGGGAGTGGAGGGCGCTGGGGACACACGGGTTTAGTCCCTCCTACAGTGCCCACGCTTCTAAATGCGCAGCACGGCCGGCGGAGGGTGAGCAGACCTCAGGTCCATTTTGCAGCGTTCGGAGAGGGTGAGGGCCGCCGGTCACACACACCCCAATCAGTTTCGTGCTAACGGCTTCTTCCTCACCTGTCTAGACCTCCAGGCTCACCCGGATCTTGGGCTCTCTGGCTTCCCTGGCGGATCCTGTGAGGCCTCTTGAGTGAAGGTCACAGGCCAGCCAGGCAGCTGGAAGGCCCCTGGTTGCCAGCCTGCAGTCAAACCTGCTTTTTGGCAGCGGCTCAGTGAGTGGGGTGGTCCGGTTAGGGACTACAGGAAATTGTCTGAGCTAGATTAAATATTTTACAAAACCTTCGGGGGGCCTACGGTTGACTTGAAGCTGGCAATGTTAAACCAAACAAAAGTTAACGAGTTCTCTCTCCTGACTTTTTAGGTACAGTCCAGAGAAAACTGTGGGTAGCGCTCTTTAGAGGAAACGAGTTTAATGGTGTTTCCTCTCATTTTTCTCTGCATCGTTCTCCCTGCTGCTTGCAGAGCCCTCTAGCCTCTCTGGGGCTGGGGGAGCAGAAAGGCCTCTCGGGGTCTCTCTTTGAAAGGGCCGCAGCTGACTTGAGCTCCTCAGGCCACTGAATTCCATGCCTCAGCTGTTAACTTGCTTCTGACTGCTGCTTCAGCGCAGCCTCGAGGGAGGTGCATGGGCCTTAGGAACTCACGGGCCACAGTGCGGACACTGAAGGCCTCTTCTGCTGGCCTCTCCCTAGGGCAGCCCTCGAGGGAGAAAGGCCTGCCCTTCAGGAGTCAAGATCCAACAGCCTCTTCCTGGTTTACTCTCTTGAGTCTGTGGCTGCAAATCCTGAACTGCTTTCTGGGGTTTGTCTGCAGTGTTTCCCTCTCTGAACCCCATACCCCTTGGTCTGACCCCTGGCTTGCGTGCGACCTCTCGCTTGTACAGATGTCCGCCCCCTTCCTATATTCAAGTGGCAGTGTACAAGCTCTGCAGGCCAGAACTGAACTGTGGCCATGCAAGGGAAGGAGGCAGCTTGACCTTTGCTGGAAGGGAAGAAAAAGAGATTCACAGCTCGAAGTGCTGCAGGGGGACCCAGAACTGCACGGGGAGCTGCAGGCGTTGCCACAGCTCCAACAGCTCTAAGGGGAGCCTGTAAGAGGAAACCAGCTCTGGGAGGCGAGGGCGCTTCTGTGCGGGGTGTGTGTGCCCCAGCGAGATGCACAGGCTGCTGCGTGAGAGGAACTGCCTGGGGGAGTTGCGGCTGCTGCCAGTGCTGCTTGGGGGTGGGGGAGATGGGGGACAAGTTTGGGCTGCAGTGGAAGAAGGGGCCTTTGGAGAAGAAAGTTGCTAAAGGAAGCTGGCCACCTGGAGATGGCTCATCAGATCGGGGGACTTCCAAGCAGCTTAGGAAAGTACAGCCTAGAAAAGACAGCGCTGCCAAAGGGACACAGAGCCTGGAGCCTGGTTAGGTTTTTATTTTATTTTTAAAATAGAGACAGCAATTCACTATGTTGCCCAGGCTGGTCTTGAACTCCTGGCCTCAAGCGATCCTTCGGCCTCAGCCTCCCAAAGTGCTGGGATTACAGGCGTGAGCCACCACACCCGGCCTGGGTTTTGAAACATTAATATTTGAGGTGGTGTCTTTGAGACAGGACCTTCCCCAGGGAAACAGCAAGCCGTATACCTCCAAGTCCCAGGAGCCCCCTACTCAGAGCCAGCAACCCAGGCCCACCTAGGGTTTGTGTTGGGGTAAGGGGCTCCCGAAAGTGCAGCCCACCCTAGTCCCTTCTCAGGCTCTGGGGAGAGAATGGGCAGCGAAGGGGTGTGCCTGCTGTATACAGAGACAGCTGCCATTTGAGGATGGGGGTGGGGAAGGTGCTGCCTCAGCTTCGGTGCTGGAAACCATTGTTTGAGTCTGCACCCAGCGCTTCTCCAGCCGGGCTAATTCTCCACGTGTCCAATTTTCGTGTCTGAAAAAAAGCAGCAGCACAGAAACAAAACCATATGACAAGACTGGGCTGCAAACCTTGAAGAATCGAGAGGGTGGGGGAGGTGGCGGCTGGGAAGGGGGAGGGTACCTTGGGGGGTGGGGCGGCGCGCAGCTCAAAGTTTCGGCTATTTCCTACCCGATCTCACCTCTCGGCGGGCGTGCTCATCTGATGCAGTTCCAACTCCCTCAAACGATTCCGCAGCCCCAGCGCTTGCGGGAGTGTGGAATTACAGTCTGGAGGCGAGGCGCTGCCGTGACAGGCGTCGCACGGAGCCAGGGAGTGCGGAAGCGCAGGCCGGCAGCAGCGAGACCCCGGGCCGGCTCTGGGCCTCGGGGCTGTCCCTGAGCCGCGATCAGGCTCCCGGCCGCGATCGGCCCCCGGCGTCTAGGTACCCCTCCCTGTCTTGAGCAAAGAGGTCGGCCAACGCACACCCTCTGCAGGCTTGGGGTGGGGGGAGCCGAGGGACAGAGCTTCTCCCAGAAACCCTACCTCTCGGGGCGCGATGCCCCCTCCCCGAGATCCATTTCTTTAAAAAGTAGCCAAAGGGCCAAACCTTTAGCTACGAGTTGAGCCTTCCACCCCCCACCCCGCCCGAGTCTTCTCCGAGTTCTCTAAACCCGCGAGGCGCTTTAGGCCTGGCCTTCCCCCGCCCTCCCCCGCTTCCGCCTGTGCACGAGCCAGTGGCGGTCACTTCTGCGACTCTCTGGAGGCCGACGGCCAGGAGCTTTGTTCTCCCGGGGCTTCCCCCTCCCCCCCAAGTCATCCCCGTCTCCACACTTTATCTGCCCCCCCTTCCACGTCCGCGCACACAAACAACCCCGGCTCATAATCTCATTAGCATAGGCCTCGGTCTGGGTGACCGCGGGGCTCCCTGCGCGCCCGGGCGCAGCGTTCTGTTTCGCGGCAAGCCGGAGTTTCCATCACGCAGCGCCCGGGTCAGGGGCGGGGATGTTGCGGGACACAGTATTGGCTTTGGGGCAGCATCGGGGCAGGCCGGGAAGAGGAGGCCGCCTGGGGCAGCCGGAGCCGCGGGAGGAAGGCCCCTCCCAGCGCCCAGTTGCCGTGGTCCCCGGAGCAGATGGCAACTTTGTCTCCTGGTGTGCGCGCAGCGACTTTCAACACATTCAAAAGGCAGCGCTCAGGCTGTCGGGGAAGCCTCGCTGACATTCAGAACCGATTAAAGACCCGAGACGGTGCCAGGCGCAGTGGAGAGTTATGAATTAATCATGGGGGTTACCGATATCTGAGGCTCCCCAGGGCAGCCCCTCTATTATTAAGCAGCCCCCACTGCCCACTCCTGAACCCCCTCCCCCCGCCGCAAAGGGGTAGGCGCGGCGTCTCTTGCGCTGCTCCAATTAACAGCCACCCGGTAATGTGAAAAGTGTTTGCCCTGCCACCCTTGGTGCGGACTCAGGCCGGGCCGCTGGACCTGCCAGACGCATGAGGAGCAGCTCAGCCTCTGGGACAGGCTCGGGGCAAGCGCTGCGCTCCGACCCGGGCGTGAGGTGGAATGAGGCTCGCTCTTTGCCTCTGTGGCTCAAGGTCGGCTCCCTGCACCTCCGTAGGGAAGGCCCTGGCTAGTGGGCGACGTCGGGGGCCACCCACAGCTGGGTACATGTTCTGGGTCCCCGGAGCAGCAGCAAGCTGCGGTTTCGCGTTGTGGCTCTGGCAACGTTCCAGACATGGAAAAACGAGGTTCGTATGTGCTACGAAACTTCGCACAGTCCCTGGGCCTTCTAGGAGGCCCACTGACTGGAACCCCCATGTCCTAAGCAGCCTGGAGTCACCCTGAATGACCCGCACCCCTGGGAATCCGAGCACACATCTCGACCACCGACCCCGCTGTTCTGCGCATTGTTAAATCACGCACACCGTTCTAATCTCCCCTATTATTTCCCAGGCCTGCCTGGCCACAGATTTCTGCAAGACGGAGCAGGCTTCGGGTTCCTCCTGCTTCCAGAGGGGCCATAAAAAACAGATGGTCTCATTAGGAACAATTTATGCATATATATTTCGAAGAGTTCAGCAGAGCCGGGGTAGGTTTGCAGCCCCTGCGTCAGGCAAGAGCAAAATATCACCACTTGCAAATGTTTCCAGTTTGCAAAATAATGGCCTATCCAAAGTAGCTAAGCAACGAATTACTCAAACACTAGAAGGTTAGATGCCAATATTACCACATTCGTCGTGTTCCTTAAACCGTCCTCCTCCGCGGTCATTGGCTTTCGGAGGGAGGCTCCCGGGCCTCACACCCCTACGCCCGCGGCTTCCTTTCATGACTATTTCCAATCTCCAAGTCAAATCACTTATTAATTATAGAGGCAACTCGAGCAAACCCAATTACCCGTAGGCAGCCCTTCCCAGATGGGAAGTCTGTCTCGCACGGCTCCCACGGTGGCCCAATTTCTGGGGAGGCTTCTTTTGCGTCCGATTTCTTTTTGTCAGTGGTCCAACGCCGGCCCTGAATGTTTCCTCTCCCTGATTCCTCTTCCTGGAGGCAGCTCCATTTTCTTACCCTGTTCCCTTTCCTTCCTCGGAGGAGACATCCCCGCCCCTTAGGAGGCGCTGCCTTCAGGCTAAATTTACCGCCGCGCCAGGTTTAAGCCTTAGGCGTTGCAGACCTGGCGTAGGAATGGCGGAAACCGTAGACAGAGCCCTATTCATTTGCAGAGGCGGAAGGTTGAGTGATTCGCTCGGTTGGCTGCCCCTCGCCTCGTCCGTCCTCCCTTCAGGCCTAGCCGGTGGCATGGGCTCACCTCGATTTGGGAGATGTGCCCCAGGACTCGGCGGGGCTCAACTCTGGTCCGAAAAAGGCCACCTCACTTTTGTCATCACAGTTCTGACTATATGGCAATAATAATGCCAACCACCCGGCCCTTGTGGTAAGCATCTTACGTATACCTATATCTTCTTTAAACCTGCAGCCACACTTCTGTGGCCATCGTTCTAACCATTTTGCAGAAAAAAGAAACGGAGGTTACGCAACTTGCCTCAAATCCCGCAACTGGGTGAAATGAAGCCCCCAATCCAAAGCCTGAGTTTTCATTCACAGCTTCAAAGACACTTTCCCGAATAATATAAATCATGGAGGTGGGGGTCGGGTGACTGTTGACTCGCAGCACAGGACGCCTGGCAGCGCAAAGGCCTAGGTTTTAGGCAGGAGGCCCAGGCGTCTAGTTGGGACTAGGAAAGCACACCGGCAGGCCGCGGGAGAGTCCCGGGAAACGGGCGCACCTGGGATTTGGGGGCGCTAGGGGAGCTGTGTTGGCTAAGGGCAGGGTTGCGGGGCGAAGCGCGGCTGCTGGGGTCTGGCAGCGCGTGGAGCAGAGTCTTGCTGCCCTTCGCGGCCGCCAAAGTCGCTTCTTGGGCTGTGGTGCTCTTGGGACGCGCCGTGGGGTGCGCTGGACTCGCCCTGGCGACCTGGGGAGCGTGCGGGGACCCTCGGGAGGTCCTCGGAAACAGTTGGCCTTGGCCGCTTCCCGGGCGCCCTCGCTAAGATGGAGCCAGTAGTTCCGCGGAGGAGGGGAGGAGAGGTGAGGGGAGCCGGGAGAGGGATGCGCGGGCGAGCTGGTAACCGTCTGCAGCGAGGAGTGTAATTGCCCCTGTGACCGCGGGCGGCGAGGGCGGAGCGCCCGCCGGGCCTTCTCCCTCCCACTCCGCCGGCGGCGCGGAGCTGGCTTTCGGCTCAGAAGGCGGGGAGCGCCTCCCGGGCCTGGCCTCCCAGCGCAAGGCGAGGCCAGTCCTCGCCCCCGCCGCCTGGACAGCTGTCTTCGGCGCTCCCGCCTGGGGCCTCCCCTTAGCCCCCTGGCCCATTCAGGCAGCAGCTTCCCTCTTCTTTAGGGTGCGCCCTGGCCGGGGCCTGGGGCTGTCAGCTGCGCGCGGGTGGCCCCGCCGCCCCCTCCCCTGGAGAGCGGCGCTGAGGGGGCGCGGCAGCCAGCCTCGAGTGCCAGGTGGCCTCCGCGACCCTCCTCCCCACCCCCGGCCAGGGCTCACCCTAGAGCCGGCGCGCTTCGGGTCGCCCCTGGGCCAGCACAGCTCGGCAAGGCCCACTTGGGCTGGCTCGGCCGTAGGTCTCCGAGTCAGAAGGGATAAGGGACTTCGGGGCGGTCCCTGCGCCTCCGGATCTCCCCGTGACATCGGCGTGTGCGCTGTGACTTTTGGTGGGCTCCTGGCCGCGGGCCGGAGGTGGGGAGGGAGGCCGGGCCGGCCGGGGATTCCGGAGTTTGTAACCCGTGTAGTTTCTGGCTTTCACGGCTCGTTTGAAATCCTCCCACAGGAAGATGTCTGCCAAGGAGGCCTGCGCGCCTCGGAGCCCCGCGCGGCCACCCGGGCGTGTGCGTGTGCGGGATGTGTGTGTGCGTGTGCGTGCGCCACGAGACCGGGAAGGCACGGAGGGAGCCAGCCCCGCGCTTTCCCGGCGGCGGTGCTGCGATCGCTACGTGTGTCTCGAGGCCCGGCACCCTGGGCTCGCCCGAGCCCCAGTCCTGGCCCCGGCCCGGCCCCCCAGTCCCTCTAGCGCCTTCCTCCCTGCCCTCGAGGCAGGAACTGTTAACCCAGGTAGGTGATGGCGCCCCGGCGCCCGTCGTGCGTTGGTCTTTATACCTCGTGAGTTCAACACTAATGAGTTATGGGTTGGCCCACGAAAACATAATGTGTAAATTAGGAATTTAATGATGTGTAAGATTAAAAGCTGCGCAGGGTTGCATTTATTTAAGGCTGCCATCTTGTGTTCGCAGAGAAATTACTTGAACGACATTGACCCCCTTCGCCCGTAGGACTGGAAATGGCATGGGGGCGGGGGTGGGTTTTGGGGGTTCAGGGCGGTGGGGCTTGAGGCCCCTAGTGGATCTCACAGAGTAGGAGGAAGGCGAAGGCACGGTCTGGAATTGGGTGGGTCCCTTTGGGTGGGTCCCTTCGCAGGTAGTCTGTAAAGAGGCAGATTAAGCCCCCTTGGGCCCCTTTCCCTTTCCTGGGTCTAGGATCGGCAAGGTCCACAGGGGTTGTCGATTCCTGGGAAATACACTGCTCCATTCTGTCCTGGTGCCCTCTCACTTTGAAGGGTTTCATTCCAGAATTCAAAAGCAACCATTTAAAAATAGTTATTGTTATTAGCATTTATCCGTTTCCCTTCATTTGTCCAAGCTCAAGCTATAAGCCTTTGGTCTGCCCTCACTGAGATAAAACCCATCCTGTGAACTACCCAGGGATCCCCAGACTCGGGCGACTCTGGATCCTGAACCCTCAGGTTTGCAGAGACTCATCTCACTTTTTGTAGGATTGTATTCTCTTTTTACAAACTCTAGGGGAAATTGAAAGCAAAGATTCCCTGCTCTTGTACTGTGTCACTGAGTTTCCCTGCCCTGCGCTTGCATGCCTGGGCACAGACCAGCAGCCACCCCTACCTCAGTCCTGCTGATCCCTGATGATGTTTCTGGAACTAGGGAGATTTGTCTCCTGCATTTTTCTTTCTCCAAAGGGCTCCTGATGATGTATGTGCCTTGAGGCTTCCGTGCAGGTGCTCCTCAGACCTGGGGAGGCATGTGATGCCATCTTGGGATGTCACATCAGAATGGCCATCAGGCCAAGCCTTCCATCTGGTTCTGCTGCTAGGGTGACCTGCAGATGGGATACTTCCCACAGCCACCAGATATGAGTCTTCTCGGACAGTGTGTGGCCAGTCCTGCAGCTTCTGAGAAGGGAGCCAGGCAAGGCTGGGCACGCCAGGGACTGAATACAGAGGCTGTCGCTGGCTTGGTGGCTCGGAGAGCTCACCTTAATCCCCTGGAAAATGGGTGCTTTCTTCCCCAAAGGACTGCTTTTTGCCTGGAAGAATGAGATGGCCTGGGGTGGGTGGAGTCGTAGCGCGTTGAGGGGACCTGGAGTGGATAAAAGCAGATGAAGAAAGGGTCGGTTCATGGACTTTTATTTAAGGAATGAAGGCTTGTCTTGGTAAATTACAGAGCACCAGGGCCCCGAGGGACATTCAGAAACTTCCAGTGTGTGCTTTGTAGGGCTTGAAAGAGTTAATGGGAGAAATGCTGTTCCTGGTTTGTCTGTTTGCTCAGGCCCCACACTTATCTGACCAATCACGGGAGGGTTATAACTTTAGAAGTTTCATTCTCTTTCCCACTTGGCTGGGAGTTTCAGAAAACTCCTGCCTAAGTAATCATGATAATCCTTTCAAATTCCTCAGGGTCTGAGGCCATTTGGTGTTCCCACTGTAGTCCTGTTAAAAAAAGACAAGGAGAGAAAAAGGCAGCCTATGATAAAGAGCATTGCGATATATGACATATCTCCCTGAAAACTTGCTTCCCTGACACGAATATGTTGCCCAGATAAACGTTCTTATGTTCTTATGTGTCCCCAAGTTTCCAAGAAATGGTGTAGCTAGGCCTGGATGTTGGCCAGGAAGGGACAGATCAAAGGGAAGCAGGTGAGGGGACTGTATTTTCCCTTTTGGTGAAAACATGGTGGGGACACGTGGTCTCCTTGGGGAGCAAGTGGGTGGCAGATCTCATTGTGGGGAGCAGGTCAGCGTGTAGGCCTTTGAGGTAATATTGATACGACACCAGGTCTGTTGGCATCGGGAGAGTGTGTGGTTCTCTGAGCTGCTTCTGCCAGCTTTTTCTCATTGGTGGATGTTTCATGATGGTCCTGAGGGGGTCCTTCAGCTCTAGACCTGCCCTTCTCAGCTCAAATCAACCTGTCATGGAAAAATGCTCCGTCCCTAGCCACGCTGTTTCTGATCCAGGCTGGAAGAGCCCTGGACATCCCAGCCGTTAAGGCAGCTTCAGTCCAAAGGGAATTTTTTCCCCAAAGAAATTCTTCACTGAACCCTCACAGTAGGCTGGCCAGAACTTGTTCCCACTTCTGGTGACACTCTCTGAGGTTTTGTTTAGTCCTTTCTACACCATTTCCAGGGAGGCTGCAGACGGAAGTGAAAGGAGCTGGCTGCAATTTTGTAGGTCTGTTCTAGTCCTGTTCTGCGGGGGATCTCGCCCTGAACGCCCCGCCCCCTCCCCTCTCTGCAGCCCGGTGGGTGGATGGGCAGCTGGAGGAGGATCCTCAAGGCCTTTCCAGCTTAGATGTTCTGGCATTCTCTTTGACAAGGCTGGAAGTAGATAGGGTTCTAATCTCCAAGACTGGTGGGAGGAGATGGCCGCTTTTGATGAATTGGGAGGTCTCGGCGTTTATGGCTTTCTTGGCGGCTCCTCAGGGCCACTGTGATCAACAGCTTTGGCTTTGCCTATCCAACATTTTCTTTTTTGAGTCCGAGTGTCACTCTGTTGCCCAGGCTGGAGTGCGGTGGCGTGATCACAACCACTGCAGCTGCGACCTGCTGGGTTCAGGTGATCCTTCCGCCTCAGCCCTACGAGTAGCTGGGCCTACAGGAGCGGCTAATTTTTTGATTTATTGTAGAGACGAGGTCGTGCCATGTTGCCTAGGTTGGTCTTGAACTCCTGGACTCAAGCAATCCTCCAGCCTTGGCCTCCCAAAGTGCTGGGATTACAGGTGTGAGCCCAGCCTCTGTCCAACTTTTGGTCCCCCTCACACTTTGGGGGAACTACTGCTCTGTGACACTTAGTCTTTGTGCTTTGTCGGGAGGGGACTGACTCCATCTCTTGGCTGTAGAAGTGGGATGAATGGAACATTCGAGCCTGCTTCCTCACCTACCCTGGCCACAATGATTGGCTCAGAGGTGGGTATGGAACCTGAGTCGGTCCCAAACAATTTCAGAACTCACTCTTTCTAGTAAAAAAGAGAATCACACTTACTACCTTTCTTACCAAAAAGATAGGCCATAGGCAGCCTGAGAATGGAACCCACAAAGACAGAATAGAGCCAGGCAGCAGAGTCTTCACTGTTTCAGCCCCTGGATCCAGTTGAACCTGAAACTAGCCCTGTCCCAGGGTATTTCAATTATGTGTGCCAATAAATTCCCTCTCTTTGCTTTTTCCTTTTTTTTTTTTTTTTTGCATCGGAGTCTAACTGTTGCCCAGGCTGGAGTGCAGTGGCACAATCACGGCTCACTGCAGCCTCCACCTCCTGGGCTCATGTAAACCTCCAACATCAGCCTCCTGAGTAGCTGGGACTACAGGCGTGTGCCATCACACCAGGCTAATTTAATTTTTTACTTTTATTTTATAGAGATGAGATCTTGTTATGTTGCCCAGGCTGGTCTCGAACTCTTGGCCTTGAGTGATCCTCCTGCCTCGACCTTACAAAGTGCTGTGATTACAGGTGTGAGCCACCACGTGCAGTCCCTTTCTTTGCTTTCACGTCAGTTTGACCTGGGTTTTTTGTCACTTGTAGTTGACAGAGTCTTGATTTACCTGCCACCTCAGGGACACATAGAGGTCACTATCCCTAGACAGGTTTGGAAAAGTGAAATGTAGAAGGTATGGAACCAGGATAGAAACCCAGATCTCTCCTTCCATCACAGTGCATGGTGCAAGGAGCTTTGTCCTTATTTTAGTTTTCTTTTCCTGGCCCCTTTACATCTTTCCGAAGGACCCAACCAGAAGTGAGCCTAGTCTGCTGGGGCATCTTCACCCCGGCCGGTGCCAAGGGAGAATGCTTACTTTGCTTTCTGGTGGAGCCTGGCCAGGATTTCACGCTTTGCTGTCAGACTCTTTCCTAAGCTGTCCTCCCAAGATTAACTTCTCTTCTTTTAGTTTTGTTTTCTTTTCTTGCCCTCTTTCCAAGGACATTTTCTTGACTCCCATCCATTCCCTTAATTTGATCTTCTTCTCTAGTCTACTCAGGTCTGGGTCTGAAAACAGTGCTTAGCGCGGAGTTGTAAAAGCCTGGTGATTGTTAGTTTGCTGCGGAGTGAATTACATTGCTTCTTTTCCCTTGGCCACCGTGCCCTAGCAACTTGCCTTTCCTCTTGTGAGCAGTTCCTAATGCCAAGGGGGGCATTAGCAATATCTCAGAAAGAGGCGGCCATCTTCCCTGGCTTTGGCCTGGATAAACATGTGTGGCCCCCCTCCCCTCCCTACTGCAGCCAGCCCTGTCACGATGCAGAGAGCTCTGGACCAGGAGATAAGAGAGCTGGTGTCAGGCAAAGATTCTAGTCTTACACCCATTCCAGCCCCTTTCTACCTTCTCATCCTCTACCGTAGAGGCTAGTTTGTGAAGTTCTTCAATTCCCAGGCTCTTTTAAAGCTAGTGGTGGCTATGCGACTCAGTGCTGGTCAATGACAGGTCAGCAGGAATCTCTGGGAAGGGTTTTACTTCCCAAATAAGGCAAACTCTTGAATGGAAGAGACTTTTAATCCTTCTGTCTTCTTGTCTTCTTTCTTCATAGATGCTATGCCTAGAGGCACAACAGCCATCTTGGGACCCCGAGGATAAAAACCACATGCTGTGAATGGCAGAGCAGGAAGATGAAAGTTTGAGCTCTTGATAACTTGAACAGATGCATGAACCCTAGGTCTGTATGCTGGACTTCTTCTTCTTCTTTTTTTTTTTTTTTTTTTGAGTTGGAGTCTCACTCTGTCGCCCAGACTGGAGTGCAGTGGCCGCTCCCGGCCACCGCAGCCTCGACCTGCTGGACTCCGGCGATCCTTCCGCCTCAGCCTTCCAAGTAGCTGGAACTACAGGCGCACGCTACCACGCCCGGCTAATTTTTTGATTTATTGTAGAGATGAGGTTTCACCAAGTTGCCCAGGTGGGTCTTGAACCTGCGGGCTTCAGGCAATCCACTCACCTCAGCATCCCAAGGCGCGGGATTACAGGCTGAGCCCGGCTTTGGACTTCTTCTTACATGAGAAAAAGAAAGCCCTTACTCACCTGAGCCACTGTTTGTTGGGATTCCTATTACTTGTAGCGTTCTTACCTGATTCAACTGGGCTCTGCTCCCTGCTCTGTTCGAACTCACTGTGTGGTCCTGGGAAAGTGACTTCGCCTCTCTGGACCTCTGTTTCCTCGTTTGTAAAATGAATATTTGTGAGCACATGTTTTAGGAGACTTTTAAAAATGACTTTAATATTTTCTGATTTTCTAAGTGTAGCTTTCTGTCTTTTCCTGTTGTTTCTACTCTGTGTTGAGGCCTCATCATCTGACTGCTGTCCAGTCTCCTTATGTCCACGCATGCTCTCCCTTCTACATTTTATACATTATCCCCAGATTAACTCAAAATATGGAAAGACTGCTTTGACATGCTTGAGCATTGCTAAAGATAGGGGCTAGACACAGTGGCTCATGTCTGTAATCCTAGTACTTTGGGAGGCCGTGAGGGGAGGATTGCTTGAACCCAGTGTTTCGAGATCAGCCTGGGCAACTTGGCGAGACCTCATTTCTACATTAAAAAATATATATATCCGGGTGTTGTGGCGTGTCTGCGGTTCCAGTTACTTGGAAGACTGAGGCAGAAGGATAGCCTGAGTCCATCAGGTGAAGGCTGTGGTGGCCATGAGTGTGTCACTGCACTCCGAGCCTGGGAGACAAAGGGAGACTGTGACTCAAAAAAAGAGAGAGATGGAAGAAGGTCAAAGTGGGCTGGGACACGAAGCCAAAAATAGAGCATGTGTTCTATTTTCTTTTAAAATGAAATGTGACGGAGTGCAGTGGCTCACGTCTGTGATCCCAGATCTTTGAGAGAGGCGGAGGGGTTGCTTGAGCCCAGGAGTTCAAGACCAGTCTGGGCAACATAGCAAGACCTTGTCTCTACAGAAAATAAAAAAGTTAGCCGGGTGTGGTGGCACGTGCCTATAGTCCCAATTACCCAGGAACCTGAGATGGGAGAATCACTTGAGGCCAGGGGGTCGAGGCTGCAGTGAGCTGTGATTGTGCCACTGCACTCTAGCCGAGGCAACAGAGTAAGACTTTGTCTCAACAAAACAAATAAAACAAAAACCCAAAGAGCTAAAATTTTTTCTTGCTCATAGAATCGAATCATGAGTCTTTTGACACTGAAAGCCTTTGAGTTGGCCCAGTGTACCATTCCCCTAACTGGTCTGTCCCATGCATTGTCCCTTAAGCCTTCTGTGACCACACTTGGACTCACTGCCTGGAATATTGGGCCCAGCCTGCATCTGAGACCAACTGTTTCTTTAAGGCTTAAATTAATGTCTTCCTTTTCTGCGAAACCTTTCTCGGTCCCCATAGCTCCTCCCTCCAATCCCAAAAGTGATTTTTCCTTCCCTCTTGAATTCCCAGCACTCTTTATCTGTGTCATTCACTTGGGCTTTAAAATTCTCTCCTTGCCAGGTGCAGTGGCTCACGTCTATAATCCCAGCACTTTGGGAGGACAAGGTGGGACAATCGCTTGAGGCCAGGAGTTCGAGACCAGCCTAGGCAACATAGCGAGTCCCACCCACACACACATACAAAACTCTCCTTTTTATGCATTTGAGTTCCCAAGTGTAGCTGTAAACTCTGTTAGAGAGTCCAGGTACCTGACACATAGTGTCTGGTATACAGTAGGTTCTTACTAAATGATTCATTGTCAGAGTCGAAGAATAAACGAAACGCCATTGCTAATTTAAGCAGGCGTGTATATATGTGGAATCACTAGTGGCCAAAGATAGGTATACATCTTTGAAGTATGGGTGCACTTGGAAGTTGATTTGCAAAAAGGTCTTTGACGCCATCTTGGTGAGGAGCCAAGTCTCCCATAGAAACAGGTTGGTGAAAGCTCTGCATCAAAACATAACCTGGGGTGTGTACAATAACTCTCGCTGCGACCCAGCTGCATACCCAGCGACCCCAAGTCCCAGGCTTACCACGTACTCACTGCTCACTCAGGGATGGCTGTGGCTTTTCGCCTTCAGATGCTGGGTTGAATTTAGGTCTGCTCCGTCCAGCTCTCGTTCCAGGGTTCCGAGCTACAGCAGCAGCTGCTATGTGGACAAGTGTTCTTCTCATGGTGGATGACAGGAGTGTGGGAGGCCAGACCACATGAAGCAGGTTCATTGAAAACCTCTAACCAGATCACGTTTAAATCCTGCCACCATGGGGCTGGGAAGTACACTTCTCCCACAGAGGGGTCGATGTGGAGAGGGGCAAATGAACATTAGGTGAACGACCAAACAGTCTGCCACAGTGCATGAGCAAAGACCAGGGGTCCAGTTAGGAAGGCCTGAAGCCAGAAGGGCGGGCCAGACCTGCTTGGTGCCACACAAGGAAGAGGGGACTGGTAAGGGTTGATTATGATTATGATTATGCTTTAATGTAATAAAGACGAGGCTTAACTATGCTGCCCAGGCTGGTCTTGAACTCCTGGCCTCAAGCAATTCTCCCACCTCAGCCTCCCAGAGTGCTGGGGTTACAGGCATGAGCCACCATATCCATCCCTGGTGAGGTTATCAGCAGGTCCCTAGCCGGAAGGAGCTGCAGGCTGGCGTCGGTACCTGCCACGTGTCCTTTATGGCTCAGCTGCAGAGTGCCCGTGGTGAAGCTGAACACTCAGTCAACGCATCCAGTGTCTGGCAGAAGTGCCTGCTCTCTAGGTGCTGTTTGGGACATCGCGTCGGCTGCGGATATTGCAAATCAATTTTTCCACCTCAGTGATTTCTCCGTCTCTCATTCCACTGTTCCTTCCTAGTGAGGAAGAATTTGGATTCCCATTTTCTTATTATGAAATACTGCACTGTGGGAAAGCATAGGTTTTTCAAAGAAATCACAATTAAGTTTCTGGAGTGCGGAGCCTTTTCTCCTGGGTGTCTACTGTTTGGGTCCTTCGAAAGCAAGAAGAGGGGAGAAGGTTCAAGACCAGCCTGGGCAACACAGCAAAACCTCACCTCCACAAAAAAAAAAAAAAAAAAAAAAAAAAAAAATATTAGCCATGTATGGTGGTATGTGCCTGTAGTCCCAGCTACTCAGGAGGCTGAGGCGGGATTGCCTGAGCCCAGGAGGTCGAGGCTGCAATGAGCTGTGATGGTGACACTGTACTCCAGCCCGGGTGACAGAGAGAGACTCTGACTCAAAAACAAATAATAAAAATAAAAAATAAATTGGGGTTATAAAAAAATAACTGAGATTTTGCTTGGGTGCTACCAGGCTTTTCTTCCTGCTTCTCATGGGAACAGATTCTGGGGAAAACAAGGCAGCCCACCTCATAAGTGCACTTCAGACTTGGTCGTAGGGAAAAAAAGCCATGCCCCTCTGATGGCTTAGGAATCTGTGCCCACACCCCTCTATGTTTCTCCCAGGGCACCTGCTCCAGTTTCTGAAGCTCACGTGTGGGTGCTGGAGTTTCCTGGCCACCTAGGGCCCACCACACACAGCTCCGCCCACGTCACAGTTGGTCATGTGATGTTCCAAGCTTGAAATTGACCGTGGTGGGAGTACTTACACCACGGCAATCGCTGGATGCTACAGTCAGGCTTATTTTTTTCCCCGGAAAGCTAGCTGTTTAACATTTACCAGCAGATCACTGCTGCTGAGGGAAAAGTCCATGTCTTTGAAACCTTAGAAGGGTCTTTCTTCTTTTTTTCTTTTCTATTTGAGTCTGGGTCTCACTCAATGGCATGATCATGGTTCACCACAGCTTCAACCTCCTGGGCCCAGGCAATCCTTCCACCTCAGCCTCCTGAGTAGCTGGGGCTATAGGCGTGCAACACCACAGCCAGCTATTTTTTTTTTTTTGTATAGACAAAGTCTCGCTATGTTTCCCAGACTAATCTCAAACTCCTGGGCTCAAGCAATGCTCTCGCTTTAGTTTCCCAAAGCGTTGGGCTTACAGGCATGAGCCACCATGCCCAGCCTCTTTTTTGTAGAGAGACGGGGTCTTGCTATGTTGTCCAGGCTGATCTGGAGCTCCTGGGCTCAAGCAGTTCTCCTACCTCAGTCTCCCAAAGTGCTGGGATGACAGGCCTGAGCCACCGCACCCAGCATCTTTCTTAAGGGAAGTCTCCTGTCCTCCTTGCAAAGACAAAATAAAAGTTTGTGAGATGGGGGTGAGGTGGTAGGGGTGGGTGCAGGAGAACCAAGGGGGTGTGTGTGGGGGAGGGTGGAAATGGAGTCGTACCACTACCCTGTGCTTGTTCAGCACGTGATATAGAAAAGAAGCCTTCCAACACATTATTTTTCAATTTGGCCAAGACCTGCGGGCTGCTTTGGGCAGAGGTAGACTGCGACAGGAAGAGCAGGCAGAAGTGGCCAAATCTGTCGGGCAGCCCCTAGCTATCTTTTTGTGTCGAGCACACGTTTGTCATCCATCACCTGCAAAGGTTATAAATCTCCCCGGTGTTGAAAGGCCCCAGAGTGAGTTGGGTGGAATGAAACGTCGGCCATGTGAGAGGACTCTGCTGGCTGACACCCTGTCATCTCGAGTTGAGGCTGTTGAGGACTTTGCTGACACCCAGGGAGAGCTTAAGGCACGTTTCCTTAAGTGAATGAATGAATGAGCGAGTGGGTGGGGGGAAGGAGTTTCGCATGACTCCGCTCCTTTGCTTTTGTGCTTTCATTCAGCAGATATTTTTGGACTCACGCCAGTCACCGTGCCCCCGTGACTCCCTGGGCCCCAGCTTGTGCGGCCTTGCCTGGTTGTGGCTTGTGGCCTCACCTTCGTGATGCGAGGGAGGGCAGGGCCTGGGTTTTCTCCCTCCCGGTCCCCTGCCTTGCCCCGCACAAAGGCCTTCATCAATTCCTGCTGGTGCTGCCGCCACCCCCGTGGATCCTCTGGCAGAGTGTTGGCAATCTCCTAAGGAGAAAGGAATAATTTTGTCTTCTGTCACGTAGCAAAATAAAAGCTCTTGGCAAGCATGAAGGCTGGGAGGCCTTCACTGCCACACGTATAATTAGAACTTTGGGCTAAACTCATCCCTGAGGAGCGAAACATTACATTTTGAGGCACATGCTTATTTATTTATTTTTAAAAAAAGCAGTTCTTTTCATTCCCGCTGATGACATCATGGCTGAAAACAGCACTCGGTTCTTCACCACGGTGAAGGGGCAACATTTTGCATGGCTTATTTTACTCCAGACCTTCTGAACCGTGACTAGAGCATTCCGGGCCAGCACGCCGAGCCCTGGACGGGCATTTTTCTTCAGGTGCGAGGATCGTTACAAGGAATGCATTCTTAAACCAGGCCGGCTCCCAGCACACCATTTCCACATATGGATATTAATTTATGTGATCACTTGAATACAAACGCTCAGCTGTCTCCATAAGTTATAGAAGCAATCATCCCAGGGAGCACCAGAGACACCGAGAGTCAATTCTTGTGTCGTAATTTCATATTCGAGCCAGGGATGCCAAATCTCGGCCCCTTTGGATAAAATGTGAGCCTGTGGAAACACTCCCCTCCCCCTTTTTATTATTGTGCATTTTATTTCTCCATAAAATACGTTTATGCCCTAGAAAAACAAACCAACCCAGGGGGCCAGGCTGACAGTGTGATGCAGGGGGTGCCTTCCTGGTGCTGTTGAACCTTCCGACACGGCCACTAGCAGGACCCGTGACAGGGGCATGAGTCTGGGAGCTGCTGAGAAAGCTCTCCGGGAGCCTAGACCCCGAGGAAGGGGGAGGTAGCAGACACCCAGGAGCCTTGGAATGGAAAGAGGTCACATTTGGCCCCGCCTCCAGCTCCGTGAGAAACTCCAATTCCCTCCACCTTTTTTTTTTTTAAAGGTTTACTGAGATATAGTTCACATACCATACAATCCACCCTTTTAAAGTGTACAATTCGGTTGGGCTTGGTGGCTCAGTCTGTCACCCCAGCACTTTAGGAGGCCGAGGTGAGTGGATTGCCTGAGCCCGCGGGTTCGAGACCCGCCTGGGCAACTTGGTGAGACCTCATTTCTACCATAAATCAAAATGAGCAGGGCGTGGTAGCGCGCGCCTGTAGTTCCAGCTACTTGGAAGGCTGAGGCGGAAGGATCGCCGGAACCCAGCAGGTCGAGGTTGTGGTGGCCGGGAGCAGCCACTGCACTCCAGTCTAGGTGACAGTGAGACTCCAACTCAAAAAATAAAAAATAAAATAAAGTGTACAATTCAATGATTTATTTTAGTACCTTCACAGAGTTGTGCAATCATCACCACTTTTAATTTTTTTTTTTTTTTGAGTCGGAGTCTCTGTCGCCCAGGCTGGAGTGCAGTGGCACGATCATAGCTCACTGCAGCCTCAACCTCCTGGGCTCAGGCGATTCTCTCATCTCAGACTCCTGAGTAGCTGGGACTACAGGCGCATGCCTCCATGCCTGGCTAATTAAAATAACTTTTTTTGTAGAGACGAAGAATTGCTATGTTGCCCAGGCTGTATTCTACTTTCTGTTTCTATGAATTTGCCTATTCTAGGGTTCCGATTCCTTTTACAATTTTCCTGACAGATGTTTGTGTGCGTTCTGCTTAAATACCTTCAGTGACAGAGGGCTCACTCCTTTGGCAGATAATATCATTTCATTATCAAAAGAAGCTGGTTGATAAGTCTTTGATAACTTCGGTCACAGTCAATTCCCATCGGGCCCCTCTACTGACTGTAGTGTCTTCTGGATACAAGACATCTAGGAGAAGTTGGCTTCCTTACCCACAGATAACCTGTAAGAGAAAACACCAGGCTTTCCTTCTCCAGACAGAATCTAGTGGCTCTAGGATCTAGCTCCGGAAAGACAATGACTCAGGGGGATGAGAAGTGAGCACTCTGACCTTGTGTTCCCCCCAGAGTCCCCTTCCCCTAGGGAACCCTCATTTTCAGGCCCTCTGATACCACCACACTAGTCCCTAGCGTTGACCCCCTCTTCATTTTACACTTGGGTCCCCTGCATGGACACACTCTTTCCTCATTGGCTCCTCCTTACTCAGCCGAGATCACTAAATAGGGAGGGAGGGAGAGGACAAAAGGGACATCGACACAGAATACAAAAAACATAAAAGCAGCCTGGCTGACAAAGCACAGGGGTCACACCCAGCCCCACAGAGCCTGCCTCTTCCAGCATTGTCACAAGCCACAAGGCTCAGTGCCATGTGCAGGCTCTCTACTTCTGCCTTCTGTGTTCTTCCTTTCAGAAAATCCTATGGTTAGTCACATGCTGGACCTCCCAGAACGATTCTCTATGTCTCTTATCTTTTCTCTTACGTTTTCTGTCTCTTTCATGATGCTCCACGTCCTGGAAGATTGTCTTGATATTTTTTTCTTTCAGACCTTCAATCGATTTCATTCACTCTGTCCTCATATTTTTAATTTCGAAGGACTCTTTCTTTCTAATTGTTAGTGCCGTCTTCTTGTTTTATGGATGCAATAGCTTCACAAATCTCTCGGAGGATACTCTGTAAAGCTTTTTTTTTTTTTTTTTTTTTTTTGAGTCGGAGTCTCACTCTGTTGCTCAGACTGGAGTGCAGTGGCCGCTCCCGGCCACCGCAGCCTCGACCTGCTGGGCTCCGGCGATCCTTCCGCCTCAGCCTTCCGCCTCAGCCTTCCAAGTAGCCGGAATTACAGGCACGCGCTACCACACCCGGCTGATTTTTTGATTTATCGTAGAGATGAGGTCTCGCTGCCCAGGCGGGTCTCGAACCCGCGGGCTCAGGCAATCCACTCACCTCAGCCTCCCAAAGGCGCGGGATTACAGGCTGAGCCACCGAGCCCGGCTTCTGTAAAGCTTTTGTCTTCTTTTTTAAGTTCTCCCATTCCTTAAATTATCTCCGTTTCTTCCAGGATCAATTTTCCTGTTGCTCACCATTGTCTTTCTCTGTTATGCTGCCAGCTTTCTTTAGAGGAACCGACACGGTGGTCATATCTTCCTGCGGAGCGAGAGGATTGTGGACCTTAAGCATCGTGTGCTCAGGTGGGGATTGCTGGTGGGTGAGCTGGGGTCTCCCAGTGGATGGCTTCTGGGGGGCTTTCTTCCAAGGTACTAAAAAACACACAAGCCGCTCCAGTTATCCTCAGAAAATGTGTTCCAGTTCTTCAGAAAAGGGTCCTCCCTATTTTTGTTGTTGTGGCTGTGTAGAAGTACAAGCATCAATTCCAGTGGCCACTGACACTGAAACCAAGGCCAGGCATGGTGGTTCATGCCTGTAATCCCAGCATTTTGGGAAGCCAAGGTGGGAAGATTGCTTGAGTCTAGAAGTTCGAGACCAGCATGGACAATACAAAGAGACCTTGTCTCTGTTTTTTAAAGTTTAAACACACACACACATATACAGACTTTTTTTTTTTTTTTGAGTTGGAGTCTCACTCTGTTGCCCAGGCTGGAGTGCAGAGGCACTCTCACGGCCACCGCAACCTCGACCTGCTCAGCTTAGGTGATCCTTCCGCCTCAGCCTTCCAAGTAGTTGGAACTACAGGCGCACACTACCATGCCCAGCTTATTTTGTTTGATTTATTGTAGAGACGAGGTCTCAAGTCACCCAGGCTGGTCTCGAACCCATGGGTTCAGGCAATCCTCTTGCCTCTGCTTCCCAAAGTGCTGGGATATAGGCTTGAGCCACTTTTTTTTTTTTTTTTTAAGAAACCAAGACGCTTACCCCGGCTATTCTACCTGCCTGCCCCCCACCCCAGCAGACGGGGATGGTAGGGGGGTGACCAGCTGATCCAAATATAACTCCCCAGTCTGTCCAGTTTCCAGTCACACTGCCTGCTCCTGCCTTCAGGGACCCCTGGGGTCTCAGCCTGGAGTCTCTTCCTCATTCCTCCCTGCTGGGAGGGTTCCAGCTGTGGCTCTCTCTGCTCTCTGTCACCTGTCACCACCCTTCCTTCTGCTCTCTGTCTTCCAGAAGTGTGTTGAAATCTCTCATCTGCTGACACCCCCACTTCCTTATTGTGGCTTTATACCTTTTTCGTTCCTTCGCGATCCTATTAAAGGCATCTGGGGGAGGGGGGGACACATGCATGTGCCCGAGTATGTAAACCAGATAGCGTGCACAATGCATTTTGCACAGTGTCTGGTCCACAAATGTCAGCTCCTCTTAAAATGATGTCTTGCCATTGTGATGTCTGGGGGTGTGTGGTGGGAGGTGTTGGGGTCAGTGGGACAGTGGGGTCTCAGTTGGACCAAGAAGCTAGGGAATGGGGGATGCAGGGTGTGGTCGCTTTCAGGGACTTCTGTGTTCTCCAGACATAATTTCCCCTCTTAAATCATTTATTATTTAAAAATTTTTTGAGCTGAAGTCTCACTCTGTTGCACAAACTGGAGTGCAGTGGCATGATCACAGCTCACCCTCCTGGGCTCAGACGATCCTTCTGCCTCAACCTCCCGTGTAGCTGGAACTACAGGCGTGTGCCACCATATCTGACTAATTTTTTATTTTTTTTATTTTTGAGTTGGAGTCTCACTCTGTTGCCCAGGCTGGAGTGCAGTGGCATATTCATGGCCACCGCAGCCTTGACCAGCTGGGATCAGGTGATCTTCGGTCTCAGCCTTCCAAGTAGCTGGAACTACAGACGCACGCCACCATGCCTGGCTAATTTTTTTTTTTTTTTTTTTGAGTTGAAGTCTCACCCTGTCGCCCAGACTGGAGTGCAGTGGCACGTTCCGGCTACTGCAGCCTCAACCTGCTGGGCTCCCGGGTCCCTTCCCCCTCAGCCCTTTCCCAAATAGCTGGAACTACAGGGGCGCGCTACCACGCCCAGCTAGTTTTTGATTTATTGTAGAGGCGAGGTCTCGCCAAGTTGGCCTGGCGGGTCTTGAACCTGTGGGCTCAGGCAATCCACTCACCTCGGCCTCCCAAAGTGCTGGGATTACAGGCTGAGCCACCGAGCCCGGCCAATTTTTTTTTTTTCAAATTTATTTATTGTAGAGATGAAGTCTCACCAAGTTGCCGAGGCTGATCTAGATCTCATGGGCTCAGGCAATCCTCTCACCTCGGCTTCCCAAAGTGCTGGGATTATAGGTGTGAGCCACAGCGCCCGGCCAATTTTTAATTTTTTTGTAGAGAAAAAGGTCTCACTATGTTGCCCGGGCTGGTCTCGAACTCTTGGGCTCAAGCAGTTCTCTCACTTGAGCTTCTCGAAGTGCTGAGATTACAGGTATGAGCCACCACACACGGCCCCCACCCTCTGTCTTAGCTTGGGTCCCCGAAGAAGGAGGCACTGACAGAAGGACATGAGTGCAAGTCATTTATTTGGGTGATGGTCCCAGGAAGCACCTGTGGGGAGGAGAGTGCTGAGAAGTGACCTGGGAAGGGAAGGGAAGAAAACCTATAAAGGGAGGGTGATCAAGCAAGTTATTGCCGTGACCAATCTGCCTGGGACCCCTGAGAGTCATGGAGAGTTGACTCACCCAAGGAGCAAGGAAGCTGGGGCGTGTGTCTACCATGCTTGTTGGATTCAGTGACGGGCATCTTTGCCATGGCTCCTGTGACCCAGCTTGGATGGTCCAGCTTACCCTCAGACATTCCTCTTGGAGGTGCGAGGGAGCCAATAGAGGTCAAGACTGGAAAGAACAGGCTGCTTACTGTATCCATAACATAAGTATGCATTTCTAAATCTGTGTGTACAGAGATAGATCTGGGGAGTCATTGTGGTAGGCCAAATTAAAAAAACAAAAGCCCCTCAAGATTTCCCTGGTACAGTGGTTTTTACCTGTAATCCTAGTATTTTGGGAGGCTGAGGTGGGAGGATCACTTAAGCCAAGAGTTTGAGACCTGCCTGGGCAACACAGTGAGATCCTGTCTCTAAAAAAGTTAAAAAAAAAATTCCACACCCTAATCCCCAGAACCTGTGAACATGATGAGATTTCACTGCTGTGATTGTGTTAAGTGGCACAGGCTATCCAGGTGGACCTGATCTAACCACAGAAGCCCTTTCCAGGCAGAGGATTTTCTCCAGCTGGTAGCAGAAGAGGACGGCACGAAGAGAGATCAGAGAGATTTGAAGCATCAGGAGTAGAAATGCTGTTCCTGGCTGGAAGATGTACAAGAGCCTGAGAGTGGCCTCTGGGAGCAGACAGCCACCCCTCGTCAACAGCCAGCAGGGAGAAGGGGCCCTCCATCCGACGGCTGCGAGGAGCGAGTTCCGGCAATAACCTGGACTAGCTTGGACGTGATTCTCTCCCAGACACTCTGGATGAAAGCCCAGCCCGGCTGACACCTTGACTTTGGCTTTATGAGACCCAGTGCAGAAAATCAAGTCCACTGGGACTTCTGACCTACAGAACCGAGAGGTAATGGATGGGTGGTGCTTTAAGTGCTAAATTTGTGGTGATTTGTTACTCAGCAGTAGATAATGAAGGCAGCTATGCACCAAGGTGTTGACGATGGTGACATATGGGAGGTAAGAGTGTGACATTCTTATTTAAATATATATATATATTTTTAAATTTGAGGCAGGGTCTCACTCTATCACCGAGACTGAAGTGTAGTGGTGCAGTCATAGCTCACTATAGCCTCAACCTCCTGGGCTCAAACGACCCTCCCACCTCAGCTTCCTGAGTAGCTAGGATTCCAGGTGCACACCACCACGCCTAGTTCATTTTTGGTTTTGTATTTTTGTAGAGTTGAGGGTCTTGCTATGTTGCCCAGGCTGGTCTCGAACTCCTGGTCTCAAGCAATCCCCCTGCCTCAGCCTCCCCAAAGTGCTGAGATTATAGGCATGAACCACTGTGCCCTGCTATTTAAATAATTTTGGCGGTCTGTATTTTCTTTTCTTTCTTTTTTTTTTTTTTTTTTTTTGAGTTGGAGTCTCACTCTGTCGCCCAGACTGGAGTGCAGTGGCCGTTCCCGGCCACCCCAGCCTCGACCCGCTGGGCTCCCGGGGATCCTTCTGCCTCGGCCTTCCAAGTAGCTGGAACTACAGGGCGCGCTACCACACCCAGCTAATTTTTTTTATTTGTTGTAGAGAGAGGTCTCACCAAGTTGCCCAAGCGGGTCTCGAACCTGTGGCTCAGGCAATTCACTTACCTCAGCCTCCAAGGTGCGGGATTATAGGCTGAGCCACCGAGCCCGGCTTGTATTTTCTAATGATCTACAGTGTGCCTGTTCTTCCATTATATTAAAAGGGTATTTTTGTAAACCTTTCAGATAACTGGGTGAAAACCCCTCCTGTTCATCGGAGGCACCTAGTATACAGGTTCTCCTTTCACTGCTCCATGCTATTTGCTGTAAAAGTAATGTCATGTTCTGTTATCATGAGCATACTATTTTTATTTAAATCATCTTTTAGGCCGGGCACGGTGGCTCAAGCCTGTAATCCCAGCGCTTTGGGAGGTTGAGGTGAGAGGATTGCCTGAGCCCACGGGTTCAAGACCTGGGCAACTTGGCGAGACCTTGTCTCTAAAATCAAGCAAAAAATTAACCAGATGTGATAGCGTGTTCCTGTAGTTTCGGCTACTTGGAAGGCTGAGGCGGAAGGATCGCCGGGGCCCAGCAGGTCAATGCTGGGGTGGCTGTGAGTGAGCCATACTCTCCAGCCTGGGCGACGGAGTGAGACTCCAACTCAAAAAAAAATCATCTTTTATTACTTTAGTCTCCTCCTGAGCAACAATGTTCATGAAGTCATGGGTCAGCCACGCCAGTTCTTTCTTCTTGGCACATCAAAATACATAACCACAATTAATAAAAAATACGAGTCTATCCCAGCAAGGCCTCAAAAAAATATGGGTCTGTGTACCTCCAACAGTACACAAAGCGGGCTCTGGGAACGGCTGATCCCGTGTAATCCTTTCAACGCTTTGGCTTTAGTGGAAAACAAAAGCCTGGGAGGGTGGGTTGGCTCCTGTGAGCCTGACAACATCAGCTGTGGCCCTGCCCAAAAAGCCCAAAGGCAGGGGAGCTCCAGGCCTAGCTAGGGCCAGGAGGTGAAGGGAACCCACAGCGGGAGGACGTCAAGCCCGGATTCGTTTGTGTAAACTGCCTGGCCCCTGGGCGGGTATCAGAGCTTGACCCGGCCCATCCGACTCCTCAGCCCGGGGTTCATGCCGCTTCGCCTCCCAAGGAAAATACCAGAAGGAATTGGGCACCAACTCCAAGACCTGTGGATGAAACGGGGCTTTTTGTGTTTCATCTGAAGGAAGGAGGGAGGGAGCAGCAGGCAAAGAGGAAGTCAGATAAATTTGGGCTTTTGTATGCCTCGGCCTCATGGGAAATCTATATCAGAGCTTTCCTGGTCAGAGAACTTACCTACTGGCCTGTTTCTTTCTTGTTATTTATTTGGAGTCAGGGTCTCGCTTTGTTGCTCGGGCTGGAGTGCAGTGGTGTAATCATAACTCACTGTAACCTAGAACTCCTGGGCTCAAGTGATCCTCCCGCTTCAGGCTCGTGAGTAGTTGGGACTACAAGTGCACACGACCATACCCAGCTAATTAAAAAAAAAAATAAAAACTCTGTTAGGCATGGTGGATCACACCTGTAATCCCAGCACTTTGGGAGGCAGAGGTCAGAGGATTGCCTGAGCCCACGGGTTCCAGACCAGCCTGGGCAACTCGGTGAGACCTCATCTCTACAGTAAGTCACAAAACTAGCTGGGTGTGGTGGCGCACACCTGTAGTTCCAACTACCTGGAAGGCTGAAGTGGAAGGATCACCTGAGCCCAGCAGGTTGAAGCTGCAGTGGCCATGAGCATGCCACTGCACTCCATCCTGGGTGACAGAGTAAGACTCCACTAAAAAAAAGAAAAAAATCTCTTTGTAGACATGGGAGTCTCACTATGTTGCTCAAACTGGTCTTGAACTGCTGGGCTCAAGCAATCCTCTCACCCGTCTCCCAAAGTGCTGGAATTATAAGTATGAATCACCATGCCCAGCCTAGGCCTGTTTATCTTTGAAATGGGAATGCTGATGAAGGTGGGCTTTGCAGAATGCTGGTAACAAAGTTAAAAAACAATTCCTAGCCAGCTCGGTGGCTCAGCCTGTAATCCCACCCTTTGGGAGACTGAGGTGAGTGGATTGCCTGAGCCAGCGGGTTCAAGACCCGCCCAGGCAATTTGGTGAGATCTCATCTCTACAATAAATCAAAAAATGAGCCGGGCGTGGTAGCGCGTGCCTGCAGTTCCAGCTACTTGGAAGACTGAGGCGGGAGGATCGCCGGAGCCTAGCAGGTCGAGGCTGTGGTGACCGGGGGCGGCCACTGCACTCCAGTCTGGGTGACAGAGTGAGACTCCAACTCAAAAAAAACAATTCCTACGAAAATGATATTTACTACCATATTAGTGGCTGGCATCCTCCCCTTCTGTCCTCACCCTTCTGCAGTCTTTTTTAAAGGCAGCAGACTCAAGTCAGACCCTGTCCCTCCAGAGCCCCTTATATTGTCTGAGTGAAAGTCAAGGGTGTTAGGAAGGCCCTGCTGGGTGTGCTGCCTGCCCCCTCCCTTCCTTGAGCTCATGGCCAGTTACCTCCCTCCTCCCCTCCAGCCACACTGGCCTCTGCAGTTCCTGGAATCACACACTGGGCACACTCTTCCCTCAGGGCCTCTGCATTGGCGGTTCCCTCTGCAGTTATACTGTTCCCTGGCCTGCTCTTTCTCTGTTATCCGCAGGGCTCCCTCCCACACCTCCTTAAGGTCTCTGTGGAAGTGTCAGCTTCTCAGTGTGGAAGTCCCCAGTTACTTTTTTGAAACCTGCCCCATCCCCCAAACCCCCAGCCCCCACATTCCCTTTCTCTTTTTCTCCTTCCCGCTTCCCACCATAAAACAAACTACATGTTGGGCTTATTTGTGTGTTTGGTACTTTTCTCCCCCACAAAAATGTAAGTACCGTGACTTCAGGGATTTAAAAAAAACCGGTTTTGTTCACTACTGTTTCCCAGGGCCTACAACAGCGAGTGGCACAGAACAAGTGCTGGGCGATTATTCGTTGCATAACGAATGACTGAGCGAATGACGGGCTGGAAGGATTAAATGAGACCATGCGTGCGAGACACGGAGCGGGGGCACAGTGGCCTGATTTTCCGAGGCTGTGGCCTCAGGCTCATGCCTGCCTTGGCTCGGGGAGCCCATTTCTCTCCCAGGACCCCTTGCGGTGTGAGCGCCCGTGGCCATGCGGTGACAGCGGCCCTCAGTTGGCTGGGCTCCTGCTGGATTTTCAATATGTGATTTCCCCCATGGACAGCAAGACTCATTGAAAACCCTCACAAGGAACCCGTGGCTGCGCGTTCTGCAGCTGGCTTCGCAGACTTGAGAAGCCTGGGAGGGCTTGTGGGGTGAGCCAGGGCAGGTGACAAGCAGAGGGCCGAAAACCTTTTCCTGGCGTCTCTCCCCTCCCCTTGTTTTCCTGAGACCTGGACCAGAAAAAGTGCTGTTTAGGGCAGGAAAAACTGCCAGGGGGAATCCCGGAGCCCAGCCGTGCTTCCAACTGCTGCCTGCTGAACTTCAGTCCCTGCCCCTCAGTAGCAGCTGTGACTGTGTGACTGTGATAGGCCCAACCTCCCCTCCCCCTCCCAACCCTTTTTCCAGGCCTAGAAGCTGCTCCCCTGAGGCTCAGCTCAGAGCCTGGCTGCCTGGGTTCGCCAGCGTCTGACTCAAATGTTTGTGGAGTTGGCTGGTTTGGTGGTTTACGCCTGTAATCCCAGCACTTTGGGAAGCTGAGGCGGAAGGATCATTTGAGCCCAGGAGTTCAAAACCTTGTTTCTACAAAAGAAACAAAAAAATTAGCCAGGTGTGATGGTGTGTGCCTGTACTCCCAGCTACTTGGAGGACTGAGGCGGAAGGATTGCCTGAGCCCAGCAGGTTGAGACTGCAGTGAGCTGAGATCGTTACATTGCACTCCAGCCTGGGAGACAGAGAGAGACCCCCCCCCCCAACTAAAAAAAAAAAAAACAACCAAGAAATGAATGGTTGTGGGGTGGCCTTCGGGGTTCCTCCCTATAGACCCTGTACCTCCCTATAGACCCTTGGCTAATGGGGAAGCCCATGAATTGGAGTTTTGCCACGGGCCATCTCTGCTCCTCCTGGCAGCTGCTTGCCTTCACCTGCCCTTTGGTGCATACTTTGGGTGCCCCGCCCACCTGCCTGCTGCCTGGCCTCCGCCTCAGAAGATTGCCTACTGCAGACATCCATGCCTCTCTGAGGACGCTGTCTCGGCTGTGTTGTTCTTTCTGTGAGTAGGCAGGCCAGAAGTGTGACAGTGATGAGGGTCAGCCGATAAATACTCCAGCTACCCTCAGCCTTCGGCTGGGAAAACTTCGAGGCGTGTTCTTCACTGTCTCCCAGACATCCCCAGTAGGACTAAGCCCCAGTTGCTCACAGTAGCAGCTGCCTCAATTACATTAGCTCTGTCGGCTCCCTTCCCTCCCCTGCTCACTTCCCTTCCTGGGATCCTTCTCAGATTGTGGAAGATAGGATGGCTGCAAACTCTTTGTCATTCCCCCGACCAAGGGATGGAGTGTTGGGGATTGAATTGTGACCCCCAGAAAGATATTGAGGTCCCAATTCCCAGTACCTGTGAATGTGACCTTGCTTTGCAGATGTTAAAATGAGGTCATATTGGATTAGAGTGAGCAGCCCTCAATCTAATGGCGAGTGTGCTCATTAAAAGAGGAAATTTGGACATAGAGGCACAGAAACAGAAAAGAGAAGGCCATGTGAAGACGCAGAAACAGACACGTCGTGCGGTCGCAGAGGCAGAGATGGCATGATGCAGCAGAAACCAAGGAATGCCAAAGACTGCTGGCACCTACCAGAAGCCAGGAGAGAAACCTGGAACGGATTTGCCTCTTAGCTCCCACGAGGGAACTGACCCTGCGGCTTCTTGAATTCAGACTTCTGGTCTCCAGAACTGTGAGATAATGAATTTCCTTTTTTTACTGTTGTTTTTTGAGTTGACGGTTTCACTCTGTCATCCAGGCTGGAGTGCAGCGGTATGGTCATAGGTTACTGCAGCCTCAAACTCCTGGGCTCAGACGATCCTTCCTCCTCAGACTCCTGAGTAGCTGGCACTACAGGTGCACACCACCATACCTGGCTAATATTTTATTTTTTGTAGAGACCGAGTCTCACTTTGTTGCCCAAGCTGGTCTCAAACTCCTGTTCTCAAGCAATCCTCCTCACTTGGCCAACCAAAGTGTTGCACTCAGTCTGAGAGGATGAATTTCTATTGTTTGGGTTTTTTGTTTTTTGTTTTTTTGAGTCAAAGTCTCACTCTGTCGCCCAGACTGGAGTGCGGTGGCCGCTCCCGGCCACCGCGGCCTCAACCTGCTGGGCTCCAGTGATCCTTCCGCCTCAGCCTTCCAAGTAGCCGGAACTACAGATGCGCTCTACCACACCCGGCTAATTTTTTGATTTATTGTAGAGACGAGGTCTCACCGAGTTGCCCAGGCTGTTCTCGAACGCGTGGGCTCAGGCAATCCCCTCACCTCAGCCTCCCAAAGTGCTGGGATTACTGGCTTGAGCCGCTACACCCGGCCTGAATTTCTATTGTTTTAAGCCACCCAGCCTGTGGCATTTCACTACGGCATCGCTAGGAAATAAACAAGGCATCTTTCCCCAACTCCTAGAATCTGGGCTGGGCCTGGGATTGTTTTGGCCAATAGCATATGGCGACATGGGGCTGTGTTGGTTCTGGGCCTAGAGCTTAAGAGACACAGAGCCCAGTCACTGTGCTGTAGGGCAGTGCAACTGGGTGGAGAGACTCACATGGCCCTCGCTGAGCTGCCAGGCAACAGCTTGTACCCCCTTGCTGGCTCTTTAGGAAATATGTCTTCCAGCCCCAGCCAAGCTGCCCTGGCTGATGCTCAAGTTGTAAAATCATGAGCAAATAAATGATTGTTGTTTATTATTTTTATTATTTTTATTTTTTTTGAGTCGGAGTCTCACTCTGTCACCCAGACTGGAGTGCAGTGGCGGGTCCCGGCCACCGCAGCCTCGACCTGCTGGGCTCCAGCAATCCCTCCGCCTCAGTCTTCCAAGTAACCGGAACTACAGGCGCGCACTACCACACTCGGCTAATTTTTGATTTATTGTAGAGACGAGGTCTCATCAAGTTGCCCAGGCGGGTCTTGAACCCGCAGGCTCAGGCAATCCACTCGCCTCGGCTTCCCAAAGTGCTGGGATTACAGGCTGAGCCACTGAGTTGGGCCTTACCTTATTATTTGTAATAGTTAAGAGTGTGGGCTTTGGCCTGGCTCGGTGGCTCAGCCCTGTAATCCCGCGCCTTGGGAGGCTGAGGTGACTGGATTGCCTGAGCCCGCGGGTTCGAGACCCACCTGGGCAACTTGGCGAGACCTCATCTCTACAATAAATCAAAAATTAGCTGGACGTGGTAGCGCGTGCCTGTAGTTCCGGCTACTTGGAAGACTGAGGCGGAGGGATTGTTGGAGCCCAGCAGGTCGAGGCTGCGATGGGCGGGAACGTGCTACTGTACTCCAGTCTGGGCGACAGAGTGAGACTCCAACTCAAAAAAAAAAAAAAATAGTATGGGCTTTGAAATCACACATACTCTCTGGGTTCAGATTCCAACTCTGCCACCTCCTAGCCCTGCAACCTTGGATGCGTTAATGACCCTCTCTGAGTCTCAGCTGCTGTGTCTATAAAATAGGGATAATGGCAAATGTCTGTCACAAATAGTTATGAGGATTAAATGAGTTCATATTTGTAAAGTGCTAAAAACAGTAGCCGGCATAGCCAAGTGCTCTATAACTGTCTGTGAAATCAATTACAGAACTGAATGTTATCATCAGGGAGGGGATCTCCTATTCGCCTATTTCGTGTGTCTTCACCTGAGTCTGAGCCCACCCCAGGACTCCTGCCTGTCCCCAAGATTGACCTTGGGTCTTGCTGCTCAACCAGTCACGCTTGTTCTTCCAGAATCTTCTTTTCTTTTCCCTCCTTTCCTCCCTCCCTCCCTTAATAGAGACTCTGGCGCTCAGGCTAGTGTGCAGTGGCACGATTATAGCTCACTGGAGCCTCCAACTCCTGGGCTCCAGAGAGCCTCCTGCCTCAGTCTCATGAGTAGCTGGAACTTCAGGCACGTGCCACCGCACCCAGCTCTTCCAGGGTCTTGACTTCTCTCTAGGTTCCTGGTTGGCCTTGTCCTCAACCTTCCCATCTCCCTTTCCACTCCCCTTCCATCTGGCCGCTCTCCCACCGGATAGCCATGCCCACCCTCCTTCCACCACAGCCTCAGCCTAGGTGCCTTTCTTGCCAATCTGGGTGGGGACCCTGGAGGTGGCCTTCTCAAGCTGATTTGATGTGGGCCCCATCTTTTAAGTCTCAAGGCTTTCTTTTTTCTTTTTTTTTTTGTTGTTGTTGAGTTGGAGTCTCACTCAGTCACCCAGACTGGAGTGCAGTGGCCGCTCCCGGCCACCGCAGCCTCGCCTGCTGGGCTCCGGCGATCCTTCCGCCTCAGCCTTCCGAGTAGCTGGAATTACAGGCATGCGCTACCACGCCCGGCTGATTTTTTGATTGATTGTAGAGATGAGGTCTCGCGGCTGCCCAGGCGGGTCTCGAACCCGCGGGCTCAGGCAATCCACTCACCTCAGCCTCCCAAAGGCGCGGGATTACAGGCTGAGCCACCGAGCCCGGCTTCAAGGCTTTCTTAAGGGGGATGCAAGAGCACTTGAGTGTCATTTCATTGCTGGAAAGGTGACAGGAGGGACCCGTTTTGCTGCCTAAGGTTTGAGAAGTACCGCAACAATACCAGTGATGGTCAGAAAACAATAATGGACCCTCTGAGCAGCTGCCAAGCGTGGTGCGGGACTGACCTGCTAGTCCTGGCTACAGGCTTTGTCCAGAGCTCCCCTCACTGACACTGTGCAACATCTGGTCAAGTGGGTGCCATTATCCTTGCTTTACACACGAGGCCACTGCGTCACAGAGGGACCACTCTTGCAAGGCCACACAGCCAGGAAGAGGCTGGGAGTGGGTGAGGGGGGAGCCTAGACGACCATTCAGATTTAACTTTTCTATTTGTTTGTTGTTTATGAGTTTATTTACTTACTTACTTACTTACTTAATTAATTAAATTTTTAGTTGGAGTCTCACTCCGTCGCCCTGGCTGGAGTGCAGAGGCACACTCCTGGCCACCGCAGCCTCGACCTGCTGGGCTCCGGCGATCCTTCCGCCTCAGCCTTCCCAGTAGCTGGAATTACAGGCGCGCGCTACCCACGCCCGGCTGATTTTTTGATTTTATTGTAGAGATGAGGTCTCGCCTGCCCAAGCGGGTCTCGAACCCACGGGCTCAGGCAATCCACTCACCTCAGCCTCCCAAAGGGCAGGATTACAGGCTGAGCCACCGAGCCCGGCTTATTTACTTATTTTTTAAGATGGAGTCTCACTATGTAGCCCGGACTGGTCTTAAATTCCTGGCCTCAACCCACTCCCAGCCTTAAAATCCTCCTGCCTCAAACTCCCAAAGTGCTGGGATTACAGGCACGAGCCACCGGGCTTGGTCAGATTTAATTTTTCCCCAAACCCACTGTCATTCCTCTGCCTCCTTTGGTGGCCATCCTTGTACACTGGTCTGGACCTCCCTGAAAGCGTGGAGCCTGGTGTGGCATCCTGGCACCCGCTCACCTGGTTTCAGCCCGGCCTGGGCTGCCCCTCCTAGGGCTAGTGGGGCGTTAACTCTAGGAAATGATTATTGTTGGCCCCTCCAGAGGGGTCCGTGCTAAGGCATTGCGGGTTTGAAGTGAAGAGGATGTTCCCACTGTTCATGGGATCTTGGCCGCTCGGGCTCCTTTGCAAGCCCTGTGCTTGTGCAGCTATGGAAATATTTGTTTGCACAGCAAAACCTGCGGTGTTGTCACTTCTGAGCCCAGGAGTTCGAGGCTGCCGTGAGCTATGATCATGGCACCGCACTCCAGCCTGGGTGACACAGGAAGACCCTGTCTCTAGAAAAATAGAATAAATAAAAATAAATAAACAATAAAAAGATGAGTGTGTAAAAAAGATAGGCCTAGGCTGTGGTGGGAGGACCAGCTCTGAGAAGTGGGGGGGTGGGGGTGGGGGTAGGGAGTGGGGGGTAGGTATGGCTGCCCGGTGGGAAAGCGGCCAGATGGGACAGGAGTGGAAGGGGAGATGGGAAGGCTGAGGACAAGGCCAACCAGGAGCACAGAGAGAGGTTCATGGAGAGGTGAGGATGAGAATAAAAACAAAACCCCATCTCCAGCTAATGCTGGACATCCGCCTGACGGCCCAGGCGCTCGGAATCCTTACAATGCGAATTCGGAATGAAAAGATATATGATGTATCTGTGAGAACAGAAGGCTCTTGGTCCCACTTTTAATTGCACCTGGAAAGGGGCTTAATATCTCAGCCAATTTCTCCATCATCTTTTGCAAATCTCGGGCTGCTCAGGTCCCGGGGGGGTTTGTGTAATAAAATGGGATGGTTAAAGGGCATGTTTCTGCATTAACGAATCTTTCTGCACTGACTGGGCCTGGCATTATGTAAATGTTTACTGTAATTAAGAGATGAAGTTGTCACCGTGCAGTATTTTGGCTGCTGGTTTGGAGTTCCTGTCATGAATAGTCACCCGAGAAGGAAGAGGAACAGGAAGAAGGCAAGAGAAGAAAAGGTGGAAGCGTGTGCATTCAACGTGGTTAACCCCGGGAGTGATGGCTGGGTTTCAACGTGCTTTTAGCCTGGGATGTGAGCGCGAGCCACATTGCAGGAAGGTGGGTCTGGGCTCAGCTGCGTGGACTTGCCTTCCTGCCCCCTGCTGTAGTGTGGTGGCCACACTTATGTCACTGCTTTTGGCTTAAAGTAGGATTTCTGTTGCTTTATTCTAAAGATGGGATGATACATGGAATTCTGGAACCGTATTTGTTGTATGTGTTTGGATTCTTTTCCTTTTGGGGGTGGTGATGAAGGATCCCTGCACTTAAAAAAATGGTGTTATACTTTTTATGCAGTAAATACACATCTTTTTAGTTTTTTTATTCAATTTTTTAGAGACAGGGTCTCATTGCATTGCCTAGGCTGGAGTGCAGTGGTGTGATCATAGCTCACTGCAGCCTTGAACTCCTGGGCTCAAGGAATCCTGCCACCTCAGCCTCTCAAACAGCTGAGACTACAGGCACACACAACCATGCCCAGCTAATTTTTAAAATTTATTTGTAGAGACGAGGTCTCGAGGTTTTTGTTATGTTGCCCAGACTGGTCTCGAACTCCTGGGCTTAAACGATCCTCCTGCCTTGGTCTCCCAAAATGCAGTTCTGGAATTACAAGTGGGAGCCACTGCGCCCGGCCATTGTTTTTAGAAAACAGCTTTATTGAGGTATACTGGATATCCAGTAAACTGCACATATTTAAAGTATGCAATTTGATAAGTTTTAACATTTGCATACACCTGTGAAATTAATCACCATCATCAAAATAGCGACCATACCCATCACTCCCAAAAGTTTCCTTGTCCCTCCCACCGCCTTTCTTTGTCCACCGTCCCCCAAGCAGCCACTGATCTGTTTTAAGTCACTGTAGAATCGTTTTTCTGGAGTTTTCTGTAAATGGGATCACTTAGTATGCACTCCAGCCTCTTTCCTGAGCATGATGCTTTTGAAATTCACCCATGCTGCACACCTTCATAGTTGTTCTCTTGTTGAGAAGCATGGCACCGTTCGGATACACTGCCATTTGTTATCTGTTTATCTGTTGCTGGGCATCTGGGTTGTTTCCAGTTTGGCGCTATTTCAAATAAAGCGGCTATGAACGTTTGTGTACCATGTTTGTATACATATACTTTTTTACTTGAGCAAATATCCAGGAGTGGAATGGCTAGGTCATAGTATAGGTGTATGTTTAACCTAATAAGAAACTGCCAAACTATTTCTGATATGATTGTAGTATTTTACATAGTACATGTATCAGTACATTTCAGATGTTACATATCAGAAATGTACAGGAGTTCCAGTTGCTCTACCACCTTGCCAACATTTGGTGTTATCATTCTTTTTAATTTCAGCTATTCCAGCTAGTCTGTGTGTGTGCTTTAATTAAAATTTCTTTTTACATTCTTTAAAACTTCATAAGGCAAGTGACTGTCTAAATATGTAAAAATTCATCAAGTTGTACACTTGAGATTTCTGCATTTTACTCTGTGTAAATTATTTCTCAATAAAATACTACAAAAGCTTTATAGGGAGAAGATTCTCTTGAAATTAAATCATCTATTTCTAACCCTCTGACTAACCTTCCCAACCAAGTCAAGGTCTCAGTTCTGTTAACAGGCCCTTTTAAGAATGCTGGCCAGAGCCGGGCTTGGTGGCTCAGCCTGTAATCCCGCGCCTTTGGGAGGCTGAGGTGAGTGGATTGCCTGAGCCCGCGGGCTCGAGACCCGCCTGGGCAGGCGAGACCTCATCTCTACAATCAATCAAAAAATCAGCCGGGCGTGGTAGCGCGCGCCTGTAATTCCGGCTACTCAGAAGGCTGAGGCGGAAGGATCGCCGGAGCCCAGGAGGTCGAGGCTGCGGTGGCCGGGAGCGGCCACTGCACTCCAGTCTGGGCGACAGAGTGAGACTCCAACTCGGAAAAAAAAAAAAAAAAAAGAATGCTGGCCAGGAGCTGGTGGCAGGGTGAGCCTGTTAGGTGTGGTTCAAGTCTAGGGAGGCAACCTGGGACTCTAGGCTGGTGCCAGCACAGGTGAGTCATGCAGTTTCCTGGATCCTGGAAAATTGTGCCCTGAGCATTTTTTCGAGGCTGTTCTTTGAAGTCATAAGGATGAAAGCTTTGTAAGCCAGGGCCACGCCCCACCACAAATGAAGGTGGCAGCCTATTCTCAGCGGGGAGAGGAGGTGACCGCCCTGGAGTGGGGTGAGGTGGGGTATAGGCGAGAGGGAATAGGGGTAGGATACCACTTTGGATCATCTCATGGAGGTGAGCCCCAGACCCCACTGCTTTCCCAAGCTCCTCAGCGTAAGGATGGCTCAGATCTGCCGGCCTTGCCTTGTGCCTTGGTCATTTCCAAGTTTGCCTTTACTCCTTTGTGCCTGCCAAAACATCCACACTGGCAGCCCAGGGCACCGGGATCTGGGGTTCCCACTCTGGGGCGTTTGGAAATAGGTCCTTGTGTCTTTGGTGGTCACGAAGTCAGGGATTAGCGGGCAAGGACAGTGCATGGGGCAGTTCTGTGTGACAAAGGACACCCTTCCCCAAATGCTACAGTGCCCAGGTTGAGAAACAAGTTGTTTTTGATAGGTAAGAATTCACTGATTGCTTAAGCAGTAGATGTTCCTGTTCTTTCAATATCTCGAATTCATCTTGGGATGTCCATCAGATCCTTCGGATTTTGTTAATTGCACCCATACTATACTGAGGCTGCTGATTAAGAAATATGCCTGGGGCCGGGCTCAGTGGCTCAGCCTGTAATCCCAGCACTTTGGGAGGCTGCGAGTGAATTGACTGCGCCTGTGGGTTCAAGACCAGCCCGGGCAATTTGGCAAGACCTCGTCTCTACAATAAATAAAAAACATCAGCCGGGCATGGTAGCGCGTGCCTGTAGTTCCAGCTACTTGGAAGGCTGAGGCGGAAGGATCTCGGAGCCCTGCAGGTCGATGCTGGGGTGGCCTTAAGTGTCACTCCAGCGTGGGCAACTGAGTGAGACTCCAACTTGAAAAAAAGAAAGAAAGAAAGAAAAAGAAAGAAAGGAAGGAAGGAAGGAAGGAAGGAAAAGAAAGGAAGAAAGAAACCTGGAATATCAACAACACACAGCACACTCAGAGCAGAAAAATGAAAATCCTTCCTGCATTAAGGGTTGTACTTATGCCTTGCCCCATTTGTAAATTTTCTGGTACTTGAACACAGAGTGTTAGAGATGCTTAAAGAATGGGGTTGGTTTTGGCTAGGCATAGTGGCTCAAGCCCTCTAATCCCAGCATTCTGGGAGGCCAAGGCGAGAGGAATGCTTGAGTTCAGGAGTTCGAGACCAGCCTAGACAACACAGCAAGATCCCGGCTCTAGAAAAAATCCGAAAATTAGCCGGGCATGGTGGCATGCGCCTGTAGTCCCAGACACTTGGGGCTGAGCCCAGGAGGTCGAGGCTGTGGTGAGCAATGATCTTGCCACTCTAGTCTGGATGAGAGAGTGAAACTCCAACTTTAAAAAAAGGGGGGGGCTTAACTTTAAAAGCAATAATTTCTTAGTCTTATTTAATTTGAGCTTTCTTTGTTTGGAATTCATTTTGTTTGCACGTAATATTTCAAGTAAGCCTAAACTGCTTTGCTGGCTTTGGCACGAAGCTATCGGGGGTGCTGAGTTGGAAGAGTTCTGGTCGGTGTGACCCGGGCAGGTCTGATGACGGTGCAGAGAAGGGAGCTGCAGTTTTCTGACATTAAATATTAACACTGGATATTAATAATGAAGGCTGACAGTTCCTTTCGCAGTGTTTCAGAGCGCGTCTCTCCCCAGTCTGCAAGCCCAGCAGGCCTCAGGCCCTTCCCCTGCCTGAGCAATGTGGCCAGAGCCCCCTTCGCCCTAAGGTCAGCGAAGGTAAGGAAAACAGCCCTCTGTTGCCTGCCTGGGCCACTGCGCACACAGCTCCCAGCTCTGAGCTCATTGTCCTCCCTGTCGACTGGAAAGCGGTGGGGGTGGAGGGAAAAGCAGGAGGTGGATGCTTGAGGTGGAATGGACCGCAGGGCTGGGCTGGCAGCGGTCCCACGGCTTCTTTCTAAAGAGAAGGGGGCTGGATGTCCTCCCAGGGTTGGTGCTTCCTGGGAGTGCTCAGATACAGCCTGACACCTCCGCGGTGTGGCCTGTTCCTCTACCTGGTCAGCATCTCCCTCTTAGGGGTCAGGAGGCCTCAGGCTACTTAAGCAGGTGGCAGTGACCATGTCACAAGATCCTCCTGTTCACGCAGACCTTGGCCAGGCAGAACCTGGCCATGTAGGCTGGGGCCACGTCACCCCTGACCATGCAGACTTTAGTCCCACAGACCCTAACCTCACTCTGACCCTTACCTGGCATGGCCACCCCCAGCCTCCCTGCGTGCTTCCACGTGTCATCTGTGCCAGTCGCCAGGCCTACTTGACTCTGGTGGCCTGTGGACAAAGGAAGGCCAAGGCAACCTTGAACTTACATCCAGGGAGCTGTGCTGGCTGAAACCTGTGCTTGGAGCTGAAACATTAAACCACCAAAGGTCTCTTATGCAATAAAACGTGCAAGGAAGCACATGTGAGATAGCCTCTGTTTTCCACACTCCATTTATGGATGGTTGTGTGTGCTCCTGTGTGGACATTTTCCCCTTTTCCTTCCCTCTCCCCAGGGGGTGATGGTGGAGCGTGGGAAAGAAAAATAGAAGACGAGCGCAGAGAAATAGATGTGTGTCAGAATCCGCATTTGCCTGTGGTGGCTTTAAATGCAGTCCTCAGAGTTGGTTGGACTTCGCAGACATTCTCAAGGGATCTAGTCCACTCTAAAGCAGAGGCCAGAATTTTAGGTAAATGTCTCTGCTTGGTGCTAAGACCTTGCCCTGAGGAAAAGGCTTCCACACAGAGGAAGAATCTCGTATACTCTGAGGAGCACAGTCGTGTTCTCTGAGGAGAAAAGGTCACATACAAAAAACTTCCAGTGAAGCCAAGACAGCGGTCCCTTGCCGGGGAGAGCCGAGGTGCTGGCCAGGACCTCTTGGCTGGCTTTTCTTCCCACTCAGTAGCCCCCTCAGCTCCTGTCTGGCTTTGCCTTGAGACAGGGGCGGGCCGCCTGGAATGAGAGAGGAGGTGGGGCCGAAGCCTCCATCAATAGTGGTAATTAATTGGGCTTGTGGTCGCCTCACACCTCTCATTTGAGGCTATACTGGTCCTCCACAGACATTAATTAATTAGGCTTCCTGCACCTCCTGTGGGGTTTGGACAGATGTCTGATTCCAGGGGCGCTGCCTTCCTGGTATCTGGGCAGAGCGCGAGTGGTTCGGTTGGTTGGTGAGGAAGGTGTCGTGCCACCTGATCCGCCACTGCCAGGGAGGCCTGGGCAGATGGGGATTCACTCATTAGGAGTGCTCATGGGATTTCTCTGGAAACATACTTGTTCGGTATCCCCAAGCTGAAGCTTTACTCCCAGAGTCCTCCCCTGTGGAGAGCCCCAAGTAGGCCCCATCCGGAGACAGCCTGCTGGGTTTGGGCTCGGAATGGAGATTACTGCCTTCCAGCCATCCACTCACCCATGCAGTGCCAACATGCAGGGCTTAGTCCTTCCGTGGGGTGGAAAGCCATGCAGGGAAGGAAAAGGTTTTTTTTCCCAAGCCAAAAAGTTAATGAGTAATGGTTTCTGGAATTTCTCCTCTGAGAATATACCCTAGTCAGCTTTAGGTTTATGGCTTCTGAATAATTGTTCTCAGGAATAATACAGAACACCTTCATAATAATACGGCCTTCTGTGTGTTCAAGAAAGTAGCAATTTATTCCCAAAAAAAGACCAAAAAAAAAAAAAAGGCCAAAAAAAGTAAAAAGGTTGCCTTTATTCATCTTGATACCTGCCCACCCCAGAGATCAAGTGGTGAGGAGGCTGGTTAATAAGCACAGGCTTTATGGAGGTCTTTAATGAGTGCCTATGGCATGCCCAGAAGTTGGGGGAGGGGTCATGAAGGAGACAGGAAAAAGAAGCCCTGAGAACCGAGAATATTTCTGTGAAGATAAGCCCCGAATTCATGCTGAATGCGTTTTCCTTAAAGTGTACTTTTGAGAAAGATGCAGTGGCATGATGTTCCACATCCATTTCAGCCTCTTTCATTTTATTTTTATTTTTTATTTTTTGAGCTGGAGTCTCACACCGTCACCCAGGCTGGAGTACAGTGGCACGTTCACGGCCACCGCAGCCTCGACCTGCTGGGCTCCGGCGATCCTTCCGCCTCAGCCTTCCGAGTAGCCGGAACTATAGACACGCGCTACCACGCCCGGCTAATTTTTGATTTATTGTAGAGACGAGGTCTTGCCAAGTTGCCCAGGCTGGCCTTGAACCCGCAGGCTCAGGCAATCCACTCGCCTCGGCCTCCCAAAGTGTGGGATTACAGGCTGAGCCGCCGAGCCCGGCCTCCTTTTCAACCTTTTTTAGACAGCATGGCAGTACATTTCCCAGATTCCCTTGCAGCTAGGGTTCCAGGCATGAAGAAGCTGAGCTGATCAGAGTCTTGTGTGAAGCTGGAGTTTGGATTCCAGGGCAAGAGAGAGAGAGGAATGCATTTTGCTGTTGATCATGGCTGAGGCCACATGGTGCTCAAGCTAGCAGGGGTGGCTTCCAATTGTGTCATGGCTCAATGATGGTGGCAGCTCAGATCTGTGGTGTGCTTTTGGGGGACTTTCCTGGAAGCTCAGCTTTGAGTGGGCCTCTTCTGCTCTCCAAATAATCCTGTTAGCCTCTTAATACCCCACAAGGAATCCCTTTCTGTTTCAACTAGTTGGAGTGGGTTTTATTCTCTGAAACTGACCCCTGACCCCTAATAGCTCTGCTCACTCATGTTTTTACTCCCGATGCCTCTGACTCCTCCTCCCTGCCTCCACCCCACCCTGTTTTCATCCCATCTCATCCTTCTTATGTAGGTAACTCCCACTCGTTCTTCAAGGCTCAGTTCAGATGTTGCCTCCTCCATGAAGCTTTCTATGATATGTGTCTCCTCCCCACCCTTTGTGCCCCATGGTGTCCAATGCTTCCCATTACAGTGCTTAAAAGATGGCTGGAGCGTCACTATCTTTTAAGGACTGTGTCTTTTCCTGGTGTTTTTGGTGCCCAGCACAGTTCCTTATATAGTAGGTGTTCAATAAAACTTTCTTGTTGAATTAGAAAATAACATACGACAAATAGTCAAGCACAAAGTTGCTTTTAGACTTCAATTCAATAAAGGAAGATAGCAATGTTGCCCAGAACAAATGGCAATGTCACCAAGGAGAAGAAATTGTGGCCCAGAAGCCAGGAAAGTCCCCTTTGTGGGTCTGGTTTTCTTTTCTTATTTATAAAATGAAGGCTGGGATTGTCCATGGTGGCTCATGCCTGTAATCCTGGCACTTCGGGAGGCTAAGGCAGGAGGATCACTTGAGGCCAGGAGTTTGAGAGCAGCCTGGGTAACACAGTGAAACCCTCATCTCTATTAAAAAATAACAAAAAAAAAATGAAGGGTGAGACTTCGTTAGTGTCTCCTGCTGTGCACTCCTGCTAACACAAACTACTTCCTTAAGGTGTTACTGAGGAAAAAAGGGTTCCATGAACAAATGGGCTTGGGAAATGCTGGGTTCAGCAATTTAAACAGGTTTCTCCACTACAGGACTTCTGGGGCCTTCAACATATTAATGTGCATTGTGACTCTCCTCCAGGACATTTAGAGTATGCAGTGTTGTCCCAGTTGTCTTTTGCTTCAACAATGCTGCCAAACAGCCACTAAACCCCAAGGGCCTCCAACAAGGCGTTTTTCTTGCTCATGTGTCTACAGTCGCCTTGGGTTTGACTGGGCAGCTCTACTGTTCCTTGACTGGGCATGCTCACATGGTTGGAGATTATTCTAAGCTGGTCCTCTCCTGGTCGGGATAACTTGGACAGGTCTGCGCTCTTTTACCTGTGTCTCAGCCTCTAGCAGGCCACCTGGGCATGTAGGGATGGCAATGGCAGACACTCAAGGGAGCGAGCCCCAAGGCCCCAGCTCATTGCAAACCTCTGCTTCTTTCATGTCAGCTAGCATCCTGCTGGCCAAATCACGTGGCAGTGTCAAGGCCCCCCCCACCCTGCAGGTCACCCCACCGTGACTGAAGGGCACTGCAAAGTTCCACCGCAAAGGGCATGAGTTCCAGGAGGGGTAAAGAATTGGGACCAGGCGGGTGCGGTGGCTCATGCCTGTAATCTCAGTACTTTGGGAGGCTGAGGCGGGAGGATTGCTTGAGCCCAGGAGTTCGAGACCAGTCTGGGCATTATAGTGAGACCTTGTTTCTACAAAAAATAAAAAAAATTAGCTAGGTGTGGTGGTGTGTACCTGTAGTCCCAGCTACTCGGGAGACTGAGGCAGAAGGATGGCTTGAGCCCAGTTGGTCGAGGCTGCAGTGAGCCATGATCGTGCCACTGCATTCCAACCTGGGTGACAAGATGAGACTCCAACTCAAAAAAGAAAAGAAAAGAATTAGGGGCAGTGATTGTGGTGGCTCATGCTTGTAATTGCAGTGCTTTGAGAGGCTGAGGTGGGAGCATCACTGAGGAGCTTGAGACCAGCCTAGGCAACATGGCGAGACCCGGTTACCACATTTCAAAAATAAAAAACGTAGCCAGGCTCGGTGGCTCAGCCTGTAATCCCGCCCCTTTTGGGAGGCTGAGGTGAGTGGATTGCCTGAGCCCGCGGGTTCGAGACCCGCCTGGGCAGCGAGACTCATCTCTACAATAAATCAAAAAATCAGCTGGGCTTGGTAGCGCATGCCTGAAATTCCGGCTACTCGGAAGGCTGAGGCGGAAGGATCGCCGGAGCCCGGCAGGTCGAGGCTGCGGTGGCCGAGAGCAGCCACTGCACTCCAGTTTGGGCGACAGAGTGAGACCCCAAACTCAAAAAAAAAAAAAAAAAGTTAGCCGAGTATGGTGGTGCACACTTGTAGTCCCAGCTACTCAGGAGACTGAGATGGAAGAATTGCTTGAGCCCATGAGGTCGAGGCTACAGTGAGCTATGATTGTGCCACTGCATTCTGCCTGGGTGACAGAGTGAGACCTTGTGTAAAATACATACATAGGGCCATCACGGTGCTCTACCAAGCGGTGCCTCCCAAAGTCACCTGCCCAAGAACAGCCTTTGTTCATCAGACTGGATCTTACAATGTGCACTTCGGGAAACCCCAGCCTAGCAATGCTTCAAGTCCTTTGCAGTTTGACTCTCTGATTCTGCACTCTGAGTGGTGTCAGGAAGGCACCGATGGCAAATCTGGATCGAGCTGATTGGGTGGAATTTGACCAGAGGCTGCAGAGCGTGCGTGCATCAGGACCGTCCATCGTGGGAGGTCCCCTTCAGAAGGTCTCCCCCCAGCCCTCCCCGTGATGTGTCTCTTCTTCCCCGCTCGTCTTCACCCGCTAGTCTTGCATGCCCTAATTGTTCTAATATTATTGGCGGGGGTGAGCAAGAACCCTCCAGGAAGCATCACTTCCGGAGAGGCATAGTTCTAGGAACTGTCCGGCTGGACCGGGAAATTCATTTTTCCTGTGTTGTGTTACTCCAGGAAGGGCTTTTTCTGGAGGCTTGACTTTGGGACAGCCTCTCTTGGCATGGGCATGGTGCCATTAGTCTTTCCCCTCAGCTCCAGGCTGCGGGCCAGGCAGGGCTTTGGGGGTTGGGGTTCCCCTCATTCCCTAGATATCTGGATGTCTGCACTGCCCTCCTATCCCCTACCCACGGGGGCAGAGGGGGCTGTCTGCCGCTCCCTGTCTGCCAGCTGAGCTGAATATCATAACCTCTCCGACTTCTGACGCCCAAGCCTGCGTCTAAATGACAACCAGAACCCCTGCAGGGTGAGAGCTCCCGACTGAGGTGGCCCCCAGCACCCACCCAGCTCCTCTTTCTTTTTCAGGCTCAAATCCATCCAGCAGCTCCGCCTGCCTTCCCGCTAGGCGCGGTGGAAATGCTTCCTGTTTATGACTGTGTCTTGTGAACCCAGAACTCAGAGAGGTGGGGTTTCCGACCTGACATCGGACTGCTTCGGTTTTATCAAAGCCCACCCGACTCCCTTATAAATGCCCTGTGGCTCTGGGGGCGGTGGTGGGTGGGCTCCCAGCGAGAGGAAGCTGGAGCTTGGTTTCCCTGTGGGACACATACATTTGGCGTTATTAAGAAAATCTGCAGGGATGTTAGGGTTGAAGGTGATCGGGTTACAAAAGCACACCAGACCTTGATGGCTTCGCGGGAGGCCTGGAGCACACAAAAGTCCCTGGCCAGGGGCAGGTGGGGTTGGAGACTGGACCGGGAAATTCACAGAGGGAGCCACCCCCAACTAGGCCCTAAAGCGGCCCATTCACCCCAGAGGACACCCTCACTGCTCAGCAGCTTGGAGAAGAAGCACCTTTGTCCCTTTCTGGGTGGGGCTCACCTGGAAATTTATTGTGATTTCATCAGAAATAAATGCAGCAAAATGTGTGCGTTCAAAAAATACAGAAAGGAAACACGGGTTACTTTCTCTGTGGAAAATCCTTAGCGTGCAATTACAGGTAATTTATGCTTCTTTTTCATGCCATTTTTTTTTGGTAATTTCCAAATTTTCTACAGTGGCCAGATACTATTGTTAAATCAGAAAAAAAAGTGACATAAGAAAGAATACAGGGACCGGGCTCGGTGGCTCAGCCTGTAATCCCAGCACTTTGGGAGGCCAAGGCAAGTGGATTGCCTGAGCCCGCGAGTTCGAGACCAGCCCGGGCAACTTGGTGCGACCTCATCTCTATATAAATAAAAAAAAAAAAAATTAGCCAGGTGTGGTAACATGTGCCTGTAGTTCTGGCTGCTCGGAAGGCTGAGGCAGAAGGATGGACGGAGCCCAGCAGGTTGATGCTGGGGTGACTGTGAGCGTGCCACTGCGATTCCAACTATATATATATATAAAAAGAATACAGGGATAGTACATTCACATTTTTGAGAAATAATTGTTCTATAATGCTCTGTATGTATAGTCAATACCATCTCAGTTTTAGAAAACAAAAAGTTTACGGAGAAAGACTGAAAGAGAGACATAAAATTGCTATCGGTGTTGATCTCTAGAAATATGGTTAATTTAATTTTCTTTCTTTTGTTTTTAATGTTTTGTAAAGGAACATATCACTTTTTGAAATTAGGAAAAGGTTCCAGGTGTACTGGCTCATGTCTGTAATCCCAGCAC